>CM076584.1:249429777-249500484 GCA_034641835.2 Pinus albicaulis | reverse complement strand
ACTGGTCTTACATGGTGTACTTGGGTCCATCTAATGATAAAAGGTTAGATGACCAAAAAATGGTGTAACACTTATAACAGAAAATAAACAATAGCGAGAGCATAAAACATAAAACAGATAAACACAGAGATTTTCCCCTGGATCCCAAATTGGGACGACCAGCTTGATTTTTCATTATATTCCTTTTAGTTTTACAACACACATATATATACATGTCGAAGCATACATAAACCCCAATCCATAAACCCTGGATTAGAACATAACCATAGTTCCCTTGACCGGATCTACAAAAATACCAGGGGCCGAAAACCATCGTACCCCAATACCATGTGAAAAACCATGCACAAAACCATGGACGCGGACTACCCACCGGAAATTATTCGTGGAAAGAATATAACACATACCCAACACTGGAATGGATTTCCTACCCTACGCCATTTCCCAAACCCCATTCTTCTACCCTCTACCTGATTTTGTGTTACAACATGTCTTTTCAACTGTAACATTGCCAAACATGTCTTTCACAATACCTGTCTGGTATCTGGTACCACCATCCATGCTCGGAAACCTTGGCATCACTTCTACAGGGATAACCCCCATCACTCCTCAAGAGGCGACACCGGTTAACGAGACTCCCGTAGCAGCACCAGTTAAAGCGGCCAAGAAATCCAACAAAAAGGGGAAGAAAATAGAAAACCCCATCATACCAAGGGCATTGCAACCTTATGCATTATGTAATATTTTAGGCCATACTACCAATATTTTCCTAGAATTATATGATTTGAGACCTCTTCTAATCACTGAAATAAATTCCGTGGCCCCAAGTTCCAATTAAAAGGAACATGCCACAAAAAATAAAAGGAAATAATTATGTACCAACCACGTGTGCATCATCTGTGACCATTATGGGAATTACACTCATCACTGCCTAGAGATGCCACAATATAGGGATGCCTTGCATGCACTAAAGAAATCATACCAATAGGATCCCTCAAATTCCCCCATGCAAACGGATGAGGGAGAACCTCCAGTCATATTTTACCTACAAGAGGCGATGCTGTCACCTGAACAACCACCTCCCCCTTAGTATCACCCTCCACCTCCTATCCAACTCTATGCACTCTATGATGAACGAGATCACTTCATTGGTAACTGTGCAGCCCTGAGTTGTTTCAGATATGGTATCCTGTCAATTCTGTGTAATACGATGGCCTACAAGCATTCAAGTATTCGTGTTGAGTGTGTTCTCGCGACCACCTGGTTTTTCATTGCCATTATTTCCCCCAATTCCATTCAACATTAAACAATTTACTCATGGATATAGTATGCCTCTCCCTAACAGATGGATCAGATATAGAATCCATGAAAATCTCGACAACGTAAGAAGATATGACAAGAAGTTTCATTCTCTTCATATAAGCAAAAAAGAAATCAGTAAAGGCACACATCATCACCCCCAACCACACTCCACGGATAAGACCAACCTATGCATTATGCAATGCACGTAACCATTTGGCAGCCCAATTCTTGGACCTAGAATCGCTCTACAACTGGTATCCAATAAATTCAACAACCCAAAGGGAAGGGAGTACTGAAGAAAGACAGTCTTGTCTGGTCTATCAAGGCAACCATCAAACTCGAAATTGTACTTACATCTCCCAGGTGTGCCCTGTAATAGACATCATATGCTTGTTGGAGGCACAACACCCAGATAAAGTTGATCTAGAGCCAAGACAACCTAACACAAGGAAACCTGCCCCCAGGCAACCTTCCCCCCATTAATACCAAAACGTTAGGAGAGCTAAATCAACACACCATCCTAGCAGGACCCAAGACTAGCCAAGGATGACATGTAGGCTATGAGATAAAATTGACCACTGAGTCAATCAATGTAAGGAACTAAAGAACCTTACGAAAAACCTTCACATGGTCACCTCAATCACACAAATCAATCTCTCTAATCAAGAGAATATCACACACTGCTATTGCAATATTTTCTCACAATTCCACCATACAATGAATTGTGAGTACCTCCCAAGGCTACAAGCGGCAAGAGCAATGTTAAGTCTAACCTCCCCAAAGGAGCTAGACCATCCAAAACCAAAATCTCAGAGATGGAAACAGTAGAATCATACCCCAACGCCCAATCTTTTCCATGCGTCCACTTCAGGGACAAAGAGTAGTGTTGGTTATCATACCATCTATTCAATAAGAACCGTGATATCGTGCACCATTTGCACTAGATTGTCTGTGGGATGCAATGCATCACCGCTCATTTTTTCTTCCCAAAAATACATTCAGCCCAAACAATCCAGAAAATCAAGAGATATATGCTATCAAAAAAAATATTTCCTTCCATCTGGGAAAGTCGACTGGTTCAAAAATCCCATCCTAGCGCTGGATGTGTTCAAAGAAGGGAACAAGTCCAATATTTCACCAACCATTAAGGTGAATATCTATAGAAACCTATAAAAAATATAAGAAATCTCATTGGAGTTAGCATGCTCCCCAAACAAAGTAATATATTACACAAAATTGTTTCAACAGTATAGAGACATCTTTGTATGGGATTATTTAGAAATTTCAGGGCTTAGTACCACTATCATAGAGCACCATATTGACACCTGGCCTGACATACCATTAATATGCCAGAAACAACATCAATTACACCCATCTAAGGTAGAAGCAGCTAAGTGAGAAATATACAAGCTTCACAAAGCCAAGTTTATCTACCCCATAGCTTACACATCATGGGTTTCCCATATACACAATGTTCATAGAAATCGAAATCCAAAGAACAATTAGACATACCTTCTACCATACCATCTCTATGCAGTATCCGAAGGCCCTTCTCTCCAATATGTCCAAGCCTTTGATGCCATAGCATGGTCTTTTCTCTAGAAACGTCGTTCATGCAGGAACCTGGTATTACACCATGATAACGAGTGCTACCTTGTAACTTGTATAGAGTTCCAGTCCGAACTCCCCGCATTAGTACCAGTGCTCCCCAAACCATCTTGCAGGCATCTTTCTTGAACACTGTTTTTACACCTGCATCATCCATCTTGCTTACAGAAATCAAATTTCTAGCCAATGCAGGAATATGCAGAACACCAGGAAGTGTTCTAATCCTTCCACCTTGCAGCTTCAGCTTGACCTTTCCACGTTCGATGATTCTGGCCCTCCTATCATCCCCTAGGAAGACATCACCACCATCATATTTCTCATACTCGCAGAACCACTCCCTATGGGGAGTGAAGTGAAAGGATGCACCTGAGTCAATCAACCATGACTCATGGTCTACATGTGTATTTGAAGAAGAAGCCAAATACACATCCCCACCTTCATCCGAGGTGGTTTTTGCCTCTGCAGAAGGAGCATCATCAGATCCCTTTCCTTTCTCGGGAGCTTTAGATCTGCAGTCCTTTTTGTAGTGCCCTTCCTTTCCGCATTTCCAGCACACCTTTACAAACTTTCCAGGAGATTTAGATCTCCCTCTAGATTTAGATCTCCCACTCGAAACCTTATTCTTGTTTTTGTTCTGGGACCTTCCTCATACAGATAAGGCATCTCCATTCCGACCCTCCATATTTCTCCGTCTCATTTCCTCCGACAGCAAGGCTGAGACAATGTCATCAAAATTCAAGGTAGTTGTATTGCTACCTATTACAATAACCAGACTGTCCCACGAGTCTGGTAGAGAACACAACAAACTGATGCACTTATCTTCATCTGAGATTTTAATATCAATAGATGACAGCTGACTTACCACAGTATTGAAGGCATTCAGATGCTCTGTCACCGAGTCTCCATCCTTCATCCTCAGGTTATACAAATTTTTCCGCAGGAACAACTTATTCACCAGAGACTTAGATTGGTACAAAGTCCCTAGCTTTTCCCACAAGGTCTTCGCCGTAGCTTCCCCAGATACATTCAACAATACTGAATCTGAGACACACAACCGTATTGTGCTTTTAGCCTTCCGATCCAGTTTCTTCCAGTCTTCATCTGACATTCCTGTTGGCTTAGTACTTGGATCTACTGCGATCCACTAATCTTTATCCACCAGTAGATCCTCCATCTTGAGCTTCCACAACTCAAACCTCTGACCATTAAATTTCTCGATCTCTATCTTTCTGTCGCTCGCCATCTTCTTTCACCACAACAATCGATCCTGCAGATCTCCCACTGAACAGGGTCTACCTCAGGCCCAAGCAAAAAAACCCTCAGCAGCAAAGGCGTCCCCTTGAAGCTGAACTTGGCTCTGATACCAAATGTAGGTTTTAACCCAGTACAAAAATTAGTTGCAAACGAATCTTTAAAATAGAAAATAAACAATAGCGAGAGCATAAAACATAAAACGGATAAACACAGAGATTTTCCCTTGGATCCCAAATCAGGATGACCAGCTTGATTTTTCATTATATTCCTTTTAGTGTTACAACACATATATATACATGCCGAAGCATACATAAACCCCAATCCATAAACCCTGGATTAGAACATAACCGTAGTTCCCTTGACCGAATCTACAAAAATACCAGGGGCCGAAAACCATCGTACCCCAATACCATGTGCAAAACCATGCACAAAACCATGGACGCGGACTACCCACCGGAAATTAGTCGTGGAAAGAATATAACACATACCCAACACTGGAATGGATTTCCTACCCTACGCCATTTCCCAAAACCCATTCTTCTACCCTCTACCTGATTTTGTGTTACAACATGTCTTTTCAACTGTAACATTGCCAAACATTTCTTTCACAATACCTGTCTGGTATCTGGTACCACCATCCATGCTCGGAAACCCTGGCATCACTTCTACAGGGATAACCCCCATCACTCCTCAAGAGGTGACACCGGTTAACGAGACTCCCGTAGCAGCACCAGTTAAAGCGGCCAAGAAATCCAACAAAAAGGGGAAGAAAATAGAAAACCCCATCATACCAAGGGCATTGCAACCTTATGCATTATGTAATATTTTAGGCCATACTACCAATATTTTCCTATAATTATATGATTTGAGACCTCTTCTAATCACTGAAATAAATTCCGTGGCCCCAAGTTCCAATTAAAAGGAACATGCCACAAAAAATCAAAGGAAATAATTATGTACCAACCACGTGTGCATCATCTGTGACCATTATGGGAATTACAATCATCACTGCCTAGAGATGCCACAATATAGGGATGCCTTGCATGCACTAAAGAAATCATACCAATAGGATCCCTCAAATCCCCCCATGCAAACGGATAAGGGAGAACCTCCAGTCATATTTTACCTGCAAGAGGCGATGTTGTCACCTGAACAACCACCTCCCCCTTAGTATCACCCTCCACCTCCTATCCAACTCTATGCACTCTATGATGAATGAGATCACTTCATTGCTAACTGTGCAGCCCTAGAGTTGTTTCAGATATGGTATCCTGTCAATTCCGTGTAATACGATGGCCTACAAGCATTCAAGCATTCGTGTTGAGTGTGTTCTCGCGACCACCTAGTTCGTCATTGCCATTATTTCCCCCGATTCCATTCAACATTAAAAAATTTACGCATGGATATAGTACGGCTCTCCCTAATAGATGGATCAGATACAGAATCCATGAAAATCTCGACAACGCAAAAAGATATGACAAGAAGTTTCATTCTTTTCATATCAGCAAAAAAGAAATTAGTAAAGGCACACATCATCACCCCCAACCACCCTCCACGGATAAGATCAACCTATGCATTATGCAATGCACGTAACCATTTGGCAGCCCAATTCTTGGACCTAGAATCGCTCTACAACTGGTATCCAATAAATTCAAAAACCCAAAGGGAAGGGAGTACTGAAGAAAGACAGTCTTGTCTGGTCTATCAAGGCAACCATCAAACTCAAAATTGTACTTACATCTCCCAGGTGCGCCCTGTAATAGACATCATATGCTCGTTGGAGGCACAGCACCCGGATAAAGTTGATCTAGAGCCAAGACAACCTAACACAAGGAAACCTGCCCCCAGGCAACCTGCCCCCCATTAATACCAAAACGTTAGGAGAGCTAAATCAACACACCATCCTAGCAGGACCCAAGACTAGCCAAGGATGACATGTAGGCTATGAGATAAAATTGACCACTGAGTCAATCAATGTAAGGAACTGAAGAACCTTACGAAAAAACTTCACATGGTCACCTCAATCACATAAATCAATCTCTCTAATCAAGAGAATATCACACACTGCTATTGCAATATTTTCTCACAATTCCACCATACAATGAATTGTGAGTACCTCCCAAGGCTACAAGCGGCAAGAGAAACGTTAAGTCTAACCTCCCCAAAGGAGCTAGGCCATCCAAAACCAAAATCTCAGAGATGGAAACAGTAGAATCATACCCCAACGCCCAATCTTTTCCATGTGTCCACTTCAGGGACAAAGAGTAGTGTTGGTTATCATACCATCTATTCAATAAGAACCGTGATATCGTGCACCATTTGCACTAGATTGTCTGTGGGATGCAATGCATCACCGCTCATTTTTTCTTCCCAAAAATACATTCAGCCCAAACAATCTAGAAAATCAAGAGATATATGCTATCAAAAAAAAATTTCCTTCCATCTGGGAAAGTCGACTGGTTCAAAAATCCCATCCCAGCGCTAGACGTGTTCAAAGAAGGGAACATGTCCAATATTTCACCAACCATTAAGGTGAATATCTATAGAAACCTATAAAAAATATAAGAAATCTCATTGGAGTTAGCATGCTCCCCAAATGAAGTAATATATTACACAAAATTGTTTCAACAGTATAGAGACATCTTTGTATGGGATTATTTAGAAATTTCAAGGCTTAGTACCACTATCATAGAGCACCATATTGACACCTGGCCTGACATACCATCAATATGCCATAAACAACATCAATTACACCCATCTAAGGCAGAAGCAGCTAAGTGAGAAATATACAAGCTTCACAAAGCCAAGTTTATCTACCCCATAGCTTACACATCATGGGTTTCCAACCTTGTTCCTGTCATGAAAAAAAAGGTCACCATTCGCGTCTATACTGACTTCTGAGATTTGAAAAAATCTTTTCCAAAAGACAAATACTGTACCCTGTTCATTGACCAAGTCATCGATGCTTGTGCTGGACATGAGGCCCTACGCTTCATGGGTGGCTTCTCAAGGTATAACCAAATTCAATTTTGACATACTGATCTATACAAGACTACATTCACCACCCCGTGGGGCACTTTAGCATAGCAAGTTATGCCATTCAGTCTTAAAAATGCTGGAGCCACTTTCCAACAAGAAATGAACTAAATCTTCCATGACCTAGCCCACCGTATCCTTGCTTACTTGGATGACCTCTCTGTTCGATCCAAGAAGCAAACAGATCATCTAGAATATTTACAGTTGGTATTCCAAAGATGTTGACGTTGCAACCTATGCTTGAACCCTCTCAAGTACGTGTTCTACATAAAATAATGTCAAATTTTAGGTTTATATTATCCCAAAGAGGGATTAGAGTGGACCCCCTCAAATTCCAGGCTATCAAAGAGGTGCCACCACTGCAAACCCTCAAGAAAATCCAAAGCTTGCAAGGCAAAGCCAATTTCCTGAGACACGTTTTCGCAGATTATGCTAATTTTATGTAGTGATTCCTGTGCCTTCTCCATCAATATATCCCATTTAAATGGGATGATCAAGCCCAAAATCATTTGAGGCACTAAAAGACACATTATCTTCAGCCCTATTGATCAGGTCACCAAATTACGACAAAGATTACAACATATATCTATCAGTGTTAGAAACTTCCTTAGCTGAGATGTTAATCCAAGATGGACCCGATGGTAAAGAACATGTAATTTATTACGTCAGTAAAAAATTATCAGGCCCCACATTAAGGTATGATCCTGAAGAAAAAATTTCCCTAACCCTCATACACGCTGTCCAAAAGCTTAAGAACTACCTTATCTTGCGGACTATAATAACCATCGCAACTATCAACCCCATGAGATACCTGCTGACTCGACGTTTGATGAACCACAAATATGCTCGTTGGGTAGTCATACTGCAATATTTTGACTTACAATTCATCTCCCCCAAGAGAAAGAAATATGTTATCTTAGCTGAGTTCTTCACTGGCCTCCCAAATCAAACTAAAGGATCCACAGTCAACGACCCACTACCAGACGAACATCTCTTTCTAGTGATTACTGACGATCCTTGGTACTATGATATCCTCTTATTTCTATGAACCCAAAAGTTCAATCCAAAGCTCACACGTGATTACCGAAGGCGCATACACCACCAGGCCCCCCAATACCTCCTCATGGGAGACATCCTTTATCGATGAGGCATCGATACCATCCTACATCTATGCCTCACACATGACAAAGATGGGCAAGCCCTCAATGACTGTAATCAAAAAATAAGGGACGCATCCTCATAATGGGTGCTTTCCATGAATACATAACATCTTTAGGGTTGAACCACACCAGGTGGATCCTCTGGACCCACATCTGCACCTGGTACCAGTACAGGTGCAACAACCAAAATAGAAAGTACTAAGCAGTGCAATGTAAGACAATACGCCCTCTTTGGAGCCATCAATACCTTGAGCCATGCGTCATCCAAGTCATCAAAAAAACCCTGGGTCAGAATACCTCGGGTCAACCTCTGTACCCAATCCCAAGCATCGACTAAGTCTACTGAGTGAGCCTCAGTAACAGCTAGTTTCTCACCGCTACTCGTGCCTCAGCCACCTTAATGCAAGAAAGAAGAGCAGTGTCCCTGATAGCGCCTGCACTGCTACACTCCCCTGAGGGGCTAGCACCATCACCCTGCCCCCCAACCTATGGCTGAGCAGCTCCACATGGATCCCTCCTCAGTGGCTGATGCCCCACCAAGCAAGAAAGATGATGCCCAAATGTTCCCACATCTGCAAGAGAAACAAGGATAGTGTGAGTGTCACCACAATAGACATATAAATATATATAGCATAAAATACTCAAAAATGAAGAGAAACATAAAAAGGTCATACATGCAGGGCCCAAAACATAACCAACAGGAAGACCCATATCTGGATCCCTTGGGAAATACATCCTAGCATATGGATAATCTAAAAACATTAGTGGTTTGCTTGGAACCATCCCTCCATGGTCGCATTCCAATAGTGACCCAACTCCCCTCCTCCGCCACGAGGCATCACATGAGCCCACTGCCACATCCGAGGATCTCGACAAGGACCAATAGGCACTAGCACGATAGGTTGTAGCATCACCACCCTCTCAAACATGATATCACAGAGGATGCTGGCATATGTAAACAATTTGGAAGATCCTCCCCAGACCTTCTCTAGCTGCGTCACCATAACATTATATACATGGTTTGCCCAATCATAAAAATAACGGGCCTAGAGCCGGCACAATACACCAATATATGTTTTGGAGACCCTACTGGGTGATGATGACCCTGTCAAGTGAACTATTATCGCTAGGGAACACCTCTCAGTTAGGTCATTCATTGTTGCAATGAGGATGCATCCCTGAGAAAGAGGCACACCGCCGCAGTGTTGTGCTGCCCAATGCCGAATATTCGCCTGCCCAAGAGGGAGTGGGTGTGGAACTGCCTTACCCTAAGGCAATAAGCCAGTCACAAAGTACACATATGTCTCCAGATGGATGGCGACTTCGCTACCCCACAGAAACATCACTCTTCATCCTCCTTGTTCCAACAATGGACCAGGAAACACAACAGGCTATCCTGTGATCTCAGGCTATCGTTCTCCAAGAACTTGAGGAGGCCCCACTATGCTAATAGCCTCTTTTCATTGGCATCCTGTGCCACAGAAATATGTAAATCAAGCCAATCGCATTCACGCCACAACATCCTGTCACCAAACACAACCAAATCAACGACCTAAAAACCAAAAAAAAAAAAATTTAAGCAAAAAATTTCTTGGCTCATCAGCATGTATGTTTTCTACATAGGTGTGATGCTCGTATGTCTATATCAAGAACAGACGTGTGAGTCTTTGTGCAAATACTTAGCCATGTGCAATAACCATGCAAGAAAGCTTATTTCCCTACGCAGTTCGCGCGCTGCTTCCTTGATCGCCTACGCAACCAAGGCCAAAAAATGGCAGGTATTTGTACAAATCTATTTTGTACAGACCCCCCCCCTCCCCAGGAAAAACTGAAATAATTGAATTACAGGATGTTGAGGACCCTACTTAGCACTAAAGGCGCGAATCCCGAGTACACAGGCTGGTCGCAATGGAAAGAAAGGTTCGATAGCATGGGATCATCTATGACCTCAAAGCTCTTAAAGAAGACAAATGAACTGAAATGAGCCATATTGACCCATATATATCCCTTTTCGAATTATTCAATAGACCGTAATGGGAGCTCAAAATTCCCAATTACAAAACCGAAAGAAACACAGTGATGAAGACCTCATCATGTTCGAAGTAGGCTTCACAGATCCATGCCTCAGAAAAAATCATTTTTTTAGTTATGACAGGTATGCCATCTCTTATTGCTTTCCATTCAATATTATTTTCAATATATTTGAATAGAAATATGCCTTCACTTGGGGTATTGGTTGTAGGTGTGACAAGCATGAAAAAAAACATGTTGCCCCAGCCATTAAAGGTACAAGAGCGGGTATCATTCTACCCCTAGCATTATAGGCTTCCCAAAGAAGGCATATCCTGACATCATTTCTCCACAAGAATAAACCGTAGGGTCTAGTCACTTGAACATGTTTATCATCACCCCACCTTACACATGATAAATATTCTTGTCAGTGAGTAGAGCCTCATCCTCCATGGCGTCCATCACTCAAATAGACCATACATCAACAACATGGCACCATGGCCATAACATTTAAGTCCATGAAACACTTCATGTTCATTCATTCATCATACATCAAGTTAATTTTTACCCATGTCACGATAAAACCCCTTTCCCAAACTACCATTCTCATAAGCCGATTGAATACACACCATCGCGTCTCGCACTTGGCCTACCACACCCCCATCAGCATAGCCCATCTACAACACTTTTCATCCTCTTCCCCACCTTCTCATCAAGACTAACTAATGGGGCCCCCACCCTCAGAAAAAACACCCTCCTCACACCATAAGTGAGTGATCATTTTCACATTTATTGGGGCACTCGTCTCTTTCCTTGTACATCCAAACCCATTCTATATTATTTTGGCAAGTGTACAAATATTTTTTAGGAGAAAACTCCCACCCATCCATCTGCATTTCTCACTTGGCAGCAATCCATAATCACCCTTGGTCATAGCTTCACATTATTTATCCAACCCCACCATGACACTCATAACAACCACATCCCCACCCCGGGCATCCTACCGACCCCATGGATTTCCTCACCATAAATTGTTATGATTGTCATTGCTTGCATTTGCAAGCTCCAAACTTTGGCCTTTGAACTTCCATCAGCAGTTACAGCCATTTCTCGTCATCATGCATACGTTAAACTATCACACCTCGCCTGATACATTAGAGACCGTGGTCCCTTGCATCAATACTTCTCTAGGTTAGTTTAGGCTTCCTTCTTGTCGACTTCAACAACCATCTTCCAAGAAGAAGGCAGTACCTTTGATGACTTCTCACCTCAATAGGGGCATTATCGGATGGCACTATGGGAGTCATCATTGGCCATTGATGTCATTGATCATCCCGACATTCGACTACAACACAAGCTTTAATTTCAAGATGGTATCGTAATTCAAAATTGTTACACTTTGTCAGACTTTTTCGAAGACCCATGCCATCATAAGCATCTCTTTAAAAAATTCTTACACGGGAAGGTCCCCAGTCAGAAACCCATGCATACAATCAGAATTTACTCTAAAAACATGCCATACCAAGATTATTCATGTGGGAACCACATTCAACTTATTGTCAAAGAAAAAAATCCCCTAAGGGCGTCAACAACCGTTGTCATCAACCAAACAGAAGCTCACTACCACACAAGTGACACAGACAAAACCTCTATCAGTCAGATAAGCTTTAACTAGCCAAAGAATCACAAGCATGGGACATGTCTACCCCATAAAAATATTGGATTTATTTTATCTCTTGCAGGTTTCCATCACAACATGGTACCTCTTTTACTCATGGCAAGGGGCATCCAACCTCAGGTTTCACGCAAGTTACTCTCTCTCTCTCTCTCTCAAATGGATTATACAGAAAAGAAACTATAATGTATTTCGACTATATATTTCTTCCTAAACCTCATACATTAGGGAGAAAGTGTTATCAATGGAAAATAGTACAAGAAAAAGCCACTAGGAAATGTTAAGCAGAAGGTACAAATAAAGATTCACAATGAAGGAAGACATTACAGGATCTGAAAATTTTAACTTTTCCTAAGGTCAAGCAGGAAAATTTATCAAATAGTGCACAGAAAGCTCTAACCCTAAGCAATATGCGTAGCCTTTTCTTCGATAGCAGTGAATTTCATCATGGTTATCCCTCAGATAGTCGTGCAGTCCTAGGTATGCGCAAAGTCACCATACGAGATCACTTGGCACACTTGAAGAAGAAGATTCCCACTCAAGCCAGCCAAGTACAACTGCCTTGGATCCACCTTCAGGCCTTAAGTGCAGCACACAAAGGAATCAACCCCCCTCTCTTGTGTCAACATCCATCTTGTAGCAAGAGAGGGAGGGAAAATTTGAAATTTTCTTATAAAAGACTACGATGGGAAGAAGAATATGAGAACACATTTTTATGCTGGCCAAATTGCTTACGATAAAACCATCATTGTGTTGTCCAAGTAGCAAGGAGTGGAAGGATTCAGTTTTTGTTCATCCAACACCTCAATCCAAGAGAAGAAGTTCACCAAGTGTCTATTATTCTACCATCTGTCGAGGAGAGAGAGAGGCTTGTAAGAAGCTTAAAGGGAAGATACCCCCTTGCCTTGACTCCATAGCTCTAAGGATTCATTGCAAGTGATTTAGTATCCTATTCTCTTATACCATCAACAACTAATAAAAGGGGAAGAGTTATCCATTTGGATTATTAGTGTATTTGACTCGATTGAGCTTGTTATTATAAACGAGTACTTTGTTTCTTGTTTCTTTTTTATTGTAGCATGTTATGTTCTTTACTTAGTTTACTACATGTTATGTTGTTACATTAACAATCTAACAAACAAATTGACCTGTTACTTGTTTGTAGGAAAGAAACCTCCCCCATTAGGGTAATTTTGAGCTCTGAAATGGTCCTCCTAAGGAAATTATATAATAATAGTGGAAATAATAAAATAAGATTTGATTACAACATCAAATTTTAGAGGGAAAAAATAAAATACTACTTTTTCAACTCATATTTTAAAATTATCTCCCAAAGTTTTTACTCAAATTTTGAGTGGGAGTACTCGTTGGATGAAAAATTTAATTCCTCATCCAAGGAGTACCCATGTTGCATACTTTTGATAGACCCTTTTATACGAAAAATGATAAATATATGAAAAACATGATTGAAATCACTTTTTTTCATGTATTTCTCATTTTTTGTGTAGTAGGGTCCATTGAAAGTATGCAACATGGGTACTCCTTAGATTAGGAATTAAATTTTGCATCCAATGAGTACTCTTGCTCGAAATTTGAATAAACACTTTGGGAGATAAGTTGAAAATATGAGTTGAAAAAGTAGTTTTAGTATTTTATTATTTTTTAATCTTTTTACCCTTTTACTCAAAAAATGGTGAATCATCCCCCATGGTTGACATCATCATCTTGAATCCTATTGGTTCTTATAAAGTTTATTTTGGTTGTATATTTTTCTCGAGAGGCACATTTTAAACCTCAAAATTCCCCTAATTTATGAATCACAGTGTATTTCATTCGCCCATGCGTCGAATACACTACAACATAGAGTAAAGAAACATCCAAGGATCGAATCGACCCGACAATACAAAGTGTCACCGGTGATAAGATAACTCTTTGCCAACTGACGCAATTTTCTACGCTCATCCTTCGGAGAAGCGAGGGGAAACTTCGAAAGTCTAGAGATAAACAATAATATCTCCATACCAAGGATCTTGTGAAGAAATGAGGAAAACATGTTCATCAAGGAGCAACTCCTCATAAATAATCTCATCTCCACAAGGCAACTCAGAGATAAAATATGGAAATACCAACGATTTCTTGGATTTGGCAGATAGGAATTCAAGATCGAATTCTTGTAGAATGACAATCCATCAATTGTATTTCCCCCCAATCTGTCGCCTACTGAGAACAAATTGAAACAGATTAACAACTACCAAAACATAAGTTTTGCGAAGGAGAATGTAATTCCTAAATCGTTGGACAACATGGACAAATTCCAAATATAACTTCTCAATAGGAGAATATTGCAATTGAGGACCTACCAAGCCTTAGCTTAAATAATAAATAACATGTTCACAAAGAGCATCATCCTCCTAAACCAGAACCATACCTATAGTAGATTCTGTTGGGGTGAGATACAAAAGGAATTCTCTGCTATAATCAGGTGGACTCAATAAAGGAGCAAAGGTTAGGGAATTTTTCAAAGCATTGAGCAAATCCATCCCATAGGAATGGAACTCCCTTCTTCAACAATCTCATAAACCCTTTCATAACCTCAACATAGTTAACGATAAATCTCCTCAAGAAATTAGCTTTTCCTTGAATACTTTGAAGTTGACTAATAGAAGATGGGGGAGGCAACTGAAGTATTGCCTCAACCTTGAAGGAATCTACTTGAATCCCTTCAGTAGACACTATGAATCCCAACAGCCGACCCGATATGACGACGAAAACACACTTATTCAGATTCAACTGGATTTTGTAATAACGATATCTTTCAAAAATATGTCAAAGATGAGAAGGATGACCAATTCTCTTTCGAGAATGAGCATCTAAATCATCCAAATAAGCTTCGATGATATGCTTGATATAGTGGAAATAATAGTACATGGCCCATTGGAAAGTATCTCCAACATTTTTAAGACCAAAATGCATCTTCTTGTATGAAAATGTGCCTTGGGGGAAAATAAAATCAGTCTTGTGTTAACCTTCAGGACAAATGGTAATCTGATTATATCCTGAGAAACCATCCATGAAGGAGAAAATATCATTCCCCACAGACTCATCAATAATCTGATCAATAAATGGTGTGGGGTAATTATCTTTCAAACATGCCTTATTCAGATCTCTGAAGTCAATGCAGACACGTATCATTCCTTGTTTCATGTCCATAGGCACTATATTCAAAACCCACTCAGTCAAAGGAATGTGGTATATAAAACCCACCTTAAACAGCTTCTCAACCTCAACCTTGATATATGTGGATTTTCTAGGGTTATCCTGACGAATCTTCTGTCGTATAGGCTTAGCATTCTTGTAATTCATGATCTCATGTTGGACAATAGATGGATCAATCCCAGGCATTTCCTCATAAGACCAAGCGAAAACATCACGAAATACTTTAAAGAGATTAGTATAAATCTTAATCTCTTCAGTGGAACATTCATCGTTGATGAGAACATTCTCTATAACATTGGGATTCGTGGAAATGTTCATCGGGATTGTCTCTAAAATGACACCCATGTTCCCTTAAGCAAAAATCTGTGTTGGAGCCAAAGAGTTCAAGATCGCTCGAACATTACCAATCGATACAAGGCTAGAAAATATTGACTCAACCTCTCACAAATCAAGTAGAAAATATGATCGATGATGAAAATCATCCCACGGTCTTTCCACACCATTCATTTCCTCAAGGATAGCCTCATCAGATGGTAGAATAGTATCGAGGTGGTCCTGAGCAGAAGATGAGTTAAGTGTCAAAGATGGAGCCACATCTCCATCGGAATCTGTAGAGTCAACAATAGGCTGGTAAGAAATCTCTGCTACAAATATAGGGAATGCCATTCCAACAAATTTACCTTTTTCTAATGTGGTGGTAGGAGAAGTTAAGGTCCACGGGTACAAAAAATAGTGAGTTTGAAAGAACTCTCTTCGGGTATGAGCCCTGGAGGATGAAATAGCATTGATATGAATAGAAGGAGGCGGAAGATCAAAGGTACCCTTCAATGAGGTATACATTCTGACTCCTAGATTATCCACAATTTTCTTGGAATCATTCACCAAGGGAATAATAGAGTCAGAAGATGCATTAGGATCTATGGGAGAATAGTCCATCTGATCAATAGTGAAAATATTCCCTTCATGGGGAAAAAACAAGACGTGAAATAATGATGAAGCAATGTAATCCATCTCATAAATTTAATTCCGCCCCAATAGAAGATTGTAGTCTGAATTGGCATAAACTCTCTCGACTTCAATATTGACAACTTTACCCCCAACACATATGGGAAAAGCCAGAACAATGGCATGTGGCCTGTGAGAATGACCATCAAATGCAGCGAGGAGAGTAGGTGAAGGAATAACTTGAGGAGATCCAATGTATTTCCAACATGAGATAGACATGAAATATGTGGAAGCACCCTCATCGACTACTGTTCAAAAAATAATGATTTTCTGATACGTAGATTTGATCTGAAAATCCATGTGATGAGGAAGTATCTTCTTAAGATTTGACATACCAAATATGATCATAAGATATTTCTTTGGATCTATCACCCCGATCAGAGTGAGCAATGCACTCCTTTGTGTTGGGCATGATTAGAGTGCCTCCAACACAGACATAGCACAAGGACTCTAAGCCAGATCTTCTACAATGAGGTAGTTCTAGGCTACCTTGGCGTTAGGTTTGATTGTCTAATGTTTAGCAGAACCTTTCGGCATGCGATGTATAGGCTCTTTTGCGGGCCTCTCTATATGGAGTGGCTCAGATTTATCAGGAGAAGCCTTAGCCTTCGAAGTCTCAGATTCACCACAATCATGTGATCTCGTGGCAACATCAACGTCAGCACTCACCATATATACATTTGAAGAATTTTCTGTTAGAAAATCATATATTACATAGCAATGAAACACATAAAATATGCGTAAAAACAAACACATAAAACATATAAAACTAGAGAGACATAGATATATGTGATTCACCTAGTTTGGGCTACGTCCACCCCGAACAACCAGTACTTCCTTTCTATTATCTAGCAAAATGAAGAGACACAACCTATAACAGATCCGTTTTAATTTCCTTTGTTCTCTCTCATAGTCTTCTTATATATTTCTCTCTCTGAGAATACACATAAAATACATAATCACAATACAATACCCTCATACAAAACATAACTTCTACCATCATATCATCTGCCTAATGAACAACCCATATTGACTAGAAATTACAATACTTTTACAAGGAAATTTTACATCTGTTTTTAGCTTCAGGGGCATTGCCCCCGAAAATCCCCACCAGGGAGGGGGGGGGGGGTGCTCCTTAAAGTCGTAGTCGCCCCCCCTGGACCCCCTAGTTAGCGTTAAATTATGGGTCCAACGCTGTGATACAAAATAAAGAAGATAATCAGGCTCCGCACCCAACAATCTCCCACTTGGAGACTGATTGTAGCAACTCCAACGCTGCTACATTTGTTGGACAATGACTCCACTTTGGACCTAGTTGTTTCTCATCTTCATCATCATACTTGAAGACCAATTGAAACTGAGCATAATCTCAGTTTCTCCATGGTTACAACTTTTGTTAGCATATTTGCAGGATTTTGGCTAGTGTGTATCTTTTCCTGCTTCAACTATCCATCTTCCAACATTGACCGTATGAAATGGTACTTGAGCTGTATGTGTTTAGTCCTGGAATGAAATGTTGAGTTATTTGCAAGATGAATGACACTTTGGCTATCACTATATAACGTGCCCATATCATGCTTCTTACCTAATTCATCCATAAACCTTTGTAACCAAATCATTTCTTTACTAGCCTATGTAGCAGAAACATACTCTTCCCTTGTTGTTGAAAGTGCAACAACACTTTGGATTTTTGAAACCCAAATAACAGTTGTTCCACCTACAGTAAATACATATCCTGTAGTGCTCCTCATGTTTTCTCTCACTTTCCATATTTGCATCAAAATATCCCTATAGAGAAATGTTTAAACCACCAAAGCATAATGCTTGATTTGTGGTATCTCTCAAATATTTAAGAATCCATTTCACTGCCATCCAATGTTCTTTTCCTGGATTGTTCATGTACCTTCTTACAACTCCCACTGCATGCACAATATTAGACCTTGTGCAAACCATTGCATACATTAAGCTTCCAAATATTGATGCATATGGAACTTTAGACATATAATCCATTTCTTCTTGGGTTTTGGGGCACATCTCCTTACTAAGTTTGAAATGGCAAGAAAAAGGTGTACTAACTGGTTTTTCATTCTGCATATTAAATATTTTCAACACCTTTTGTATTTTATTCTCATTCCAAGGATTTTTTTTGTAGCTCCCAAATCCTTCATTGCAAATGAATTTGCCAATTTTCTTTTGAGCACATTTATTTCTTATATGTTAGACCCTGCAACAAGCAGGTCATCTACATACAATAACAATATAATATAGTTGTCAACATTTTTATTTATTTTTAGATAAACACAATGATCAGAGTGACATCTAGTATAACCTTGTTCAAACATAAACCTATCAAATTTTGGATACCACTGCCTTGGAGCTTGTTTTAAGCCATACAAGCTCTTCTTTAACCTACACACTAATTTTTCTTTTCCTTTGACTTCATATCCTTTTGGTTGTTGCATATAGATCTCTTCCTCAAAATATCCATGGAGAAATGTTGTCTTTACATCTAACTGTTCAAGATGAAAATCTTCCGCTGCTACAAGACTTAAAATAGTTATGATTGAAGTCATCTTAACAATAGGAGAAAATATTTCATCAAAATCAATACGTTTCTTCTGTGAAAACCCCTTCACCACAAGTCTAGCTTTGTACCTCTCTTTTCCTCCATCTTCTTCCTTCAACCTGTAAACCCATTTATTTTGAAATGTTGTTTTACCTATAGGAAACCTAAATAAGTCCCAAGTCTGGTTATGTATTAAGGATTCCATCTCTTCTTTCATGGCTAGGTCCCAATTCTTCCTGGTTTCAACCTGCATTGCTTCTTCATAACATTCGAGTTAACCAGAATCAGTCAACAATAAATAATATAATGAAGTAGAATATTGTTTAGGGGGTCTACTTGTCCTAGTAGATATTCTGACACCACTTTCAGGTGCTGGAGGGTGCCTGTTGCTATTTTGGTGGTTGTTGTTGATTTGGTTGTTGATTATTATTATTTTCAGGCACCTTTACTTTTTGTGTGATCTCGTCAAGGACTGTGTATTCTTTGTTTTCTTTTTCTTGTTTATTTTCCTGCAACTGATTCATTGAATATTACATCTCTGCTCCTAATGATTTTGTCATTTTCAGAATCATATAAGCGATAACCAAAATCATTAACACCATATCCAATAAAGGTACATTTATTTGATTTTGCCTCAAGATTTGTTCTATTTTCTTTATTAATGTGGAAAAATTCCTCACAACTGAAAGTCTTTAAAAAAAGTAGTTTAGCTTTTTACCTGTCCATGCCTCCTCTAGAATACCACCATCCAAGGAACTTGAAGGCCCTCTGTTTATTAGATAAACAATAGTATCTACAACATCTGCCCAAAATTGTAAAGGCAATCCTACATGTAATCTCATGCACCTTGCACGCTCCATGATTGTTCTGTTCATCCTTTCTGACACATTATTTTCTTGTGGTGTTCTTGGAACCATCTTCTCTCTATGAATTCCATGCTCTAAACAGTACCTATCAAACTCTTTTTGCAATATTCACCTCCATTTTATGATCTCAGACACTTCAAATTCTTTCCTGTCTCAATCTCAACTAAAGCTTTCTATTTCTTGAAAGTATCAAATACATCATATTTATTCTGAATACAATAAATCCAAGTTTTTCTAGTTTCATCATCAATAAAAGTAACATAATAATGAGAGCCACCGAGAGATGATACTTGAGTAGGTCCCCATACATCTGTATGCACAAGCTCTAATTTTCCGCTATTCTTTTCTTTCCTAAATCTAAGAAATCTGACTCTCTTATTTTTTCCATAAGTAAAATTCTCACATAAATCCAAATCAATATTCTTTAAACCCAGCAATAAATTTCTTGAGTGAAGAATATCCATCCCTTCTCACTCATGTGTCCGAGCGTATGATGCCATAACGTTGTATCTTCTCCTTTGGAAGTTAAAGCATTAACATAGTTAGAAATACCATTGCATAAATACAATGTACCAACCTTTTCACCTTTTGCTATTACCAGAGCACCTTCCAAGTTTTATCTGTGAAATTTGTCACACAACCTTCACTTCCTAACTGCCCTATTGAAATCAATTTTTTCTTCAGATATGGAATGTGCCTTACCTCCTTTAATAACCATTGGTTTCCATTCTGTTGTTTTACAAGAACTTTACCCATTCCAACAATTTTACAAGGTTTATCATCACCCAAATGAACTTGTCCAAAATATCCTTGAACATAGTCATGAAAATATTTCTTATTAGGTGTGGCATGGAATGAGGCCCCTGAATCTACCACCCAAGAATCAGTAAAATTTTCTAAATAAAGAATCAAAGCATCTTGTAACACATCCTGTTACATTTTCTTCATAATTGTTTTCTTGTTGTGCATCTCCTTATTTTCCCTTCTGAAATCTACAATATTTCTTCGAGTGTCCTTTCTTTCTAAATTTCCTGCACACTATCCTTGATATGGACTTGGATTTTCCTTTCCTTGATTTACTACGATATTCTGAGCCTTTCCTCTTTCCATTTTTCTTGCCCTAGTCTCTGCACTCAAAGCTTTTCTCACCAGAGCTTTTCCGTCACATTTCCTTGCTAAGGATAGCACATACAACATCATCAAACTTTAAAGTACTAGATCTAGATATAGAGTTACTAATGGCCATAAATAAGCCACTCCAAATTTCTGGAAATGAGCACAGAAATAACAGAGCCCTAACTTCATCGTCAAATTTTACCCCTATAGAACCTAACTGAATGGTCTGCAATAGATCCACCTTCTGACATATTCATATTAAATAAGCGTTTCATAAGAAATGCCTTGTTTGAGGCCGAGGGTTTTTCATATAGCTTCACCAATGCCTTAATCAAACCCTTTGTTTTTTTTCCTTCGAAATATTGAAGGCTACCAACGCCGTGAGGCACAACCATACTATTCCAAGTGCCTTTATATCGAGAATCTCACATAATGTGTCTGTCATAGTCACCGACTTCTTTGTTTTTCCGCTCAATGGTAGGTACAAATATTTTTTATATAGATAGTATTCCATCTGCATATTCCACAGCAGGAATTTTTGGCTGTTAAATTTCTCAACCCTAAACTTACGATCTTCTACCATTGCTCCCACTCGAACCAGGAACCCTTCTTTCTTGCAAGTTTATCAGCCAAATAGACCTTCGGCTCTGATACTAGTTGTTAGAAAATTATATATTACAGAGCAATGCAACACATAAAATATGCAGAAACACAAACACATAAAACATAAAAAACCAGAGAGATAGATATATGTGGTTCACCCAGTTTAGGATATGTCCACCCCGAACAGCTAGTCCTTCCTTTCTATTATCCAAAAAAATGAAGAGACACAACCTACAACAAATCCGCTGTAATATCCTTTGTTCTCTCTCACATTATCCCTATTTGTTTCTCACTCTGAGAATACAAATATAATACACCACCACAATACAATACCCTCATATAAAACGAGGGGTTTCCTTCTAGGGAAAAAAACTCTAAATTAAACATAACTCCTACCGTCAGATCATCTGTCTAATGAACGACCTAGATTGACTAGACTCTGAAGTTGGAAAATAGAAGAAGAGGGAGGAAACTAAAGTATTTCCTCAACGTTAAAGGGATCTACCTAAATCGCTTCAGTAGAAACTATGAGTCCCAACAACTGACTGGATATGATGGTGAAAACACACTTATTCAGATTCAACTGGATTTTGTAATGATGATATCTTTCAAAAATATGTCAAAGATGAGAAGTATGATCAATTCTCTTTTGAAAATGAGTAGCTAAATTATCCAAATAAGCTTCAATGATATGCTTGACGTCGTGGAAAGCATAATACATGGCCTGCAGGAAAGTAGCTCCAACATTTTTAAGACCAAAAGGCATCTTCTTGTATGAAAATGTACCCAGGAGAAAATAAAAGCAGTCTTGTGCTGATTTTCAGGACGAATGGTAATGTGATTATATCCTAAGAAACCATCCATGAAGGAGAAAATATCATTCCCCGCAGACTCATCAATAATATGATCAATAAATGGTGTGGAGTATTTATGTTTCAAACATGACTTATTCATATCTCTGAAGTCAATGTAGACATAGATCATTCCTTTTTTCTTGTCCACAGGCACTGGTTTTGAAACCCACTCAGTCAAAGGAATGTGGTATATAAAACCCACCTTAAAAATATTCTCAACCGCAGCCTTGATAGATGTGGATTTCCTAGGGCTGACCGGACGAATCCTCTGCTGTATAGGATTAGCATTCTTGTAAGTCTTGATCTCATGTTGGACAATAGATGGATCAATCCCAGGCATTTCCTCATAAGACCAAGCGAACACATCACAAAAGTATTTAAAGAGATCGGTATAAATATCAATCTCTTTAGGGGAAGATTTAGCTCCAATGAAAAAATTCTCTATAACATTGGGATTCATGGAAATGTTCATCGGGATCGTCTCTAAAATTACAGCCATGTTCCCTCAAGAAACAATTTGTGTTGGAGCCAAAGGGTTCAGGATCAGGCGAACAGGACCAGTGGACACAGGGCTAGACAATATTAACTCAACCTCTCATAAATCAGGTAGAAAATATTATCGATGATGCAAATCATCCCACGACATTTCCACACCATTAATTTCCTCAAGGATAGCCTCCTTAGATGGTATAAAATTATCGAGGCAGTCTTGAGCATACGATGAGTTAAGTTTCCAAGCCGAAGCCACATCTCCATCCAAGTCCTCTGGTGAAATAGAAACTGGGTGGGAATCTGTAGAGTCATCAATAGACTAGTAATAAATATTTGTTGCAAATATAGGGAATTCAATTCCACCGACTTGACCTTCTTCTAATGTTGTGGTAGGATAAGGTAAGTTCCATGGTTACAAAAAATAATGATTTCGGAAGAACTCTCTTCGGGTAGGAGCCCTAGAGGATGAAATAGCATTGATATGAACAAAAGGAGGCGGAAGATCAAAGGTACCCTTCAACGAGGTATACATTCCAACTCCTAGATTCTCCACAAGTTGCTTGGTATCATTCACCAAGGGAATAGTAGAGTCAGAAGATGCATTAGGATCTATTGGAGAATAGTCCATCTGATCAATAGTGAAAATCTTCCCTTCATGGGGAAAACACAGGACGCAAAATAATTAAGAAGCAATTGAATCCATCTCATAAATTTAATTTCGCCCCAATAGAAGGTTGTAGTCCAAATTAGCATCAACTATCTTGACTTCAATATTGACAAGTACTTTACCCCCAACACATATGGGCAAAGCTGGAACAATGCCATGTGGCCTTTGAGAATGACCATCAAATGCAACGAGGAGAGTAGGTGAAGGGAAAAATTGAGGAGATCCAATGGCTTTCCAACATGAGATAGACATGAAATATGTGGAAGCACCCTCATCGACTACCATTCAAGAAATATTGATTTTCTGATACGTAGATTTGATCTGAAAATCCATGTGATAAGGAAGTCTCTTCTTAAGATTTGACATATCAAATATGATCATAAGAGATTTCTTTGGATCTATCACCCCGATCACAGTGAGTAGGGCAATCCTTTTTGCTGGGCATGACTGGAGTACCTCCAACATAGACATAGCATAAGGAATCTGAGCTAGATATTCTACAATGGAGTAGTTCTAGGCTGCCTTGGCATTATGGTTGATTGTATAATGTTTAGTAGAATATTTTCGCATGCGATGTATAGGCTCTAATGTGGGCCTCTAAATATGGAGTAGCTCAGAATTATTAGGAGCAACCTTATCCTTTGAAGAATTGGATTCACAATAATCACGTGATCTCGTGGCGACATCAACATGAGCACTCACCATACATACATTTGAAGAATTTTATGTTATAAAATTATAGATTACAGGGAAATGAAACAGATAAAATATGTGGAAACACAAACAAAAAATATATATATAAAACAAGAGAGACACAGATATACATGTTTCACCCAGTTTGGGCTACGTCCACCCCAAACAACCAGTCCTTCCTTTCTATTATCCAGCAAAATGAAGAGACACAACCTACAGTAGACCCACTGTAATATCATTTTTTCTCTCTCACAGTCTCCCTATCTGTTTCTTGTTCTGAGAATACACATACAATACACAGCCGTAATACAATACCCTCATACAAAATGAGGGGTTGCCTTCTATGGAGAAAAACCCTAAATTAAATATAACTTCTACTGTCAGATCAATCGCCTAATGAACGGCCCAAATTGACTAGAAATTACAATAATTTTACATGGAAATTTTACATATGTTTTTAGCTTCGGGGGAATTTCCCCTGAAAACCCCCGCCAGGGGGGGCTCCATAAATTCGCAGTTGCCCACCCCCCCCCCCCCCTCGCGGACCCCCCAGGCCGCGTTCAATTATGGGCAGTGTTGTCGCCCTATTAAGAACAGGGGTCCAACGCTATGATACAAAATAAAGAAGATAATCAGGCTCCACACCCAACATTTTCCCCATCCTGGTTGCCCCCTATGGGAGCTGCAATATTTTCATTTGTGCTAACAAGAATTTGTTGCCCTTGGGGAAAAGGGTTAGTCAGGACAACCTAGGAACTAGAGGAACCCTTCTGAGCTAAAAAGTGCTGAGCATCCTGAATCTTAGGGTAGAGATGAGTGAGATGGTCTCTAGTGCATAACTTGCATGGAAACTTGACTTTCTTCTTTGACTCTCTCTTACCCTCTCCAACATTATCATTGGATTTGTTCGCATTACCCTTCCCACCCTTATCATTCTTCTTGTTATCTTGTTGCTTATTCTTCCCATTGGATTTTTTATTTCCTTTGGGGTTAGAATATTGAAAAACATTAATCATTAAGGGCTGGGAAGGAGTAGACACTGACAATGTAGCCTGAAGAGAAGGAACAAATTGTAGAGACAACTTCTGCAATTGGTTCAAAAGGTTAGTCATGCTACTATTGATCAAACCGACAACCTCGTCAGCATGAGGACCTGGCTTTGTTTTGGATACATATATTTTGGAATGAGGATCATTAGGAAAAATCTTATTAAGAATCCTAGACTAAGAATAGGTCAATTCCAACTGCTGGGCTCTAAAGATAGCTTGCTCCTCAGTGAATACCCAAGAAAGAGATACATCCTTGGAGATTTCTGGATGTAAATATTTGAGGAACCATTTTAGAAGTAATTCATTGGGAATATAGGCTTTAATGAGCCTCTTCTTTCTCTTCCATTCCTGAATATGGTCAGAAATGTGTGTTGCCTTATCTTGCTGGAAATTGGCCAGAAACTCAGTCCCAACATCATAACGAACATGCAACTGAAAATGGTTCAAAAACATGGTAGCTATTGTAACATTATTTGGTTTTGATAAGTTACAATATTAGACAAAAATAAAAATCAAAATGCTAAGTTAGGATATGAATGAAAAAAAAAAAAAAAAAAAAAATTGTTAGGACTATGGTATTTTATATATTCAAATCAATAAAATGTTAGAGGTAGACTACTTTAAAAAATGAAGGCATTAAAATTTTTTTAGGAAAGAAAATAAAAATTGATGCCTTAGTTTCAAAAGAAATTATTTGGAAGGCTGCTTGTTTAAATGTGCCATTAAAATTCTAAAATTCATTAATATATGATTAATTTTCCTTAAAAATCATTAATCCTTGTTTTGAATTATTAAGCATTAAAACCTTATTGTAAATATGGCGCATTATGTTTTAAGCCAAGGTCATGAAAAGACAAAACATGTTAGTTTTTTAATAAAGAACACTCATCTTTCAAAGGTAGATCTTCTCCCCGCCTAGATCAACGGTGGGGAAAGACTTTGAACCCCCCTCATCTATTAACCATTAACGCCGGAGGGGGGGGGGAGCGGGGGGGGGTTCAAAATTTTTTTTTAATGGTAGTCGGGCAACCCTTACGTGGTGCTATCTCATGACTTCACCCCCCCCCCCCACCCCCCGCACAAAACCATAAATCACCCGCTACCCCCTCCTAAATCCTCTTACGGTTTTCCTTCCACCAATGGTTCTTGACCTCGCGCTTTAAATGTTAGCTCTCATCCAACCAAATACTTCCACCTCACTTTCCCGTTGGCTAGTTGTTCCTATTTTTTCATTCTATTCATACGTTTCAGCTCTGCTCCCAGACCGTTAACCACCATGTCATAACTTTTCTCCCAGACCATTAAAGCTGTGATGGTCACATATCAAACCATTATCATAAACCCTATATTCTATAAATAAATCTAACCTCGCCTGTTTATCACTTTTGTCTGACTATCTACTATTTGTTTCAGGTAAAAAGATACAAATCACACATTCACCTGCAAGTCAATTGATCCCACACCAGATTCAGTTAGTTTCCCTTTGTCATCCAGTCATCTAATCACCCAATTAGCCATTTCATTCTCTTCTCTCTATCATCATGGCTCCAAAGGGAAAATCCAAGAAAACATATGCAGAAGAAAACCGTTACTTCCACCTCAGTCGATCTCGACCATATCCCTCTCGCATATTCATTTTACAAAATTGCTGACACGGAGTGTGAGTTCGATTTCCATGAAATACACCTATGGATTAAGTAGAAGTACCTTGACAAGTAGGATCCCATTAGATTATGGGAATTTGTAATGTTCCCAAATTTTGCAGCTAATGGGAATATAACACTTTATTTTCAGTTTGCCTAACTCATGAATAAAAGTGTGAAGGAGGAACTCTAAAACTCCAAAGAAACAAAATAAAACAATTCCCAATGTGAACAGAGTCAAATCAGGGCTTACTTAATAAAATCCACTTGTATGTGAAACAGGTTCAAGCTATTTTACTGGGTCAACAAGACCAAATCATAACATAGTCTAGATACAATGAACCTCCTAGATGATCAGCGCAGTCCTATGAGAAGGTCCTCCATGTGAAAGGGGAAAAATGAATGAAGATGGTTTAGGGTTTTGCAAACCCTAATCTTATATAAGGAAGGTAAAGATTCAAGGAAAAGGCTGTTGAGGAGATTATCATTCTTGAGAATCATTCTCTGGGCTAATTAGTAAGAGAATAGAGAGGGCTTCCTATTTAGGAACCCTCCCTCCTTCCTAGAGGGTCTCTTGGAGGAGATTGTGCTACATTAGTCCACTATATGGCATTTTTTCCTAGCCTCTTCTTACATCTATAGCGCAGTCCTGTTGGGGTGAGCTGTCTATGTAGGTTGCAGCAAGTGGAGTTCTAGATCTATAGAGATCTAGTTTGTTTTGGGTGTCTCTTCTCACAGAGTGTGTCTTTTAACCTCCTGGAAGAGTGCATCTTCAGTTTGAGTTTCAGATCCACACATTGGCATCAGGCCATAGTCTATTCAGAGCTACAATGTAGTATTCCCTCCATGACTGCGTTATTTTGGTGAGTAGAATTGCAGAGCATCTTAGCACTATCATTTGAGGAGAGATATCCGGTGATTGGACTCATCCTTCACTGTGGTGATCCATAGATTGGCCAACCAATCTATGTTCCACTCAGATATGATATTCTACATGTACATGATTCAGTAATTTTTTGAATATTTCAGCAGATCTATAAAGTAGATCTCAGATCTACTCTTTGTTTTTCATCTTTTGATAAGATCCCTGAGGGGAATGTAAAGAGGGGCATTTTTGTATCTAGATATGTAAGAGATCTATTTTTTTATGTAGAGATCTGTCATAGATCTGATTTATGAATAAAATAAGCTTCAATCTTTAGAAATTTACGCTGAAGAATTTTATGTTCCATTATAGTGCTGCAGCTCCTCAATATTGAGGGATTCTTCATGTAATTTACTTTATTTCTCATGAAAAGTGCTATGGCCATGTCTTATATGTGTTTCACTGATGTTCATACTCCATATTCACTAAAACCTTCAGAAAATTACGCTCTTGTGCTTCAGCAAATTTCTGCATACTCCAAGTCATGGGAAATCAAGGTTTTCTAGCCTAGTTAGGAAAGGAGGAACTGTTTAACATAGAAAAACACATTTTTTTTTTTTTTGCTGAAATTGGACATGGGAGTTCCTCATAACTCTAGATATCAGATCCAACCTCTTTCCCATCTTATTTTCACACAGATATCTTAATACAGTCGTTTTAGGGCCTAAATCACCACTTTTCCCCACCTTTTGGTTTGTAAAACACTGTATAAAGTTGCTGTTGCATATTTTATCAAAGGTTAAGTGATTTTACATCTTTTATCAGTCATAGGGCTGAATATACAACTCTATAATACCTTAGGGTATTCTCATTGTTGTAAAAAATCCCTCTTTGGAACATTACAGAATGACTCTTACCTTTCTTCAGATTTCCCCAAAATTATGAGTTCCCTAACCTAGTTATCTAGTGCCAAACTAGATATGACCCTATTAAAAGGGCAGTAGTGGCTTAAAATGGAAACATTATGATCACTATTTATGTTGAAAATATTAACAAAATTCTCTTAATTCCCTAATCCGACTCCATGAGCCAGTTTTCACCAGCAGCACTTATGGATATGTACCATAAGTTAACGTTTCCCCAAAGAGCCCAAATCTTTGAGACCTTTCTGCCAGGAGATGTTGAATTTCCAAAAAGAAATCCACCCTACCCATCTTACTTTTTTCTTGAAGCCTCCAGACATTATATTTCTCTACTCTCTTACTTGTTAGGCTATCTAGATGAAAAAATTGTTGATGAATCCATCCTTGGTTTCTTACAAAGATCAACAACAAAATTTCATGTACAATTAAAACAAATTTTTGGCTAATAATATACATGAAAAATTTATGAATTTGACTACACAGGGAGTGTTCAAGTACATTTTTGTACTTGTTCACATGTTTCTTTTTCAACAGAGAGATTTATTGCCAGTTACACTCAGCAGACAAAATGAACAAGGAGTGAATCAATCAATTATCCATTGGACTGAGATATTCAGAACTATATCATCCAAATTCACTTTCTTAGACTTCATAGATGAATTCATACGCCCAGTAGCACAGATCCTTAGAAGCCAGAAAAAGCCTCGTATAGGTGAAGAAGTAAAAATAATTTTACACTTAAGTGATTAGGTCAAGACTGGTGACTGGTATTTATACCATAACTATACATAAATAAGGATATACGATTGCGAACTTGCACCATACAAGATGCCAAAGTATGTTCCTATGAGAATATTTTATGTGGAATATATTAGGCAGATGATCAAGATGGATTACCTGCACTTTGTATCAGGCAAGAGAAAATCCCTATTCAAAATCAAATCAAATATTGGCTCATTCATCTACAAGACTAGATCAGTTGGTGTTGAGGTAGATACATTGTTGAAGAACATGAACTTTCAGCCTAGTTTTACCTGGTCTTATGACCCTTTTGGTATAATTTCAGCTTTAAGAGTTGAACTAAAAACAACTCCTTATGATCATACTCCAAGACCATAGATAGAAAATTTCATGAATCAGGAGCAGTGGGATGATGGTACACTCCAAGAAGCAGAGGACGAGATTTTATCCTTCTCAAAGGTACAGACTCCAGTTTCTCAGAGTAAGCAACAGAAAAGGGTAAGAGAAGATACTCCATCTACCATGGAGCTAATCAAAGAGTTCATAGTTCAGCAAAAGAAGCCAAATATTGGCTTAACAGTATCTACATAAGAGAAACAACCAGATATTATTGACCATGGCGATCCAGAGGTTTCCACATTAGCAGGAAACAGTGTTCCAAAAACTCCTCCTACAACTTCACCTTCCATATAATCTCTGGAAATCATTCAGACTACAGGAAACAATTCAACAGATGATCAAAATATATTTTCAAAATTCCTGGAAATCAAATAGAAGAATGAGGCTCTGAAGTCTAATGTATACAACTAATTTTGGAAACAAACCTCCACTTCTCAACACAGGCTTCTCTCTGCCTTTGGCAGTGAGAAAGGCAGGATGCAGATGGATTTCTTACCAACTGAAGCTCCATTTCCAAAATCCCAATCATACTAAAAGAAGACCATATTTTCATTTGATACAAATCAGATACAACCAATTGATTAAATGGATATGCACATACAGTCTGGTGAGATGCTTTTTTCCACCATGACTACTACAACTATGTCTCTTTCTAAGCTTAGGAATACATTATCCAATTTTCAATCTCAACTTAATATTGAAAATTTATCTTCCTTAGCTAAAGATAAAAAACTCAAGTACTTGGAAGATCTTTTAGTCAAAACTGGCTATGATCCAAAGGACTATCAGGCAGTAGAAGAAATTCTTAAAAATAAAAATGCATATATTGATGATCTATGAAAACAGTTGAAGTTTCCTTCTACAGAGGACCCACGGACCAAAGAAATTGAAGAAAGTGAGAAAAACAGAGAATAAATGCACAAGCTTATTATTGAGCAAAATATCCAAATAAAAAAAATAGAGGAGATTGAAGGATTACTTAAGGAGAAAGAAGCAACTCATCTTGCCATGGTTCCAGTCACAACAGTCCAAAAAGCAGTTATTGGTACAGATCCGAGGTCATCATCAACAAAAATTGAGTCTACATCAACAGTAATTGATCCAACAAAGTTAGCACAATAATTGGCCACACAGAAGCAAGAAAATGAGAAGTTATTGCAAAGGTTTAAAAACATAGAAACACAGAAAATCAAGAATCATACTTTGTATATGGAGGAGATGCAGAAGTCCCATAGATTGGGACTCAAGATCTCAAAATTAGAAAGTGAGTTGTTAGTGGTAGATACCTTGGCCCAAGCCAAGGAAATTATTTGGAAAAATATCAACCAATCCATGACGGATGTATGCCCATTTATACAAATCATCTTTGAACAATAGGAAATCATTACTAGATGCAAAGCAGTGATAGAAAAAGAGAAAGCAGCACTGAAGGCCAAACCAACAGAAGCCACAGACATGATAAAGGTGCTAAATTCAAATATCATAGTAGAGCTGGAACAAATAAACATTATTGACAGAACAACCACCAACTTAGAAATTAAGAAGCTATTATAGAATAAAATTTTGATTAATCAAGTAGAAACAAAATGCCAGACCTTGGAAATTTTTGTCCAAAGGTTTCATTCAAAGTTCAATGTTTTGAACTAGAAAGGAATACTTGGATTAGTAACTCCAAGTGATAAGTTGGTTAATTTATAATATTATTGCAAGAATTTGTATACCATTGCAATAGATAAAGCTAAGTTTTTAGGAATCAAAGGACAAATAAAAGGGAAGGCCTTTCTAGAAGCCTTAGAGTTTGATTTGATCATCAAACATGAAATTAGACATTTTTTTATCAACAAACCAACATTCGAAAGGTATACATAGGTGGATGAAGTATTCATAAAGGTGGTGAATTTAGAGATTACAAGTGAAGAAAGATTGGATAAACTGTGTGAAAAAATTTATTATTTTTTGATCCTAACAACATGACAGCACAACAACATTTTGAGGTCCAAATCATCAACTGTTTCCTTCAAAACAATGACAGATCATTAAACAGTGCCCTTTTCCTATTATTTGATACTATTATTGTAATCAGTTCTAGATATTTTATTAGTCGTAGAACTAGTATAAATAACTCTCATTACGATTTATTATGGTTGCACCCTTGGATAAGCATTTTGTAAGCAATAGTGTACAAACTTTGAACATTAATGATAAATAAAGGATTCTAGATTTTTTTCATACAGCTTTGTTCTCCTATAAGTTTTCTTGTTTTTAATTACATCTTGTTCTCTGCATGTATTTAATTATTATGAAGATAACTAGTTAAGAAATAACAAATTTTCAGTTTATCTTAAACCCTCTGAGGTTAACATTTATATTAGAGAATGGTTTACTGAACTATTTATTTAGGTAATTCCCTCAGCATCAATAAATTATCAACATCTTCATGATATTAAATATGTTTTGTTAAGCATTTAAAAATTGTTTAAAATATTTCACACTTATGGTTATTTAAAACATTCAATCATATCTTCTTACATTTTCAGCTTAAACACCTGCAAATCTTAAATAACTATGTGAAGTGAAGCAAAAACCCTTTCCCTTATTAATTAATATTATCTAGAGTTTAGACACAATTGTTACAAATTTTTTTATGCATTGGTCATCCAAAATTTCCAAACTTAAAAAAAAAACAAAATATTATAGATGATTTGGCATAATTTATTGACCGCAATTATCTCAAAGGACAACAGTAGCCAACTCGCCAAACAAAAAAAAAGTGCCCCCAGTAAGCTCAATGTACCATTTAGCAACGTTTCCAGTCAGGGTGAACTAAAATAACCTCAAACTAATTAAATCATAAATGAGGGAGTTTGAAGAACACCATAAATGGAAAGTGGTAACTTGGTTGGTTGGATCCTCACCAGTCTTCCTTTCAAATTTCCGAATATCTTATGGAAGTTTAGTAAGGACCGGAGGCCAACCTGGGTTGTACTAGATAGGATCACTAGTCAAATTTGATAGATCTGAAAAATTTAGGGTTTCCAGGAACAGTAAGAGTGGAGGGGCATGAGAATTCCATCCACCAACAAAAGGATTCCCAGCATTCTAAAAAGAATAACCTGGATTTTCTGAGGCACCAGGTTTCCATGGATTTTTCATAGAAAAGGTTGAACCATAAGAAAAACCTTGTGGCCCAGAAGAATTAAGAGTAGGATCCCCTCCCACCGTAGGTTTACCATAAATTTGGATATTCCCCCCAATCAAAGTCTTAGATGAATATTAAACCCCTTGGTAAGGGTTGCATGCATTAGCGAACAAAGAGAAACCCCAAGAAGCACCTACGAAGGAGAAAGGAACATTCCCCTACTGGCCATAAATAGAATGATTCCCAGTTCCCAACCCAATGAAAGCAAGGTTCCAGTCTTGAAAATAATTAGAGCTTTGGCCTCCTAGAAAATGATTAAAACCAAACCTTTAGCGGATAAAGGAAAAGAACCTAAGGAAGGGTTTGAATGAGGAATGTGACCACTTTCGAAGGGGAAACCCTGAAAACAAGTTGACCCAGTAGCCGTTGAAGCCATAGGCGTGGAGACAATGGATGCAACAGTAAGAGAAAATGAAGAAATTTTACTAGAAGGAATCCCAAATGAAAAGTGACGAGTATGGGAAGCAAAATATTGGGTGCCCCCACTCGTAAACAGAATGGAGGTAGAGCCTAAAATTGCAGTATTGGGAGTGATGGTCGAAATAGCAATGGTACCTCCTCCCTCATCTAAAAGATGAGTATTCAAACTCCAAGTACTCATAGCCAAAGTTGTGTTCCCAGCTGTGGCCATCGAAAAAAAAGAAGGAGAAATATGAGGGCTAGCCGGTCTATGAGACAGAAGCCCAACGTACAATAGAATGTCCGGAAAACTAGAAGGAAGAGGAGAGGAAGGAGTAACTAGAGGTCCAGGAATTTCTTCAACCTCAAATTCTTCTTCTAGAAAAAGGACCTGAGAAAGGAGTGGAGTACTCCTCTCTAAATCATGACTAGCACCAGGACTACCCTCATAAATAATATCCCCAAGCAGAGGATCACTCTTTGATGCGTTTGCAACTACTGGTTGGAAATCACCAACATAATTTCTCCTACGCCTTCTTGAAGAAGGGTCGGCACTCACAGGAGAAAGCTCATGAAGCATCCTCAATCGATGAACCGATCGGTCAGCCACTTTTAATAATTATGAGATTTTATGTAGATTCAAAAAATTACAAAGCTATGGCAATCTAGGAGAAAATAGAACTCTCTACAAAAATGTCCTAAGATTCAACAATAAAGTAGCTCTCAGGAATTTCTACTCTAGGTTATTAGGAATAGACACCAAATACATGAAAGTGAAAATAATGACCTTCTGAGAATAGTTTGGGGTAATTACGCTTCAGGCCTACTAGGGAAGGTAATAGAAATAGTTATGCTCACCTCCTACCAAAAGCCTTTGCTGGTGCAAGTACCCAAGCATCACAAAGGCACCCTCCATAAGTACTAATGAGAGTGATGCAACATTTGCCTCAGGTACCACGGGTATCCCCCCCAGTAATCACCTATGTGATACCTAGGAATAACAACTATTGACCCTAGTTCGTATCGGCAGTCGGGCAGAACGGTCTTTGGTCAGGATCCAACAAATAGGAGAGGGAGTATCTCTTTTCTCTACCTTCATTTGTCCTCGTGATTGACTCTCTGGAGGAGAGATTTCCCGATCCACTTAACGAGGTTGGATTTCACTCATTAATCAACTTCTATGTTTGAGATTTTGAGTGGCCTTGGAGAGTTAACTCTCCACACACCTATTCCAAGGCCTTACTGACTTAGACTAGTTGGTGTATATTAATGACAACTCAAAATTTCTAGTTCATTTTAAATTATGTGCTTGATTTTAATGGTTGTTATTTTTAAGTCAGGGGTAAATGGAGAATGCAACTTATGATGTTTTGACGCAAAAAAAGGAATCAATAGAAACCTGCTACATGAATATGCAACTTTTTCTCAGATGAAAGAGATTTCTACTTAGGTTATATGAAACAACTAATAAAAGCAATAAATTTTTATTTTCTTTTCAAGATCACGCTCACACACTCAAAAATGGGCCTCCTAAGGAAATTATAAAATAATAGTGGAAATAATAAAATAAGATTTGATGACATCATCAAATTTTAGAGGGAAAAATGAAAAAACTACTTTTTCAACTCATATTTTCAACTTATCTCCCAAATTTTTTACTCAAATTTTGAACGGGAGTACTCATTGGATGAAAAATTTAATTCCTTGTCCAAGGAGTACCCATGTTGCATACTTTCGATGGGTCCTGCTACACGAAAAATGAGAAATACATGAAAAATGTGATTCTAATCACGTTTTTTTATGTATTTCTCATTTTTCGTGTAGCAGGGTCCATCAAAAGTATATAACATCAGTACTCCTTGGATGAGGAATTAAAATTTTCAACCAACGAGTACTCCCACTCGAAATTTGAGTAAAAACTTTGGGAGATAAGTTGAAAATACGAGTTGAAAAAGTAGTTTTATTATTTTATTATTTTTTAATATTTTTATCCTTTTACTTAAAAAATGGTGAATCATCCCCCATTTTTTTTTTTTTATAAAAAAAAAAATTACAAATTCTTGGACTACTTAAAAAGGGAAGCAAATGAGTCTCTCAACAAGATAGGTTTGATCACTTTGACACCAAAGCAAAGACAAGCCCAAAACAAGGACTTTGTAATATTCCCAATTAGCCATGAGCTAGTTGGAATATTCAATTTTGTTTTGCTGCTTTGTTTAATGAATAAGAGGACAATGGAGGTCCATAATTCTCCTTAATAATGAATAAATCAATGCCAAATGTGAAAGAGATAAATCTTGGCAGCTTAATTAAACACCCTTTGGTGTGAAAAGGGACTGGATCACTTTGACTGGGTCAACCTTGACCAAATCAACAACGTTGTCATGGAGGAGTGGTCTTTAATGAAAGACAACGCAGTTTTAGATGGAGATGCTTTGTGTGGAAGTAGTGCCATTATTGGATGGGGCTTAAATTTTGCAAGCTCATATCTTATTTAAGGAAGATGATGGCAGCCATATGGATTATATTGATGTATATGATATTTCTGAATATATGGTCTGTTTAGACATATATCTTTCTCTTGCTGTTTAGCTGAGATTGAGTGTTGTTTAGCACTAGGTGTTCCTGATCAAAAATCCCACCTCTTCCATTGAGAAGCTCTTGGAGGAGTCTTTTACTACATTTTCCACTATCAGGCTTAAGGCCAAGCTTCATCTTTCATTTACAATGCAGATCCTGTTGAGGGTTTGGTTGTTTTGGAGGTTGCAGCAAGTGGAGGTTAGATCTCTAGATCTAGTCCATTTCATTGCCCATTTTCAGTGGAGGAGGCTTCCTTTCCATTGGGAGGACAATAATGAAGGACTTTGTGCATATTTTTAGATCTTGGCATCAGGCGAACTGGTTATTCATCCCTATAGTGCAGTTTACTTCAAGATCTGCGTTATTTCTGTAGGAGGAGTTGCAGGGTGGTTTAGCAAATCATTTGGAGAGCCGATTTTCTAGTGAAGGGGATCTACCTTTCACTTAGAGGATTCATTAGAGGAGGCTATTATATTGATCATATCAGATCAGCCACACTTTCTACATCTTGTACTTGGTGTTTTGTTGAAAACCTTTAAGGGGTTCTTCAAAGGAGGTTGTATAGTGCTTAGATCTGAAATAGATCTATCTTTTGAGGCACATATCAGCCCTAGATCTGATGTATAATCATTTGATGTAGCAGAGCTAATAAAACAACGTTGTAAGGGTCTTCCAAATTTTATATATAGTTTTAGCACCTCATATTGAGGGATTTTTTCCATTGGAGGCTTGTACTTTCTTGTTGTGCATCTTATGGCCCATTTATTATGTATATTTTGTTGTTGTTATAACATATGAAACGTCTCCATATTGGTCTCTTTCTTTCAAATGATTATTTAGACTATTTTTCTAGCATTTTTCACTACATTCCTGCTTTTCCCATTTGGGAATATTATAGACTTCCTTGAACAAAAATCCAAAAGAAACTTGATACAAGAGGAGGCAAGTCTACTCAAGAACTTCTCTCAAAACCAAGCAATCCGAACCAAAATGACAAACTACAAACTTGCTCCAAAAACGATGAAAACCATGAAACAAAAACCAAAATCAAAAGCAAAGGAAAACACCAATTTTTTTTAGCCTTTTTCTTTTTAAGGAAGCAACAAAATCTCTTTGAGAAAGGCACAAACTACCATGGCCTTCAAATTAGCAAATTGAGCAAACAAGCAACTCCAAATTCCTTAAGCCGGCCATGTCACTTTCATGATGAGGCTTAATAAATGGAATGAAGTAACTAAATCAAGATAATGAATTGAAACAACAGTATAAAAATACAACAATCACATAAAATTCAAGAAACCAAGAAGACAACTTCAAGATTTTCCAGAAAATCTCATCTCAAGAAACCAAGAAAACCAAGCAAGCCAACAAGCCAAAAAATAAAAAGTGAAGCAATGACAAGGCCAAGGATGAGTAAGCTGACACAAACTCACTATTATGAAATGTCAGAACAACCAAGAAACTAAAAAAGAAGTCTTGGTGAAAAAGCCAAAACTAAAACTTCACCAAGCAAGGCAAACCCTAGGTTGACTAGGTTTTCAAGTAAGAAAGAGATAAATTGATACACATCAGACAAAAACACTATCCAGACACATCAAAGGTTCTACAATAGTGGCCAAGAATAGGAAAATATACCTTATAGGACTCCAAAAATAAAATTTTCATTTGAAACTGACCATATGTAGGTTGGCAGTGTACAACGGGTGTGCATACGTGCCTGTGTCTAAGGAAACTCACATCTACGCCTGTTTCTTTGGACAAAAATGAGTGTATACATGACTGTAAGGAAGCAAGGAATAAATAAAAAACCCAAGCCTACTCCAAAAGATCAAGACTTTTCCCTAGATGGATAAAGAACCAATAAGACTGGGAAAGTGATCAGATCAATTTGGGAACCCAAATCCAAAGAAAACAACCTGAACGAGGAATTACACAGATGTAATCCCTAGTGTAGTTGCCAATTCTGTTGTGGGTGAAACTACCCTAAGGTCTGGGTTGAGGGACCATACAAAGTAGAAGGAATACAAGAGCAAGAAGCAATCAAAATAAAGGTCCTATTGCTTAAACTAGTAAACTTGGGAGAGATGACCTTACCCATATGTAATATGTTTGACGTCGTTCCCACAAGGTTCGAACCCTCTGATTCTTCACGTGCTTCAATACCTGCAACTCACTCAAGAAAAATCACATAGACTAGTTGTACAACATATATATCCTAAATTTCAGTGGTTAAGATCATATAAACTTATAAAAGATAACATGAAATTAACAATTACGAAACCTTAACATGTATAAAAATCATAACGATCACGACATTAGGAATGGGACAGAGCTTATTTATTGATGTATGTAAGAGATGTGGAGAAATATCACCTGAAATCATCCACGGCTCCAAGCAAAACCTTCCTTTAGATCCGTCCAGCCCAAGCCTCAACAATATTCTTCCATAAAGGTGCACAAGGATGTCACATAAAGGAGGTGAACATCTCAAAGAATAAAACAAGGGTTTCCTGAACCTGGGAAGTGTAAGAGGCACATGGATATTCATACTTGATCTGGGCTAAAAGAGGCTATAGTATCATTACCTATCTCTCTCCTCCCTTAGGCCATCCCAATTAAGTGTATTTATACTTCCTCAAAACATATTTTTTTTAGAAGGGAAATAGTTTGGCCATGGGCTCTTATAGGTGGGCTTCCGGTGTAACTCATAAACCCTACCCAAATAATAGGGAGATTTATATATTTTTAATATTTTTAATTATATATGTGGGTCAGATATGATTGGACCCGCGAATGCACACCTTTTTGACAGGTAAGAGTCATGTATGGATTAAAATATTGTTTTTTAAGAAAATCACCAAGTCTGAATGGAAAGGGCTGCCCAAGGAAAATACATAGATCATCAAGTATAGATAGGTGATAAATGATTCTATAACACCAATATGTCATGGAGATGTTGGCAGATGTGTTGAATGTGCTCAATGAAGTTGTTCTCCTTGTCAGCTTCGGACTGGACATGAGTCGAATCCTCCTAAGTAGCTGAAAATGGTTTGGTTACATTAATGGGGCATAGTGGTTGGAATCCCAAGCCCACCTGAAAGGGAAATAAACTAGATGGGGCTATCTCTGAGAAGAGATGTGGCAGCTACATGCCTCTAAACTGTGTTACAATGAAGCTCGAAGGCTTATTTATTATTAAGAAACAATGGAAAACCCGAAACATCCAAAAACCTAACCCTATGATATGAAGCACCAAAAATATTGGCGCCATTTGCGTAAAGTGGTACATCAACTTCCCAGGGTCGTAACTTTGTGTTGTAGCCTCTACAACACCCTCCAAAAAACCCCCATTTTTAAAATTTTTGGAGCCCCTTGAGCACAAAGAAAAGTTAAGTAAAATTTAGGAAGACTAAGTCGCTAAGTTGCAAATCCTAAATTTGTGGAAAACTGTGACCCCGCGACCTTGCGACCCCGCGACCTTGAGGTCGCAAGGTCACAAGGTCACGAGGTCGCATTCCCCTCAAATCACCTCAACATGCGACCTTGCGACCTCATTAAATGCCCGCACGTGCGACCCTTTTGAGGTCGCAAGGTCACAAGGTCACGAGGTCGCATTCCCCTCAAATCACCTCAACATGCGACCTTGCGACCTCATTAAATGCCCGCACGTGCGACCCTTTTATATATTGGAGGTCGCTAAGTCGCATTTGATATATGCGGCGGATAAAAAAAAACGGCTCTGACAGGTCGAATGGAGCGCAATTTTCCCGGGTAAGTTGTCGTTTTTCCCCCTGTTGTTTCCTTTTTGATTATTCTTGCCAAATCACTGCATTCCCCAACCTTTAAATTGTCATTTTCCTCACCCATTGTTTTCATTTATTGCTTAGGGTTTTCTTCTGATTCCAGTTTTCATCACACTTTACCAACTCATCACAATTTCTTATCCAGCTTCTCATGGCCTATTCCCTACTCAAAAAGCTATCCTTTGACTATGTCTGGACCCATTTAGCCTTGTATTTTTCCAGTTAAAGGGAAAAAAACCCCACGCCACGTGTGCCGAAAACCCCCAGCAAGCCCTAGCGCGACTTGCGACCCCGCGACCCTACAACCTAGTCGACAAGTCACAAGGTCGCATTTCCGCGGTTTCTCGGAACTTGCGACCCCGCAACCTAGTCGCAAGGTCGTAAGGTCACATCCCTTCTATTTTCTGAAATCTACGACTTAGCAACCCCACGACCCAGTCGCAAGGTCGCAAGGTCGCATCTTCATCTTTTTTCTCAACCCACGACCCTGCGACCTTGCGACCCAGTCGCAAGGTCGCACCTTGTCCATTTTCTTACAATCTGCGACCCCGCGACCTAGTAGGCCATTTATTCAGTTTTGCCTGTGTCCCAGTTGAATTAATTGATAAACTGTAATTGGTATTATATCATCATGGCGTCTTTCTTATCCTGGGAATCTTTCATGAATATGACAGGTGAATTTGAAGCAGACTTGGAGTGTATACCTGTCCTCTCGGATTCCAGCGACATGGGACCTCCAGTGTCCCAGAAGAAAGACAAGCACTTGGTAGTGGAAGATGTGCAGATGGACATGCCAATGTCTCCACCCCCGATATACACAGATACTCTTTGCACATTTTCCAAAGGGGACAGCATGCGTTGGTACCAAGAGTACGCAGAGTTCGCCAAAACAGAATTCCCTGAAGACCTCCCGAATTGGGAAATATACTTACAGGTTAAAAGATCCAAGCTACAGCTCGTAGGTGCTCACCCGGCCATATTTTCATGCCCAGAGGTGATATATTGGATTATACAGAAAACAGACCCCAAGAAGTTCATGATCATAGACAACGAAGGCAAGGCTTTCGCAGTGCTTAAAGGCTCAAATGCCCATGTTTATTACTCTTTGCCTGAGCAAGAAGAAGAATTCACAGAATATTGGGCCAAGGCTCATGCAGTTCCTGTAGTTGACACTATAAGGCAATGGTGGGAGGATCCCGAAAAGTTTAAGGTCAAGAAAGACCTGGAATATCCAGTGGCGAGCCTGAGAAAGGTATATAAATTAGTAGCTGCCATGCTTTGCATATTGTACGGGTGCCTTGATGCCACCACCTTCAACGGCACATGGGAAACTCTCATGGAATATGTCACAGTGCACGACACCCGTTTCAACTGGGCTAGCATATTGATGACCTCCATGCATAAAAATTTATCGTTCGCATTGGTACCAGATGAAGGAATGCCTTCAGAATTCTATATGGCCTCTTATTTACTGGAAGAAATCTGTTCGAGGTTGCATTTTGAAGGATGGGCACATAACTAGGATCCCGAACAGACCCATGCAATTCATCTACAAACCAAGGTGTTTTGGGAATATAGGTATAAACAAGATATAGAGCCAATATCCCAAGTATTCATCCCTGCTCTATAAAGAAAATTATTCAGCCAAGATGCCCCTTACATGTCTTGGCGAGCCAGGGAGATGCTAAGCCAAGTGGCGCATTGGTTTCCTTTCGCCGAATATACATTCATCCGAGTCTTTGGCTCGTTCAGGGCACCACATGCTATGCCTCGTTTTGTTACAGACAAAGTGCTCCTGCAAGAGGTCTGCTTCTAAATGTCCTTGGGTTTCTCCAGGGTCCTGTCCAAAGGTAAGAAGAAGTCGTGGCCCGCGGTACCCCTCACTATCGGCGCATACACAATGAAAGACTTCAGAGAGGTAGAGGCAAAGGGAGAAGAGATGAAAAGTTATCTCTTTAGGGCTTTAGAATACCGAACATACAACCCAGAGCGGATAGTTCCTGAACATTGCAAGAAGGCTAAATTCAAATGGAACTATCAGCATGTTGAACGCCCAGGAGAAGAGGAAAGAAGGAACTGGTACAATGCAGATATAAAACTTGCTCCGGGGGCAGACTCTAGCAAAGAAGACCTGGATGACCAAACCTTGGAAGAAAGGAGTCATAAATTAGGAGGTGCTTCTTCCTCTCTAGCTAAAAAGCCTTGGACCAGTACAGGGCATAATACCTCTACCAAACAGAAAGAAATAGAGGTCAAAGCCTAGCAAGAGAGAGAAAATAAAATGAAAGAGGACGAGGATAAATGCAAGAAGATCCTAAAGGCAGAACAGAAGAAGAAGCAGGCCGAGGAGGCCAAGAAGGAAAATGAGGAAAAAGAGGCGAAGGCTGCAGTAGAGCGGGCACTCAAGGAAGAGCTAGACAAAGCAGAAGCTGACCGCTAGAAGAAAGCAGAGCAAGTTGCAGAAGCCGAACGAAAGAGGAAAGCTGAAATAGAAGCAGTAGCAGAAGCGGAGCTTAGGTAGAAGAAAGAACATGAGAGGGCGGAAGCCGAACTCCTACAAAGGGAAAAGGAGGAAAAGAAGAAGAAATGAGAAGAGAATGAAATGCTAGAAGACATCGAGGTATCTCCCCTTGAGGTACCTCTAGTCAGTACACGAACCCTGCTCTCTGATGCCAGCTCCTCCCAGGGACAAGAGGAGGAGGTATTCGACCTCACCAGGCTCACATTCGATCAATTCTCCTTCAAAATCAGACAAGAGAAAAGAAGAATCCTGGCGCAAAATCCTTCCGCCACATCCATGGTCGCAACCAGCAAAGACATAGTCCTTGATACTAGGACTAATCCCATAATGATAGCATCAGCTGGCACAGCTTTCGCTGCGGCCATGGAAGAAAATGTGACTAGAATGAGTAGAGAGATCGTTTCTCTACAAAATAGACTACAGGAAGCAGAACAGTGGGAGAAAAGGGCAGAACAGGAGAGGACTGCATTGAAAGAGGAGGTTTAACAACTCTGAAGCAAAACTCCCCCTGTCAATGAAGTTCCGCTTGTCATTCTAAAGGAGTGTGATGTATTAGAGGCGACCATGAGGCAAGTGTATGGGGAAATGTTCACCATAAAACAAACAGTCGCCCCATTGGTAAGAGCACGAGCGGAAACTAAGAAGAAACATGAGCAGCTGAAGGAGGCCTTAGTTGCCTTGGACAGGATGATGGACTGGACAGTGCAGTACCCTCAGGATCCTGAGCATTTTCCAAAGAAGGATTGGATTCATACGCAAGATGCCAAAGTCCAAATTCGTATGAAAATGCATTCCAAGGATAAGCTGTCCAAGGATTTAGACAAAGTAATGTCTGCATATGAACACCTGATCAGCGGCATCGACTCGATGCATAACCTTCACCATATTCCTTTGCTGGGAGCATTGGACGAGGAGAAAACCTGGGAACAGGTAGATCAAGAGATCCAGTCATTTCTGCAGCCCATCAAGCAAGCTGCTGCCGCTCCTGATCTTGCAGCGTCATGAGAAAAACTAGGTCAGTTTCTTGTCATGCCAGTATGGATTTACACCAAGCTCGCCTCTCTTTCCAACCAGATCTCACAGAAAAAGGAAAATCTAGTCCCAAATGCTTTGGAGTGCATGCATCGGTTGAAAGAAGAGGTCCCTCTTGTTTCTCCCATAACAGCAGAGTATCAGACCTGGCAAGACTTCCTCAAAGAACACTAGATTGACGCCCTTGACCTCACAATTGCGCGCTCATCTTCATAGCCCAGTGGCAGTAGGTCATGGGTCGCACCGCCCAGCCAGGTCGCAGGTCGCACCGCCCAGCCAGGTCGCAGGTCGCAGTCTCCCTCCGGGTCACAAGGCAACTCAACAGGTAGGCAGGCGAAGAGTCAGGAAGCCCAAAGGGCAAGTTTTGTTCTATAAAAATCCCTCTGGGGAAAATGTAAAAGATCTTTTTTTTGGAGACTCAAGAGCTATACAGCATTGTAATGAAAGACAACACTCTTGTGCATATGAATACAGATACCTGTTAAAACTTCTTTTGAATCTGATGTGTTTTGTTGTGCGAACACTATGAGTATTTCTTATACAGTTTCAAACATCTTTTGATTAATGAAGCTGAACTCTTATCGAAATCATTTTATGCATTATGGTTTTCTGTACTCGTGTTAATGATGTTCAGTTTATATTGCTTGCTTAATGGATGTTAATGACTTTGTTTATTAGCATTTCATTTTATCTTTTAGGAAGTAAAGGGGCATCTCGCCATAAGGAACTATTTCTTTTGTGGTCAGAATAGCCTGCAAGCATAACCCCAAAGAATGTGTTGCTAATGACACCTCCTTCAGCGTATATGCTTTATTAATTGTCTCGCTACGCATAGTGTTGTATACATGTTTAATGAATCAATCATGTATCTTGTAATCGTGTGAATAAGTGTGTGTCCGCAGGTTCAAGCAGGTTCTTTTGAGACCAAAGGGAAGGTGACTTAAGCGGTAGCTGGACCCACACCCTAGACGGGATCCCTATTCCAAACGGTTCAAGGTCTAATTGGGACTTTCCACCAGGGAGATCCCCTACTGTTGGCCGGACATATTTTCTTGTCAACAGAATTGGCGCTAGAAGGAGGGCCTGATGGCATCCTCCCAGCATACAACCAACATTCCATCACAAAATCCCCATGGGGAGGTCATAAACGACGATCCTATCCCTCCCCCTTTGGAATATATCCCAGGGGAGGAGGTTCCATATTATGAAATTACCAGAGAACAGTTGAGAGCCTTGCGCCCAGCTGCCCGCAATCTCATCAAGGATTTGCGATATGCCCCAATCATGAATTTCTTAACCCATAATAGGACCCCCACTGAAAACCTCAGTCGTAATGGTGCACTAGTGAGTTCCATACCTCAGTTGGTGAATATCATGGTTGAATACCTTACCACTGCTATCCAGAACAACGAATCAATTCCTGAACTCCAAATAGGTGAAGATGATTTTGACATTACTGAACCTTTCCCTGACCCTCATCCCAACCAATCCCAACAGAAAAACAACCAAGTGCTTCCCCCACCTGGGGAAGGTGATGAAGATAGAGGCCGAGGGAACGATGGCGAGGGAAATAGAGCCTGCAGAAATGAAGGAGAGGGGAATAGAGCCCGCAGAAATGAAGGTGAGGGAAACAGAGGCCGTGGGACTGGAGGTAGAGGAGATAGAGGCCATGGCCAAGGACACCGTGCCAACCACCGCCGCCCAAACCTAAATAGGCCACCTATTTACAATTGGGGGTACCTTAGAAACATGGCCAACCGTGGGAGACATCAAGACGAACACTCTCGCCATGAGGGAGAAGCATCAGTGTCAGGTACGGTGAGTGAATCAGAGCCTGAGATCAGGCACCACCAGCAGGCTAGGAGAGTGCAACCACTTGCCTGGATGGCCCAGTACCCGTTAGATCTTTTGGGCCCCCTCCACGACCTGCCTAGGCATCCTGAGAAACATCTCCCCAAGTTCGATCCCGAGAAAGGCACCTTGGCTGAGGATCATATAAGCAGCTTCTATCTTTCCCTGCAAATCATGAGGGTTCAAACATATGACGTTTCTTGCCGCCTTTTTCCTCACACTCTTGAAAACAAAGCGACCACCTGGTACCGCTCCCTCCCAAGTGCCTCCATTACGTCATGGGACCAGTTCCGTCGCGTATTCCTACAGAAATTTTCAGAAGACAAAACCCCTTCCATGCTCCTTACAGATTTAAGCACCATTAAGTGCTATAAGAAGGAGAAGGTTAGAGACTCCAACCAATTCTTTGCCACCATACTGCAAAAGTTCCCCCCCAACCTGGCGTTGGACGACTCTATCACCATAGACTACTATACGAAAGCTCTCCCTAGGGATATCGCCGTCTTCGTAAAATGCGAAGCTCGGCCCACCCTTGCAGCAAACTATGTAGCTGCCCTCGCTGTAGAGAGAGACATGATTTCTATAGGAGCCATCGATCACGAGGGGAGAGATGACCACAAACCAATCACGAAAAAGGGTCAGTCCTCCACAAACAAAACCACGGATAAAGAGAAGGATGCTTTCGACTTCGAGAGTATAGAAAAGACCCTCAAGCTATTGACAAATGAAGTCTCCAACCTGAAGAGGAAGGGTATAGAATCCATGACTAGCACCAAGGCACCTAAGCCCTTTTTCAAAAAGAGCAACCCCAACACCAGCCGACCCCCGTCCAACCCGAACACTGTTCTTAACGTGGAAGAAATAGGAAAAGATAACTTATGTTCTTTCCACTAGGCTGCCCACTCTAAAAAAACATGCCCACAATGGATCGGCAGCATGACGGCAGTGGTAAATAAACTTCTGGATGATGAAACCCTAGGGGATGCAGGGGAGGATGATGCTTCCGACTATGATGAAGAGTTGCTCCCCGATGAGGAACCAGGGTCCTCGGTTCTTGCATTTGATATTATCCATGGGGACAACAATCGTACCGTTGCTGACATCAACATGGCAGACAATCCTAAGGCCCAACCTGTAAGAAAATATAGCCTTAGGAGCAAAGGACCGGTTCCCGAACCATCCTTCGAGGAGAATAAAAGGGCTTTCTTAAGGAAAATCCTCCCCCCGAGGAAAGAAAAACAAGCTGCCCCTGAGAAACCCACCAATAACAACACCCGAGCAAATCAAAAGAGCAAGCTCCCAGTGGGGTCCCCCAAAACCACTACCAAGCCTTGTCCTCAATCCAATTCTGCTTATAAAATTGTAGAGGACATGAAGAAAACCAAAGCTAACATCTCCCTATACGATCTTGCCCGCATCACAAATCAACGAGAACTCATTCTTAAAGCCTTCGCGAATACCTCAACTATGAAACCTGTGAGCAATATGTCTGCGCAAGCCAGTCCGAGTGTTCAGTCTATTGTGAACGCCATCAATGCAAATTCCAGGGGATCTACTCCTCCCTTCCTGTTATCTTTTGAGATTTTCAACTTCAACATCCATAACTGTCTAGTTAACTCCGGTGCGTCCACAAACGTCATGCCCCTATCAGTTTGTAATAAGCTAAACATCCGCCCAGAGAAAACTGACGCGAGGATCATCCAACTTGACAGATCACATGTGCCAGCTGTAGGAGAGCTAAATAATGTCATCATCTTCCTTTCATCCTATTCTAGAGTCCACCAATGTATTGACATTGTGGTTGTTGACATTCTGGAAGCCTACGACCTATTACTTAGCAGAGACTGGTCCAACAAGCTGCAAGGGTATTTTTCCACTGACTGGTCCCACCTGTGGCTACCTTACAAGGGCCGAAATAACCAAATCAGGGTAGAAAGCGAACCATATATGAAATATACTGTGACTGATTTGGATGCTACTAACGAAACCATCAGTTTCGCCCAGGAGGATCTTGGCATGTGCTTCTTGGAATCCGTTTTCGGATGTTATCATCCTCCTCAGTTTCCAGTAGATCCCGAGATCCAGTCTGAACTAACACTCATCGTGGAAGACCAAGCCACTCCCGTCTCACACCAAACTAAAGTTATGCCCCAAACTACAACCCCAAAGGAGCCAGAAAATGACGTGTGGACCCTGTACTATTACGGTTCCAAAACCCATGACGGAGCTGGTGCAGGCTGCATCTTGCTAGACCCTCAAAAGAACAAATTCTTGATATTGTGTCAGCTTGAGTTCCAGTGCACCAACAATACTGCTGAATATGAAGCTCTAATCCTCGGACTCAAGAAGGCATTGGATTTAAAGGTAAGGTGCTTACAAGTCATTGGAGACTCTGAGATCATTACTCGACAGGTACGCAATACCATTCATTGTTTGTCTCCGCATTTAAAAGCATATCAACAGGAGGTATGGCGTCTTATTTTTGCTTTCGATGCATTTGGAATTAAATATGTTCTTAGAATGCACAATGCAGCACCTGATACTCTGGCTAATGCTTCTGCTAGATTTACCCCTTTGAGGGATGGCTTTTCTATTAAAGTTATATATATACCCTCCGTGCCAGATAATATTAGTAATTTATGTGTTTTTGATGATGATCAACAAATATTGGAATTTATGCTAAACACTGAAGTATTCAAAGACATGGAAACTGATGAGGTGGATCACGACCAAGCTTTGCAGGAAGAGCATGACCAACGCAAGGAAAACCCCATGCCCAAGGGGATAGTTTCACTTGAAAAGCTCTTTGATCTACAAAGCCGATTCCGCGGCCCCCCAAATACCAAAGTACAAAGTTCCATCTTGGCTCATCGGCAAGTGAACTTGGGATCAGATGAGAACCCAAAGTTCGTTAACCTTGGGAAAGAATGTACTGACGAAGAGACGCAAGCCTTTACCCAACTATTTCGGAAGTATCAAGATGTATTTTTTTGGACATATGATGATTTACATACGTACGATACTCGGATTATTTAGCACGTGATACCCATGAAGGAAGGTGTGAAACCGTTCCAACAGAAGCTCAGAAAAGTGCATCCTAGTTTGGAACCGATGATTCTGAAAGAAATTAAGAAGCTGTTGGATGCACGCATCATCTTCAAAGTTCGTCACTCCACATGGGTGTCAAATTTGGTCCCGGTACGGAAGAAGTCTGGTGAGATCCGCTTATGTGTAGATTTCCAGAATTTGAATCAGGCCTCAAATAAAAACAATTACCCGGTGCCACCTATGGAACAAATATTGCAAGCTGTGTTTGGATCCGAGATGTTCTCCTTATTGGATGGGTTCTCTGGTTACAACCAGGTGCTGGTAGCTGAGCCGGATAGATTGAAAACTACCTTTCGGACCAAATGGGGAACGTTCGCTTTTAGGCACATGCCTTTTGGATTGATAAACGCGGGGGAAAATTTCCAACGGGCCATGGATATAGCTTTCCGTGGTTTGATAGGGCAGAGTGTGGTATTCTATTTGGACGACATCACCGTGTTTTCGAAACACCGGAGCGATCATTTACGCCACCTCAAGCAAATATTTGAGAGGTGCAGGAAGTACGAGATTTCACTTAACCCGAAGAAGAGTGTTTTCGCTGTGGCGGAAGGAAATTTGCTGGGCCACATTATAACTAAGCAAGGAATTGTTGTAGATCTAGAGTGGGTGAAAGCCATTGCCCAGATTTCCCCCCCCGAGCAGTAAGAAAGCAATGCAATCTTTCCTGGGAAAAATCAATTTTGTCCACAAATTCATATCAGATTTCACCCAGATAGTCAAGCCTTTGCAGGGAATGATAAAAAAGAATGCAGTGTTCAAATGGAATCTGCCAGAGAAGGAGGCCTTCGAAAAAATCAAGCACGATATAGCTGAAGTGCCATCCCTCCAAAGTCCAGATTTTAGCAAAGGATTTATCTTGTATACTTTTGCTTCAGATTCATCACTTGCAGCAGTCCTCACGCAGAAAGATAGCAACAATGATGAACGGCCCATATCCTTCATGAGTACTGGTTTACAAGGAGCAAAATTGAACTACCCTGAAATCGAAAAGCAAGCTTATGCAGTCTACAAGACGGTCAAACATTTCAGGCCATACATTTGGAAAAACCACGGTTTTCATCCCTCACCCGGCGGTCCACTCACTGTTTGTGCAGCAAGAGCTAGGCGAGAGGGGAGGCAACTGGGTGGCGTGCCTACAAGAGTATGATTTAGAGTTTAAACCAGCACACACCGTTAAAGGACAAGGATTATGCCAAATGGTTGCAGAGGCTGCAAGTTCACATGGAGTTGAAGAAAAGTGTTGGGAACAGGAAATTGACATGTATCAGAGTGACCATGTGCCTCAGCAGACAAGCCCTTCTCGGTACTCTAAAATTTCAGGATACTTAGCCTAGGGCGTCCTGGACCCTGCCCTAACTGCCCGGCAGAAACACGCGATAAGACTCAAAGCTGCATCTTACCAGCTGATCCAGGGTAAGCTTTTCAAGAAAAATTACGATGGAGTCATGCTACGCTGCTTGGAGCATGATGAAGTGCAGAAAATCTTGACCGAGCTGCACAACAAACCAGCTGGAGGTCATTTTGCAGGTGATACCACCGCCCATAAGATAATGCGCACAGGATACTATTGGCCAACCCTTTTCAGAGATGCGCATGCATATGTATGGAAGTGCACTCGGTGCCAAAAATTTTCAAACCGGGAAGTGTGACCAGCCACTCCCTTACTATCAGTAGCAGTGGAGGAACCCTTTCAGCAATGGGGTTTGGACGTCATTGGTGAAATCATACCTCACTCCTCCAAGCAACACCGGTATATTCTTACTGCTACCGATTATTTCACCAGGTGGGTCGAAGCAACACCTTTATGCCAAATCAATGATCAAGAGGTAATAGAATTCGTCACTCATTCCATCATCACCAGGTTTGGCGTTCCAACTTCCTTGGTTTTTGATAATGCAACTTACTTTTCATCTTTTAAATTATGCAATTTTGCTCTGGAAAACGGTATTGTTCTTAAAAATTCTGCAAATTATTATCCCCAAGGAAATGGTTTAGCTGAGTCAACTAACAAAAATCTTATCCGCATCATTAAGAAGACCCTGTTGTCCCACCAGCGCAACTGGCACAACTCTCTTCACAATGCACTCTGGGCCGACTGTGTCATGCCCAAGTCCTCCTTAGGCACCTCTCTGTATTTTCTCGTGTATGGAAAAGAAGTTGTTCTTCCTCCCCATTTATCTCTCCCTACCCTTCAGTTGTCCCAAGAATGTCATAGTACCCCATGCCCTACCTTGTAGACTCGAATCAACACCCTGCTAAAGTTGGAGGAAGAAAGACAAAAAACCCGGGAAAAGTTCGCCATCCACCAAAGCCGAATCAAGAGATGGTTTGATATAATGTCCGCAGGGAATAAAAAATTTGAGATAGGAGACCTGGTATTGAAGTGGGATAAAGCTCACGAAGAAAATGGAAAACATTCCAAGTTCCAAGCACTATGGATAGGTCCTTTCCAAGTTAAAGAGAAATTAGGTTCCCACACGTTTAGACTGCAAAATCTTGAGGGAAGAGTTGAGGTCCTCCCGGTAAACGGGCATGACCTCAAACATTACTTCACTTAGAAGTACTTAGGGGCTACCTTATCCTTGTACCATAGTTTCCATTTTAGTTCCTTCTGTCAAAAAAAAAAAAAAAAAAAAAAAAATTATAAAAGCGGAAGGACTTGTCAGAGCCACACAATTGGCACACTGCAACAGGTTCTATGCTGATGGAAGGCCTTTTCCTGATAAATAAAAAGGTGGTAAAATATTTTTTGCTACCGGCACCTAAAGGCAGCACATGATCTAGCTCAAGCCATCAGGCGGGGAGCCCACCTAGCAAGTTTGAGAGGGTGTCTGCAAAAGAAAGTGTGATGCAGTGGTAACTAGATCAGAAGGGAAAAAAGGTACTCCATGCTATGTCAGGGCATCTGGGAAAAACCAAAGTCCTCATACCAGACCAGGAGCAACCTCTCTGCAAGAAAAATAAGTCGGGATCCCTCATCCGCCCAGGCAAAAATTGCCCATATCAAATAAGTGCCACGAGCACATCAAAATAAGTGCCTCAGGCACATTCAAAATAAGTGCAATAGCACACTAATAAAGGGTAAAGGATTGAGAAAGGCTTCCTGCATAGAGAGGTGATGTAAAGACTCTGCCGGGGTACTGACCAGGCTCGCTGGCAGCGGAGCAACGTTCACGATTCCGAGGCAGTAACTCCACCGAGACCGAGAGGTTCGCTGGTAGCGGAGCAACCGATGAGAAAAAAATAATAGCACCAGACCCTGTAGCCGCCTGGAGTTCTCCAACCCTTTCAGTCCTGAGACCTGAAGAAATGAAATTCAGTTTACCAGCACCCGAACGAGCCAGCAGGCCAAGCAACCTAGAAAGGTGAAAAAAAGCTAGGCAGTGTTGACCTTAAGGTAAAAGGAACAGCTAGCGAAGGCCCCTCCCTCCCCCCTCCAAGGCTAACCATCGACAGAGACTTTGAGTTCGTCTAGTGAATCGCCATTTGTTGTAGCCTCTACAACACCCTCCAAAAAACCCCCATTTTTAAAATTTTTGGAACCCCTTGAGCACAAAGAAAAGTTAAGTAAAAGTCAGGAAGAAGTCGCTGAGTCGCAAATCCTAAATTTGTGGAAAACTGCGACCCCGCAACCTTGTGACCCCGTGACCCTGAGGTCGCAAGGTCACAAGGTCGTGAGGTCACATTCCCCTTGAATCACCTCAACATGTGACCTTGCGACCTCATTAAATGCCTGCACGTGCAACCCTTTTATATATTAGAGGTCGCTAAGTCGCATTTCGTATATGCGTCGGATAAAAAAAAATGGCTCTGATAGGTCGACTGGAGCATGATTTTCTCGGGTAAGTTGTTTTTTTTCCCCCTGTTGTTTCCTTTTTTATTATTCTTTCCAAATCCCTGCATTCCCCAGCCTTTAAATTGTCATTTTCCTCACCCATTGTTTTCATTTATTGCTTAGGGTTTTCTTCTGATTCCATTTTTCATCACATTTGCCCAACTCATCACAATTTCTTATCCAGCTTCTCATGGCCTGTTCCCTACTCAAAAATCTATCCTTTGACTCTGTCTGGACCCCACACCGCTCGCGCCCAAAACCCTCAGCAAGCCCTAGTGCGACTTGTGTCCCCGCGACCCCGCGACCTACTCACCAGGTCGCAAGGTCACATTTCCGTGGTTTCTCGAAACCTGCGACCTAGTCGCAAGGTCGCAAGGTCGCATCCCTTCCATTTTCTGAAATCTGTGAATTAGTGACCCCGCGACCCGGTCGCAAGGTTGCATCTTCATCTTTTTTCTCAACCCGCGACCCCGCGACCCTGCAACCCAGTCGCAAGGTCGCACGTTGTCCATTTTCTTACAATCTGCAACCCCGCGACCCAGTAGGCCATTTATTCAGTTTTTCCTGTGTCCCAGTTGAATTAATTGATAAACTGTAATTGGTATTATATCATCATGGCGTCTTTCTTATCTTGGGAATCTTTCATGAATATGACAGGTGAATTTGAAGCAGACTTGGAGTGTATACCTGTCCTCTCAGCTTCCAGCGACATGGGACCTCCAGTGTCCCAGAAGAAATACAAGCACTTGGCAGTGGAAGATGTGGAGATGACACGGCAATGTCCCCACCCCCGATATAAAGAGATACTCTTTGCACATTTTCCAAAGGGGACTGCATGTGTTGGTACCAAGTGTACGCAGAGTTCGCGAAAACGAAATTCCGAGAAGACCTCCCGAATCGAGAAATATACTTACAGGTTAAAATATCCAAGCTACATCTCGTAGGTGCTCACCCAACCATATTCCCGTGCCCAGAGGCGATATATTGGATGATACAGAAAACAGATCCCAAGAATTTCATGATCAGAGATAGGGAAGGCAAGGCTTTCGCAATGCTTAAAGGCTCAAATGCCCATGTTTATTACTCTTTTCCTGAGCGAGAAGAAGAATTCACAGAATATTGGGCCAAGGCTCATGTAGTTCTTGTAGTTGACACTATAAGGTAATGGTGGGAGGATCCCGAAAAGTTTAAGGTCAAGAAAGACCAGGAATATCCAGTGGCGAGCCTGAGAAAGGTATATAAATTAGTAGCTTCCATGCTTTGAAGATTGTACGGGTGCCCCGATGCCACCACCTTCAACGGCACATGGGAAAATCTCATGGAATATATCACAGAGCATGGCACCCGTTTCAACTGGGCTAGCATATTGATGACCTCCATGCATGCAAATGTTTCCTCCGCATGGGTACCAGATGAAGGAATGCCTCCAGAATTCTATATGGCCTCTTATTTATTGGACGCCGTCTGTTCGAGGTTGCATTTTGAAGGATGGGCACATAACTGGGATCCCACACAGACCCGTGCAATTCATCTAAAAACCAAGGTTTTTTTGGAATCCAGGTATAAACAAGATATAGAGCCAATCTCCCAATTATTCATCCCCGCTCTATACAAAAAATTATTCGGCCAAGATGCCCCTTGCATGTCTTGGCGAGCCAGGGAGACGCTAAGCCAAGTGGCGCATTGGTTTCCTTTCGCCGAATATACATTCATTCGAGTCTTTGGCTTGTTCAGGGCACCACATGCTATGCCTCGTTTTGTTACAGACAAAGTGCTCATGCAAGAGGTCTTCTTCCAAATGTCCTCGGGTTTCTCCAGGGTCTTGTCCAAATTTAAGAAGAAGTCGTGGCCCGCGCTACCCCTCACTATCGATGCATACACATTGAAAGACTTCAGAGAGGTAGAGGCAGAGGGAGAAGAGATGAAAAGTTACCACTTTAGGGCTTTAGAATACCAAACATACGAACCAGAGCGGATAGTTCCTGAACATTGCGAGAAGGCTAAATTCAAATGGAACTATCAACATGTTGAGCGCCCAAGAGAAGATGAAAGAAGGAACTAGTACAATACAGATAGATAACTTGCTCCAGGGGCAGACTCTGGCCAAGAAGACCCGGATGACCAAACCTTGGAAGAAAGGAGTCATAAATTAGGAGGTGCTTCTTCCTGTCTAGCTAAAAAGCCTCAGACCAGTACAGGGCATAGTACCTCTACCCAATAGAAAGAAATAGAGGTCAAAGCCCAGCAAGAGAGAGAAAAGAAAATGAAAGAGGATGAGGATAAACGCAAGAAGAGCCTAAAGGCAGAACAGAAGAAGAATCAGGCCGAGGAGGCCAAGAAGGAAAATGAGGAAAAAGAGGCGAAGGCTGCAACAGAGCGGGCACTCAAGGAAGAGCTAGACAAAGCAGAAGCTGACCGCCAGAAGAAAGCAGAGCAAGTTGTAGAAGCTGAATGGAAGAGGAAATCCGAAATAGAAGCAGCAGTAGAAGCGGAGCTCAGGCAGAAGAAATAACATGAGAGGGCGGAAGCCGAACGCCTACAAAGGGAAAAGGAGGAAAAGAAGAAGAAAGAAGTAGAGGATGAAATGCTAGAAGACATTGAGATATCTCCCCTTGAGGTACCTCTAGTTAGTACACGAGCCCCACTCTCTGATGCCAGCTCCTCCCAGGGACAAGAGGAGGAGGTATTCGACCTCACCAGGATTACATTCGATCAATTCTCCTTCCAAATCCGACAAGAGAAAAGAAGAAGCTTGGCGTAAAATCCTTCTGCCACATCCACGGTCGCAACCGGAAAATAAATATTCCTTGATACTAGGACTAATCCCGTAATGATAGCATCAGCTGGCACAGCTTTCACTGCGGCCACGGAAGAAAATGTGACTAGAATGAGTTGAGAGATCGTTTCTCTACAAAATAGACTATAGGAAGAAGAACAGCGGGAGAAAAGGGCAGAACATGAGAGGACTGCATTGAAAGAGGAGTTTCAACAACTCTGAAGCAAAACTCCCCCTGTCAATGAAGTTCTGCTTGCCATTCTAAAGGAGTGAGATGTATTAGAGGTGACCATGAGGCAAGTGTATGGGGAAATGTTCACCATAAAACAAACATTCGCCCCATTGGTAAGAGCATGAGCAGAAACTAAGCAAAAACACGAGCAGCTGAAGGAGGCCTCAGTTGCCTTGGACAGGATGATGGAATGGACAATTCATTACACTCAGGCTCCTAAGCATTTGCCAAAGAAGGATTGGATTCATACGCAAGATGCCAAAGTCTAAATTCGTATGAAAATGCAGTCCAAGGATAAGTTATCCAAGGATTTAGACAAAGTAATGTCTGCATATGAACACCTGATCAGCGGCATCGACTCGATGTATAACCTTCACCATATTCCTTCACTGGGAGCATTGGACGAGGAGAAAACCTGGGAATAAGTAGATCAAGAGATCCAGTCATTTCTGCAGCCCATCAAGCAAGTTGTTGCTACTCCTGATCTTGTAGCGTCACGAGAAAACTTGGGTCAGTTTCTTGTCACGCCAGTATGGATCTACACTAAGCTCGCCTCTCTTTCCAACCAGATCTAACAGAAAAAGGAAACTCTAGTCCCAAATGCTTTGGAGTGCATGCATCGGTTGAAAGAAGAGGTCCCTCTCATTTCTCCCATAACAGTAGAGTATCAGACCTAGCAAGACTTCCTCAAAGAACAACAGATTGATGCCCCTGACCTCACAATTGCGCGCTCATCTTCATAGCCCAGTGGCAGTAGGTCGCAGGTCGCACCACCCAGCCAGGTCGCAGGTCGCACTCACCAGCCAGGTCGCAGGTCGCAGTCTCCCTTTGGGTCGCAAGGCGAATCAACAGGCAGGTAGGCGAAGAGTCAGGAAGCCCAAAGGGCAAGCTTTGTTCTATAAAACTCCCTCCGGGGAAAATGTAAAAGATCTTTTCTTTGGAGACTCAAGAGCTATACAACATTGTAATGAAAGACAACACTCTTGTGCATATGAATAAAGATACTTGTTAAAACTTATTTTGAATCTGATGTGTTTTTCTGTGCGAAAACTATGAGTATTTCTTATACAGTTTCAAACATCCTTTGATTAATGAAGCTGCACTCTTATCGACATCATTTTATGCATTATGGTTTTATGTACTCGTGTTAATGATGTTTAGTTTATATTGCTTGCTTAATGGATGTTAATGACTTTGTTTATTAGAATTTCGTTTTATCTTTTAGGAAGTAAAGGGGCATCTCGCCATAAAGAACTATTTCTTTTGTGGTCAGAACAGCTTGCAAGCATATCCCCAAAGAATATTTTGCTAACGACAGCTCCTTCGGTGTATATACTTTATTAATTGTCTTGCTACGCATAGTGTTGTATACAAGTTTAATGCATCAATCACGTATCTTGTATTTGTGTGAATAAGTGTATGTCCGCAGGTTCAATTGGGTTCTTTTGAGACCAAAGGGAAGGTGACTTAAGCAGTAGCTGGACCCACACCCCGAATGGGATCCCTATTGCAAATGGTTCAAGGTATAATTGGGACTTTCCAACGGGGAGATCCCCTACTGTTGGCCGGACATATTTTCTCGTCAACACTTTAAAATACAATCTTTGTTTGATGCGCACAATACCTCTTTAGAAAGATATATCCAAGGACTAAAAATTTGGAGTGACCAATATTTATTGTATACTCTTGTTAGCCCCGAGTCTCCAAAAAAATGTCGTTTAGGGCCTTAAAACGACTCAGAAAGTTCAGGACCCAAACAATTGCCAAAAATAGTAAAATGTGCTACAATTAAGGAAACTAGAAAAATAAAAGAAAAAATGGTGGGATTCCAAGTAGAATAGGTAGATGGCCACCAATATCCACCTAGATCAGTCCTCCACCATTAGGAATCAATGATCACCATTACAAAAATAAACAATCATGGGGGTCCAAGTCGAACAGGTGGGTGGCCACCAATATCCACCTGAATCAGTCCTCCCCCCTTAGGAAGTAATGGTCCCCATTGTGTTGATTTCCTCCATGAGATGAGGAAACTTATGTTGAACTTGGTCCATGGTGAGCCACTTGCCTTGGTGCAGGAGTTGGCCAGCTTTGACAACCCGATACGGCTCGATCTTCTATGTGTGAGAGTTATTAATCTACGTGGCCATGACCCGATCAGTTGTGTCATGTTCCATGTAGTCATGGTTTAGCTCTGTTGTTTTGATTTCTTCTAAAATTTCCGTTGTGTCTAGTAATGGTGTAAATTAGGGCCGAAGTCAGTCCACATTGAATGTTGGGTGTTAACGAAGGAATGGTGGAATACTCAGCTCGAAGGCATTTTCCCTGACATCCTTGGTGATGGTGTATGGCCCATATTGAAGACTTGAGAAAATATTGCGGTGGGGTCCATCGAGGCGCTCATTCTTCAAATGTAGCCAGATTTTGTCTCCCAACTAGAACTTGTGTGGCACCCAATGCCAATCATGTCACTTCTTATACCTAGCATTAGCTCTTTCCAATTGTTGCACATGAAACTACCCTAAGGTCTGGGTTGAGGGACCTAATAGAGCAGAAGGCATACAACAGTAATAAGAAATCAAACTAAATTTCCTAATGCTTAAACTAGTAAACTTGGGAGAGATGCATTGATTAACAATCATAAAACGAAATGAGAAATGAAATGGAAATTATGGGGAAATGTATAAACAAAAATGAAACAACTGCAAAGTATGAACATATGGATGGATTATGATACGATGACTTTTAAAGAAATGAAATGAGAAATATACACTAATACACAAAACCTTAGCTGAGCAGGGGCCCTCTACACAGCCTTGGTAACGATCCTCAAACACGAATTAAGTTGAAAAACAGAGTCTTCTCATATTAACAAGCAGTTCATTACAGAATGGTAGTGTTACGGCTCAAGGGCAGCGTAATCACTACAAAGAAGACTAAAAGATAACAGAGTATATTCACGAACATCAACTATCAACTAACAACTAACTTTATGTGCGTATGCAAACGCTCTATATATAACAATAAACTGTAACTGTCTCCTAAAGTTCATGATGACAGAGAGCACGTAGACCACTACGTCCACGGATATAGGAGTATGGCCGTGTTGGAAAGTGAATCTACGGAAGGTGGATGCTTGAATTCAACTCCAGAGCTCTGCACGGATGTCGATTTAACCTCCGCAAGCTTAGAAACGGCCGTATGGATGTTTATGTGCCACGAAACAGAGTCCGGCCGACATGAAACTCCATAGTTGACCTCCACGTGGACGCCTTTGACCGCGGCTTCTTTGGACGAGTTTGCTTGAACCAATAGGACACGAACCATGTCCACGTCATTCCTAGCCTGCCCATGTGGCTCGTTTCCCTTGTAGACACATGTAGCATAGATTTCCACAAAATAGCTGCGGAAAGTTGCAGCAGCTGCGGAAAGTGGCAAGATTCCGCAGCTGAATGAACAAAATCTAGATCAAATAGCAAACACAAAAATATAATTAAAAACCATGTTAGATGCTCTTTTGCACATGATATTGACAATTTGGGAGGGTTAAGTGAGTGAAAAAGGTATGGAAAAGTGTATGGAAAAGATGCAAATTTGGGACTCAACATACCCCCACTGTGAAGGTGTTGCATGTCCTCATGCAACCAAAATTTTGCTACTCTTTGTTCAGTTCATGTGCCTTGATACTTCAGCCAACACATCCAACCCCCTTCTTTTCTTCTTTGGTACTGCCATCATTCTGGGTTTCTTCATTAAGCACCTAAATTTGATATTCACAAGTGCTCTGCTCAATTTCTGGCATTTCCTTTTTAATTTCTTATTCTTCTTTTGCCAAATTCCCAAATGTAACATAGTATTATCATGGATGATCTTGTCCAGTTTGCCTTTTTCTTTCAATGTTTCATTTTCATTTTTGATGTGCCGATTTAAAAGCTCCAGCTCAAAAATTTCCTGTTTTAATGACTGAACTAAATCATCCTGCAATGTATGAGGCTGAATGGAAGAGGTACTTGGACATGTGGCTGCCTTTTCCAAGGATTCTATATAGTCATATACCTCCTGCTGCTTGGGGTCTACTTCCGGTGTCATTTTCATTGGGCTGTCCCCAAAATGCTGTAAAGGAGAATTATGTTCAAAATCTGGCCGAGGAGGGCTTACATCAATATTTTGCTGAGAATAAGATAGAGTATGCTCATTGTCTGATTGGGAGTGAAAGGAACCAGCTTCACTAACTGACTGAAATGGACTATGGTCAGTTGGAGACTGTTCAGATGTCTCCTCACCCAAATCAATGAAATGAGGACCCTTAATTTGTATTTTTCTCAATTTTCCCTTAAGCCTGCTGCTTCTCCTCACATGCTGTGGTACACTACCCTTTTGTTCTTGTTTTCCTGTCTCTGCCTTCTTGGATATAAATGACTGTTTTTGAAAATAAACTAATCTTTCAGATAGTAATTGGTGATCTTCTTCTTCAGAAGAAGGAGTTTTATGGACAGCCTCAATAATTTCTTTCCCTTTTGGTATTATTGGCTTCTTAGCTTTGATTTCCTTCTTCTTCCTTTTTACCAATCTCTCTTCCCTATCAGTTTTTTTCATAGTAGTAGTAGAAGTATTTTGGATTTCATCTATTGTTCTTTTCCTTCTACTTCTTTTTGTTGTGCTAGCTGTGGGAATTTCCTGTGTAGGAGCAATTTGGGTTTCAACATTCATTCTCTTTCTTCTACTCCTTCTAATTGAACTACCTTCAGGAATTTCCTGAGGTTCTTCAAAGAAGTTTCTAACTAGGAATTGTTCCCATGTATCTTTTCTTTCCTTTAGCTCCCTTTCAATCAGAATTTTTATAAGGCCGTGGTGATAAAGATGAGGCTCTACATCTCCCAAGTGTTTTTGAACAGTCACAGCCATTTTCTTTAAGCTATTGAATAGAAAATAAGGGAGATTGAGAGTTTGGTTTTCAAGAAAATTCATCAATAGCCTAGTATGGTACATGTACATAGACCCGAAACGACCTTCACATGTAATAAATTTCTGAACAATTAGTAGTAAAGTGGCCCATTCTTCTTTTATTGCATGCACAGGGATTCCTCTTTTAAAAACAGTGATATCCATACCTTGATTTCGTAGGATTGTTCTCCATGCCTCATCACTGATACTTTTATTTTGAACCAACGTTCTCCCTCCTAAAGAAGTTCTGTGGCTGTTTCTATTGATGCTTCATTGACCGAAAACTTGAGGTCTCCAATTTCTGCTTCCGAGCCATCAAATGACCTTGCAAACGCTTTCGTAACTTCTTTGTGGTAACCTCTGAATTTCTGAATAAAACACAGCCATTTAGCTTTCTTCAATATCTCTTTTGCTTGCGGATATCCCTCTATAAACTTTGGTCCTTCCGGCTCTGCCCTTAATAATTTTCCCATTTCACTTCTCTGTGCTTCACAAGTTTGCCTCTGTGAGGGTTTAAGTGGAAATGGAACGACTGAATACACAGGATCGAGCACAATGACTATGGGAATGTATCATAGAATGGAAATGAGCACCATAAACGGAATGGAGTAAGGCTGTGGGTAGATATACGGGAGTGAGAGTGAGCAAAAGGAATGAAATGGAGTGAAACAGGGAGTGAAAATGAGTAGAGTGGGGTTTTGTAAACACGACAGAGACACGACAAAGAGGTTAACAAAGTATAATGCATTCGGCCGCGTTTTGAATTTTGGTGGCTGTGTAATAAATATGAACACGTTTCAATCGATGATTATGAAGTTATGCGGCTTGTAAGAGTCCTTTGTCAACTCAAATACGTCTCATTATCTACGGTGGGATATTGGAACATGAGTGAGAATCGGAATTTTAATGATGAAACCGTTTATGAATAAATGCAAGAGGATAACATGGAGATTGTGGAAGGTTACGGGACTGTCAATATAATCATTGCGCGTTATGGGTAGAGCTCATAGTTTAAAATTATATAAAAATGTGTTTTTCAATACTATTTGAAATAAAATTTATTCATACCTTTGGAATCCTTGCTTTTTCCCTTGGTCTTCAACTGATTGATCTTCATTAGTGTCTTGAATGTTCCATTGATCCTCTCTCCTGCATTTTATTTCATAATTATAGAAATAACAACTGACTGTACATTCTCTTTGAAAACAGAGTAGTAGCTGCGGAATCTGCTTCTGGCTGTGGAAACTGGAGTCAGCTGCGGAAACAGATGTCAGCTGCGGAAACTGACACAGCTATTACTTGGTTGAATAGAAATGAACAAATGATAGATGACCAGGTGGAAATGGTCATAAAAAAGATTTTTATTGATGGAATGGATGAAATGAAGTGGAATGAAGTGAAATGAAATGAAATGAAATGAAATGAAGTGGAATGAAATGAAGTGGAATGAAATGGAGTGGGTGGTGAGATGAAATGAAATGAAAGACATATTTTTTTTTTGGAAAATATAGAGTGTCAGGTGTCCCTGATTTTCACCCCATATTTTCTGTATAAGACTGCCAATCAATGATTGGTTTTCAGGCTTATACCATTTTTTTTTCTTTTTCTTTTTTTTTTTCTTTTTTTTTTTTTTTCTTTTTTTTAAACTTTGAAAAACAAAAGCTAGGCTGGTGGAGAAGAAGAATTCTTCTGTACCAGCCTGATTGCAGAACTTTCTTGAAACAACTTGAAAAAATCCTCTTTAGAGAGTGGCTTATGATAAACTTTTAATCTATGGCCATTCACTAAAAGAGGAGTTTGAAACTCATCAATGGTCTTGATTCTTACAGCTCCATTGTTAAAGATCTTATCAATCTCATATGGCCCAAGCCAATGAGTCTGAAATTTCCCTTGAAAATCTTTAAACTTGGAGTCAAATAACAATGCCCAATCTCCTTCTTGAAACTTCTTCTCTTTGATATATTTGTCATACCATTTAGTTCTTTGATATTGAACTAGATCAGTTCTTAGAATTGCTTCTTGTCTGATCTCATCTAGCTCATTCAACTGCTCCATTCTATGCTTTTGGGCTTCTGATAAGTCCATCCCCAACTGAACTGCTATCTTGAAGGTCTTGACTTGGAACTCAATGGGGAGCAATACTTCTTTCCCATAAGCAAGTTCATAGGGAGAATGTCCTGTTGTATTCCTCCATGTAGTTCTGTAGGCCCACAAGGCTTCTGGAAGCCTTTCTGCCCAATCTCTTCTATGTAGATGAACAGTTTTGGTGATGATACTTTCAGGAACTTTGTTTGTGGACTCCACTTGACCATTTGCTTGTGGATGGTAAGGAGTAGATCTTCTGTGCTTGATTTTGTATTCTTCCATCAACTTCTCCACCAAATTTGATGTGAATTGGCTCCCCTGATCTGTTACATTTTCTCTTGGAACACCAAAGCGAGTAAAAATATCCTCATAAAGAAAATGAACAACTGAATTTTCAGTAGCAGATACTAATGCTTTAGCTTCTACCCATTTAGTAACATAATCAGTGCAAACCAATATATGCTTCTTTTGCTTAGATGGTGGATTAATCGGTCCAATGAAATCTAAAGCCCATTTTTCAAAGGGTTCAATGAGTACCTGTGTTTGCAATGGCATTTCATTTGAAAGGGTAGGTTTCCCTACTCTTTGGCAGCTGTCACACCTTTTGACATATTGTTTTGCATCTTTGAAGAGGAAAGGCCAATAATATCCTAAAGAGAGGATTTTATAGGCTGTCCTTTTGTCTGCAAAGTGTCCGCCGCATGGTTCATCATGACATGCCTTAAGAATATCAGGCATTTCATCTTCCCTGACACATCTTCTGATCACAAGATCTGGCCCTGTTTTAAACAATTCGTTAGAAATCCATGAATATTTTGAACTCTCTTGAATAATCTTTCGTTTTTCTCTTGGAAATAAATGTGAAGGTAGTTTCCCTGTAACCAAATAGTTAGCAATATCTGCATACCAAGGGGTCTTAATAGTTACTGCAAACAAGTATTCATCAGGAAACTTATCTTCTACGGGAGAATCTTCTTTAGTATTCTGAATCCTAGACAAGAAATCAGCTACTGTATTCTGTTTTCCTGGTCTATCCAACACAGTAATATTGAATTCTTGCAAAAGTAAAAGCCATCTTGTCCCTCTGCCATTAGTAACAGGTTTGTTCATTAAATATCTAATTGCAGAATGGTCAGTATGAATAAAAGTTTCATAGCCTGTTATGTAATGTCTAAACTTATTAATTGCATGAACAACGGCTAAGAACTCTTTTTCAGTCACAGTATAGTTCAACTCTGTGGGAGTCAAATTTTTACTGGTGTAATAAATGGCATAAGGAATTAAATCTTTTTGACCCAACACAGCTCCAAGAGCTGTATCTGAAGCATCTGTAGAAATATGGAAAGGAAGTTTCCAATTTGGTCCTCTCGAGATAGGTGCTTCAGATATTCTTGTTTTCAAAGTTTCAAAAGCGGATTGACAATCAGGATCCCATTTAAATTCACAGTCTTTTGTAAGCAACTTGAAGAGTGGAGATGCTATTTTAGTGAAGTTTTCTATAAATCTTCTATAGTAACCGGTAAATCCTAGAAAACTTCTAACATCTCTTTGACAATTTGGAATAGGCAACTTGGAGATGACTTCGACTTTTGATCTATCAACTTTAATCCCATCTCCTGAAATATGATGCCCCAAAACAATACCTTCAGTAAACATCATAAAGCATTTTTCATGGCTTAATGAAAGGTTTGTTTCTTTACATCTTATAAGGACTTTTTCCAAATTTTCTAATGCCTCTTGAAATGAATTACCATAAACTGTAAAATCATCCATATAAACCTCTACACAATCATGGATTAGATCAGAAAAAATTCCTAGTACTGCTCTTTGGAATGTTGCGGGTGCATTAAATAACCCAAAAGGAAGCACTCGGTAGGCAAAAGTTCCCCATGGACAAGTAAATGTGGTCTTATCTTGATCTTCAGGTGCTACCTGAATTTGATTATAGCCACTAAAACCATCCAAAAATGAAAAGTACTTTTTACCTGCTAATGTATCTAATACCTGATCAATAAAAGGCAAAGGAAAGTGATCCTTCAAAGTTGCTTTGTTCAATTCCATGTAATCAATGCATACTCTCCATTTACCATTCTTTTTAGGTACTATAACCAAAGGAGAAACCCATCGGCTATCTGAAATTGGATAAATGAAGTTTACATTGAGAAGTTTTTGGAGCACTTCTTTCACTATCTCCCTAAGATTTGGATTCATCCTTCTTTGAGGTTGTCTGATTGGTCTACTGTTTTCCTCAATATAGATATGATGGATGCAAGTCTTAGGATCAATACCCTTCATGTCAGTATACTCCCATGCAAATGCGGTAGAATGTTTTTGCAAGATTCTGGTTAGTTCTTCTTGTTGTGATTTCTCCAAATGTTTGTTGATATTCAATGTCTTTTCTGGAAAAATCTCAATAGTAGAATTACCAAACTCTTCCATAGAGTAAAGAGACATTTGTCTTGATGATAAATATTCTATGTCAGATTCCAACTGAAATTGTGTGGGGTCATATTCTGAAGATGTCTCAAAATTTTCTAGTGTGTTCAGAATTTGACTATCCTCACTGATTTCAGAAATGGTAAAGACAGGTTGTATAATGTCCTCATCATCGACCCATTCATTGTCTCCTATTTCTGTGATTTCTCTTGCTGGAGGATACAAATTGAATTTCTTTGTCGAATTACCATTAGAAATGTACATGTCTCCAGATCTACAACTAATAAAAGCATCAGCTGTGGCCAGCCAAGGTCTTCCTAAGATAATTGGATGTCCTCCTAGATTACTTTTGGGAGTCAAAATCATAAAGTCTACTGGATATTCCCAAGAATCTAAGGAGACTGAAATATCTTCTAATACACCATCTGGTTTAATAACCGATCGATCTGCAAGTTGCGATAAAGTAGGTGTAAAAAGAAGGTTAGGAAGTTTTAACTGTTCCATAGTCTGTCTACTCATAATGTTGATAGCAGCCCCTAAGTCAATCAATGTGTTTGGAATTTCTATCCCATTTATATGTGTCTTGACAATTGGACTTCCTCGATCTACATACTTCTGCATGGTAATTTTTCCATCATAATGTCTGCAATCTTTCCTACCAGGTGGATTCTTCTTGTGTCCTTTAGCTTCCTTCCTGGTCTTTTGAAACTCAACTCCTTTATGGTTTTTGCTAGAATAGGAATTTCTCGAATGGCTTGTAGCAATAGAATCTTGATACAAACATTCTTCAATTCATCTAGAAAGTCATAGTTAGGCAACAAGATTTGTTTTTCCACCCCCTTATCAATTTGTAGTCTTTCCGGAAAGGAGGTGTAGATGAAGATACAGGTTGCTCAACTATAGGAGTTGTGGATGTTAGCTTTTCTTTTTCTTTTTGAATTTTTGAATTTTGAAGAGATTCTTCCTTAGAACCCTTATTGACTTGAAGAGAGTCCTCCTCAGAGGTATCTTGCTCTTGAATGTCTATAGAAGGTTTTTCTAAAACTCTACCAGATCTGAGTTGTACATCGTTTAGAGGAACAATCATATAGGTAGGAAATTGTTGTCCTTCTACCATATAAGTAGTTTGAGGATTCTTATTGTTAGGATTTGGCAATGGCTGAGCTGGAAGTTGATTTGTCTTCTGTTGGTATGGGAGCATGAGTTGAGGATTTTTATTTTGTTGAGAAGGTTTTTGTTGTGGAAATGGCAATGAAAGTTGTGGATTTGGGCTTGGAAGTTGTGGAGCTTGTTGATTTTGAAAAGATGGAGGATATTGATAAAATTGAGCAAATCTCCCATAAGGATTTTGCATCCCCTGTACCCATGGCCGATATGAATTTTGATGTTGGGGCCAAGGTTGTTGCCAAGGATTCCAATTTGGTGGGGTTTGAAGATTCATAGGGTTGTTAAACCCTTGAGATTGTTGTCCCTGCCAAGGTCTCCTTGCGACAAAACAGAGAGATTCTACTGAGTTTGGATCTTCTTGAAAAACATCTTTGAGTCCAGGGATTGAAGGACAATCCTTGATCTCATGATTTTCTGAGCAAATCATACATGTTTCTACAACTTTTGCATCCAAGGGACATTCCCTTAAAGCATGTTTCTTTCTACATTTCGGACAAAAGATGGCTAAGGCATCTGTTTCAGCTTTCTGCTTGTTTTGGATTTTAAGGGTGTCTAGTTGTTCACTAAGGCTCCCTAGATCAATCCAGAACTCATCAAGCATATTACCAATCTGCTTTCTTAAGATCAGATTCTTAGATTTGGTGGCCCTAATAGGAAAGTCACAGCACTTTTATGACTTTTTAGATTTTCCCCATGAGAGATGGATACATAGTTCTGTTATATCACGAAATGGAAGTTGAGAAATGTCTCCTTTCCCCATCATGTTTAAAATGTCTATCCATTCATCTCTAATGGATTTTAATAGGAGGGCTTTCAAGGTTTCATTATCTAAGTTACTCATCTTTGCTCTTTTCAAGTTGTATTGAAATCTTTCAATTAAGTCTTCCAAATTTTCATCTTCTTTTTGCATCATTTTGAATACCTCATCCTTGTGATTGGTGGGCATACAATAGTCCAAGCATCTATCCAAAAATGTTTGTTTCATATCATTCCAAGTCCTGATAGATTGAGTGGCTAATCCCATGAACCATTTCAAAGCAGATCCCTTCAATGTTGAAGGAAACAGTTTGAGTTTTTGAGAATCTTCCATATAGTCATAAGTTAGGCACACTACTTCAAACTCAAACAGAAATGTTTCAGGATCTTCACTTCGCAATCCATAAAAGTTAGGGAGAACAGATGGTGAGATATTTTTCATTGTTGCATGAGTTTCCTCATCAACTATAGGGAATCCAAGCAAATTGTCCCTATTTCTACCATCATTCCTTCACCATTGTTATCTCCATTATCTCCTCCTCTTCTACCTCCACCTCTATTTATTACTTCCTCTGCCATGATAGTTTCTTTAGAGTCCTTATAGTCCTCTAGTTTTTCTACCAAGGAAGGATGAGAGAAAGTCTCTTTGTTTTCTAAGTGGGTTTTAGTAGGTGGTATAGGAGAATCCTCTAATTCAGTTGTTCCTTGACTTCCAAAAATCTTAAGGCTAGGGGTAGATGGTGGTGAATTTGGTCTATGCCTTGAAGAAGATGGAGTTATGAAAATCGAACTCTTGGCTTTAGCTATAAACCTTCCCCTAGAATCTCTTGCTCTATGCATATCATTTTTTTATTTTTTTTAAAAAGTTGGGCTAATAATTCTCTTTCTGATCTTCCAGATCACACTAAGTGCAAGAAGAGAGCATACTTAAGAAATTACTAAACCAATAACTCTCTTTTCTGATCCTCCAGATCACACTAGGTGCAAGAGGAGAGCATACTTCAAGAAGTTATCAAGTTTTCCCTTCTTTTATGATTTTATGTTTTTTTTAAGAAATTGGCTACCTAGTTACACTTCCCCAGCAACGGTGCCAAAATGTTTGGTCAATTTAGTGTGTCCTAAATTGCTGCATTTAATTTGTCAATCCGGGAATCGTAAGCTGATGAAGTGCGGCGCACTATATGTGCAAGATAACTTATTTCTTAACTTTTTGTCGTTTTTGGTTTTCTAAGGTGAAATGGAAATTCTAAGATGAAAACAAGTTTGGTTATGTTTGTTCAAGGAAATGATATCCCCTATAATGATTTACCAACTTGAAACTTTGAAAAGCAATTTGAAATTTATAATGACAAGACTTGAAAGGAAATGAAAATGTGCTGCTGAAATGAAAAGGTGCTGCTAATCTAATGAATCAGCTTGATGGTAGTGAGCATGAAAACCAAACTATTCTTTCTGCCAACTAAACACAAAAGAAACTATGCTTAAGGAAATTCAAAATTGCAACAAAATAAATCTAAATCAGATTACATCAATTCATTTTCTGACCCTTCATCATTAGACCAGCTATGACTTTTGGAAGTAATCATAAACAACTTGTGTAACTGATATTTAATTTGCAGAAAGTAAACTAATACTAAACCATACACTCATGATTCAATCCCTCGCCATCAGTCCAGCTGTGGCTTTCGGAGGCAACTGAAGATGTCATACATGATTTAATATATCTAAATTTGCAGGAAAGAAACTAATACTAAACTACACATTTCATAATGCAGTCCCTCACCATCAGTCCAGCTGTGGCTTTCGGAGGCAACTGAAGACGCTATGAGCAGCTTAATATATCTAAATTTGCAGAAAAGAAACTAATACTAAACTACACATTTTATAATGCAGTCCCTCACCATCAGTCCAGCTGTGGCTTTCGGAGGCAACTGAAGACGCTATGAGCAGCTTAATATATCTAAATTTAACTACTGAATCAGATAAGCAAAACTGAAATGTACAAAGCAAGACTGAAGTTAAACAAAAGCTATGAAAAGCAAACTAGCAGCAGAACAATGTTAGATTCATGTCATTAGTAAAAAAGCTATAAAAATGCCCGGGCTGTCTATCTAAAACCTGCAATCAAGAAAACTGATCAGTGATTAACAATCATAAAACATGAAAGACAGAAATGAAATGGAAATTATGGAAATGTCTAAACAGAAATGAAACAACTGCAAAGTATGAACATATGGATGGATTATGATACAATGACTTTTAAAGAAATGAAATGAGAAATATACACTAATACACAAAACCTTAGCTGAGCAGGGGCCCTCTACACAGCCTTGGTAACGATCCTCAAACACGAATTAAGTTGAAAAACAGAGTCTTCTCACATTAAAAAGTAGTTCATTACAGAATGGTAGTGTTACGGCTCAAGGGCAGCATAATCACTACAAAGCAAACTAACAGATAACAGAGTTTATTCACGAACATCAACTATCAACTAACAACTGTCAACTAACTACTGTGCGTATGCAAACGCTCTATATATAACAATAAACTGTAACTGTCTCCTAAAGTTCATGATAACAGAGAGCACGTAGACCACTTCGTCCACGGATATAGGAGTATGGCCGTGTTGGAAAGTGGATCTATGGAAGGTGGATGCTTGAATTCAAACTCAGGCTGCAGGATATTAGTTTAACCTCCATGAAAGCAAAGCAGCGTGTGGATTTTTGTATTGCACACCAAACGGAAGTGGTGAACATGAGCATCCATAGTTGGCCTCCGCGTGGACTTCAAAGCACTGGGGGCGAGTTTCTTGAACCAATAGGACCACGAACCATGTCCACGTCATTCCTAGCTTGCCCCATGTGGCTCGTTTCCCTTGTAGACACAGCCAGCATGAATTTCCACAAACTAGGTGTGGAAGAGATTCTGACAGAGCTGCGGGGAAGGTGGCAAGATTACTTTTGAATAGAAAAAAAAATCTAGATCAAATAAACACAAAAACATAATTAAAAACCATGTTAGATACCCTTTTGCACATGATATTGACAATTTTGGAGGTTTAGGTGAGTGAAAAAGGTATGGAAAAGTGTATGGAAAAGATGCAAATTCGGGACTCAACAATTGGCGTTGAAGGAGGGCCCGATATGGCATCCTCCTCAAAGATAACAACCAACATTCCATCACAAACTCCCCATGGGGAGGTCATAAACCATGATACTACCCCTCCCCCATTGGAAGATATTCCCAGGGGAGGAGGTATCCCTTATGAAATCACTAGAAAGCAATGGAGAGCCTTGCGCCCACTTCTACCGCAATCTCATCGTGATTTGCTAATTGACCTAATCATGAGTTTCTTGAACTATACTAGACCCCACAAAAACATCACTCACAATTGGTGCCCGGGTGAGTACCATACCCCACTGGTGAATCTCATGGCCGAAGACCTCACCACCGATGTTCAGGGTGACAAAAGATGCTAAGCTCCAAGTGCTAAGAGGAGGACCTCCTAACGGATTGAATCCTTCTCGACCCTTAGCCCAACCAAGCCCAACACAACAACAACTAGGCACACCCCCCACCTGGGGAAGGTGATAGCAACATAGGTTGAGGGAATGAAGTCGAGGGAAATAGAGCTCACAGGAATGAAGGTGAGCGGAATAGAGCCCACAGAAACGAAGGCGAGGGAAATAGAGCCCGCAGGAATGAAGGTGAGGGGAATAGAGGCTGCGTGACTGGAGGTAGAGGAGATAGAGGCCGTGGCCAAGGACATCGTGCCAACCACTGTAGCCCAAAAAAAAATAGGCCACCTGTCAAAAATTGGGGATATCTCAGAGACATGGCCAACCATGAGAGATATCAAGATGAACACTCTCGCCATGAGGGAGAAGAATCGGTTTTAGGTATGGGGAGTGAAGCTGAGCCTGATATCAGGCACCACCAGCAGGCTAGGAGAGTGCAACCACTTTCCTGGATGGCCCAGTCCCCATTAGATCTTTTGGGCCCCCTCCACGACCTGCTTAGGAACCCTGAGAAGCATCTCCCCAAGTTTGATCCCGAGAAAGGCACCTTGGCCAAGGATCATATAAGCAGCTTCTATCTTTCCCTGCAAATCATGAGGGTTCAAACAGGTGATGTTGCTTGCAACCTGTTTCCACACACTCTTGAAAACAAAGTGGCCACCTAGTACCGCTCCCTCCCAAGTGCCTCCATTACGTCAAGGGACCAGTTCCGTCGCGCATTCTTG
>CM076584.1:249071375-249429677 GCA_034641835.2 Pinus albicaulis | reverse complement strand
CCCATCAATGCCTTCCCAACAAACAATTACACCACTTGAACCCAATTAAAAATTATGGACCATTAACAACACAGTTCACCATTTAAACCCAAATTTGGTCTCCAATGAAAACCCAACAAATTGAAATCATGAAAAACACATGGCCATTTCATTGTTAAATGAATTCACATATACGTTATGCACAAATTCATCTTCATAGCAGAGTATAAATATTTAAATTCAAAAAATGAGAACAAAGATTGAACATTTATCTTTTAACAGAAGATATCCCAATAAAGTAGCTGTGTAGGAGCGATCACCATCTGCATCATGGATTGAACATAATGCTGGAGAAATTAGATTAAGGGTGAGAGAAGATTTTTCTATTGAAGCAATCCCAATACCAAAATTATCAACAAAGAGATCAATTGGTCCACTAAGCTTATCTTTGTCATAGCAAGATTAACCTTATTGATAATAGGGAAAGCATGGACTTTTGTAATAAGTTTGGAGAGATCCATGTGAAAGCATGCATCGGTATATCCTTCCCCTGTGTGATGAGACTTACCCCTTAAATCGAATTACAAAATTTTTCTCCCAAAGCAGTTGGTACAAGACATCCTACAATGTAATTGCCTCCCTTCACAGATCATTGATTATAATATGGCATCCCCATCAATGCCTTCCTAGCAAACGATTACACCACTTGAACCCAATTAAAAATTATGGACCATTAACAACAAATTTCACCATTTAAACCCAAATTTGGTCTCCAATGAAAACCCAAAAAATTGAAATCATGAAAAACACATGGCCATTTCATTGTTAAATGAATTCACATATACGTTATGCACAAATTCATCTTCATAGTAGAGTATAAAGATTTAAATTCCAAAAATGAGAACAAATATTGAACATTTATCTTTTAACAGAAGATATCCCAAGAAAGTAGATGTGTAGGAGCGATCACCGTTTGCATCATGGATTGAACATAATGCTGGAGAAAGTAGATTAAGGGTGAGAGAAGCTTTTTCTATTGAAGCAATCCCAATACCAAAATTATCAAGAAAGAGATCAATTGGTCCACTAAGCTTATCTTTGTCATAGCAAGATTAACCTTATCGATAATAGGGAAAGCATGGACTTTTGTAATAAGTTTGGAGAGATCCATGTGAAAGCATGCATCGGTATATCCTTCTCCTGTGTGATGAGACTTACCCCTTAAATCGACTTACAAACTTTTTCTCCCAAAGAAGTTGGTACAAGACATCCTACAATGTAATTGCCTCCCTTCACAGATCATTGATTATAATATGGCATCCGCATCAATGCCTTCCCAGCAAACAATTACACCACTTGAACCCAATTAAAAATTATGGACCATTAACAACAAAGTTCACCATTTAAACCCAAATTTTGTCTCCAATGAAAACCCAACAAATTGAAATCATGAAAAACACATGGCCATTTCATTGTTAAATGAATTCACACATACATTATGCACAAATTCATCTTCATAGCAGAGTATAAAGATTTAAATTCCAAAAATGAGAACAAAGATTGAACATTTATCTTTTAACAGAAGATATCCCAAGAAAGTAGTTGTGTAGGCGCGATCATCGTCTGCATCATGGATTGAACATAATGTTGGAGAAAGTAGATTAAGGGTGAGAGAAGCTTTTTCTATTGAAGCAATCCCAATACCAAAATTATCAACAAAGAGATCAATTGGTCCACTAAGCTTATCTTTGTCATAGCAAGATTAACCTTATCGATAATAGGGAAAGAATGGAATTTTGTAATAAGTTTGGAGAGATCCATGTGAAAGCATGCATCGGTATATCCTTCCCCTGTGTGATGAGACTTACCCCTTAAATCGACTTACAAAATTTTGCTCCCAAAGCAGTTGGTACAAGACATCCTACAAAGTAATTGCCTCCCTTCACAGATCATTGATTATAATATGGCATCCCCATCAATGCCTTCCCAGCAAACAATTACACCACTTGAACCCAATTAAAAATTATGGACCATTAACAACACAGTTCACCATTTAAACCCAAATTTGGTCTCCAATGAAAACCCAACAAATTGAAATCATGAAAAACACATGGCCATTTCATTGTTAAATGAATTCACATATACGTTATGCACAAATTCATCTTCATATCAGAGTATAAAGATTTAAATTCCAAAAATGAGAACAAAGATTGAACATTTATCTTTTAACAGAAGATATCCCAAGAAATTAGCTGTGTAGGAGCGATTCACCACCCAAAATACGAACTATGGGAGGCCCTAATGGACCAGAGATGGACGGACCAGAGAGGGTCGGCCTCGCTCAACCAGCAAGAAGATCAGTGTGCACAAAGCCCAACCACCTCTCCGAACTAGTGAAAAAATGGGGCGAATCAGTCTAACCCCTCCCTCCCACTCTGTAAATCCAGGCGAATGCCATGGAAATTTGGAAAATCGTGGGCGAATTTTCAGGTTTCCAGTTTTATGCGCCCTTTTTTTGGTGGGCTAATATTTAAGAATTAATTATTTTTAAGAACAAAGATTGAACATTTATCTTTTAACAGAAGATATCCCAAGAAAGTAGCTATGTAGGAGTGATTCACCACCCAAAATCCTCGAACACCTTTTCTAATTGTTGCCACGACTTGTTTCACTCGATCCGCTATGTCAGTTAACTGGGTGCCCTGAATATGGACACTAGCACAGCCAATCGAAACGTTGTTCACGTATGGACCTTCAGATATGCAACCTCAACCTTCACAACCTAGAGGTAGATATCAGACCCAGGTTTAGATGGGTCTGTGCTGATCTTGCACCCAGAAACCTTGAACTATGGGAGGCCCTAATGGACTAGAGAGGGTCGGCCCCGCTCAGCCAGCAAGAATCGGTGTGCACAAAGCCCAGCCACCTCTTTGAACCAGTGAAAAAATGGGGCGAATCACTATAACCTCTCCCTCCGACCCTGTAAATGTAGGCGAATGCAATGGAAATCTGGAAAATTGGAGGCGAATTTCATGTTCCATTTTTATGCGCCCTTTTTTTGGTGGGCTAATATTTAAGAGTTAATTATTTTTAAAATATTTATTGGGCTAACTTTATTAAAGTATAGAAAATGGGTTTTATATAAAAAATTCGCCCTAATAAAATTTAAAATCCCTTAAAATTCGCCTTTGGGCTAAAATTCACCCCTAAAATTTTCCCTGGCGGCAAAACTCGTCCAGAATAGATTTTCATTAAACCCGTGCCATCATTACTCTCAGCACTAGCACGTTTCAATAAGGCACCAAGCAGCATTCCAGAGACACTTAGAAGCACTACATGAACCTCAACAACAGTTACTTAGGAAATTAAGATAATATTAACACGTTTCCAAAAGCAGCACATGTAGGATTTAAAGGGGCAGTTACAGGTTTTTCAGGAAGCATGGTTTTAAAGGATTTAACACCTATCAGCAAATAACAACACCTCCTCAAATCTTGAAGATAGTTAGTTAATATGATTAATTCCATCAAAGTTCTATTAGGATTTTAAATTGCTAAAAATAGCATAAAATTTACTTTTTCTCCTTCTTATTAGTATTTTTTTAAGTTGTTATGAAAGGAATCTGAAGTTCTAAGCCTTGCTGGAAGATCTATTGTAAAATTATAAATACACAAAAGACAGAGGAAGAAGTGGGGGGTAGTTGTTTAGTTGTGTAGTTGGGTTTTAGACTCTTATTATTACTATGGAGCTACTATAAACATATTTTAATGAAATCAAAGATGTTGCAGCAGTTATTGTGAGATTCCAGTGGTATTTATTTTGAGCATTGCTTTCCTCTTTGTTATTACATTTCTGTTATAACTTTTGTATGTTAATATTTTACTTTATAAACAAAAAGCATTATTTCTATGCTCTATTTATTAAGATTTTCATAAGTATGTCTTTCTTCTGATGAATAAATTCAGTAAAATGCTCATTCAGATCCCTGAATTTTTCTTCACCTTATTCTGATGAATGAATTCAGTAAAATGCTCATTCAGGCCCCTGTCTTTTCTACCACTATACACAATGACAATTTAAGTATGCTCAAATAGTTCACCTACCTAGCCTCACTTTTTTCTCTACAATTCAATTTTTGAAATCAGCTTTAGTTTCCTTGATTCTTATTTCTATCCAGCATCCCAATTAGTAATTAAAATTACTCATTTCATATCTTATATATAAACCTAGCCTAAAATATTATAGTACTCAGCCATTCATTGAATATTTAAAGTGACATAGAGATATCCCTCTCTAGTTAGGTAGGGCTAGCTACCTAGCCAAAATATTGGTTTGTGGTTACCTTTATCCACTCCTTTCTCAACCTTGGGAAGTTGGGGAGAGTGATAACATGCATAACAAGTATAGAGCGGATCAAATATGTATACAAGTATAGAAGAAAATGTAAAGTACATAGTGAATCATTTGATCACTGCCCCAAAATACATATCAAATGTCATGTCAAAGTATCACATATAGAATACTGATCAATGATGCTGCAAAGGTATCTGATCACTGAAGTCCCAACTGAATCTCCAAGTACCAAATCATAAGTGGTAGAAAAGTGGTACTGCACGCAATTCGGGTGCCAACCTATAAAATGTTGTTGTGATGAACTGCAACATATAAGGGTGGATGGTGTCACTAGTAGAAAACTGAAGGAGTTTTCAAAGTGAACCAAAGCATGATGATGCAAAACCAAGGTCTTCATCGATCACCATGGTACAATTCTACACTATGGGAATAAATGAGTTGAAGTCGACCATGTGAGAAATCGTTTGATTATTGGTCATTGATGTATACTGTTAACAAATGTGAGACAAATCATCGATAATTATGATGAGATTCAAGGTACCCCAGTACAGTTTAACAAGTGCATATGAATGAGTTGAATTTCAGAAGAGAGAGGAATAACATGTTCCAACTTTTTTAATAACCCAACGTTTCAGACTTCTTAAGTGAGTCCATAATCAGGGGTAGATGCCAAATATTATTTGAAAATATTTTTGTTGAAGTTGAACACTTGATAGAATCTACTGATCAGGAGACCTTGATGTATTCTCATTGTTGATCGCGAAGGAATCTGCCACTAATGACTGAAAACCCTAAGGTACTGAAAAAAGGACTCTAAACCTTATTCCCAAATCAGTGTGTCAGATTCAATGGGAAACGATATGTTGAACGAAAGGCATTAAGGCATCTTGCATCAATCCAGCATGAGTGTTACCCGCAGACCAAAATTTGGAAGGAATCGGATGAAGAAAATTGAAGTAACCAACCCGAAGCATGTTTCTGGCATGCACAAAATGTAGCTAGCACACGACAGATGTTGATCAACGGTTGTCATTGATGTCAACCCAGTCAACACTAGGGGATACCCTGATCTTTCATGTGAATTTTGAATTGCAAAATTACTCTATTTTGAGTCAAATATATTTGGGATGGTTTCTAATTGTTGAGATGTTTCCGTTGATATATGGTATGCCATGTAATTCTTCACGGTTTGAGAGATATTTGTGTTTGAAGTTAGTGACCCTAGTTAGTGGGCTAAAACCCCATGGGGTTGTTGCATGACACAAATCATTGGTTGTGGTCACTGAATAGTCAATAATTAATAATTTTTTAAGCTCCAAAAATCACTCCAACGTTCACTTGTTGAGGACCCTCTCAACCTAAGAATTTATATAAATTGTGACCCTCATATCCTCCTCATGTAAGGATTTCTCTACTAAAAACATGTCATCGTGGAATTTTTTCTATACAAATTTTTATGTGAAGCTTCACATGCTGAAGCAAAACACCCACTTGGGAAAAATCCTGATGAAGATCGTGTCCGAATTTCAAATATTTTTTCACTATATTTGCGGAGATATGATATGTGGAAGTTAGGGTTTTTGCAAGATTCTGAATTTCATCTCAAAGAGGTGACCTTGGGAAAATTTTCATAAATCTCTCTCTGAGAAGTAGATTCAAATTCTAAAAAAATTGGTTGATAGTGCACGGAATTTAGTTTTTTGTTTATTAATTTTAGAGCTGAAGGAGGAAACAGTGACACATGGCACGCCGTATAAGTTCTCTCTACTAAACTAGTCCATAATTAGGTCATTGTGGGAGATTGGACATAACTTTACCTTGAAGAATCAAAATCAAGTCAGACCTATGGAATTGGAAAGAAGACTCAGAGGGATACTACAAGACCAAAGATCAAATATTGGGGATCTGAAATAACATAGATACATCAGATTCAATATCGAGCTCTTAGAAGGCAAGAAAAAGTTTGATCATGTGCTGTCAAGGGTTGCAAAGGACTAGACTTTATAGGGCAACAAAGCAAAAAAAGGTGCAGAAAAATGATGCAGTAGAGGTAAGATCCAGGTAAGTATATTTTGTATATGCATATTCATCCCTTAATTGCATTAGGTTCTTTCTATTCTAATTTGTTTTTTTTGTTGAGCACTGACATATGATCTATAGGATGAGGTAAGTTTTCCTAGTATCATGTCATGGGTATTTCCTTGAATAATTTTTGCAGGTATTATATATTCATCAAGATAAGACTCAATGCATGATATAATGTTCTGAAGAGTGAGAAAAGGTAGCATGACAAGAGCAGAAATCAAGGTGTAGAGCAGCAACAAGAATTTCACCATGCATGAAGTATTCAAGTGCGCAGCACTGCAAACAGTCATTGTAAAGGTATCATTGTATGGATTCATTGTAAAAGCATCATTGTAAAAATTTTACAATTGTCTATCTCCCAAGAGTTGAAGAGGCAATGTCAGGAGGTCTAGGATCATCATTAGGTGGTTGTGTCATAGTTGGGGTTATGTTCTAGTGTGTCTTCTTCTTATACATCATTCTATATCATTGTAAAGTGGACCATTTTCCCTGGTACAGGAGTCGATTCTTCTTTTATTCTTCTACAGGGTGGTAGGGTGGTGCTAGGGTGAGTTTTAGCTCATTGGGTGTTGGGGTATTCGTTCAATTGAATACTAAAGAATCTCAGGCATTGGAATGTCCATCTAGTGGGAGCTGGAGAAGAATGCTTTTCTAGATTCTAGGAAGTTGGAGTTGAATATTAAAGAATTATTAGAAAATCATTCAGGTGGTTTTTGTCCCAAAGGGGGTGTACACCTTAAAAACTGTGCACATTTGTGTTCCTTTTGTTTATTGCTATCACTGTACAAACACTGATAATAATTGAAAGGAATACTGATTCACCCCACCCACCCCCCCCCCCCCCCTCTCAGTATTTCCAACAATTGGTATCAGAGCATAGTTCCTTCAATAGTAGTTTAACAACTAGAAGGAGGTCATGGAGCAAACCAAGAATGGTCTACCTTTGTTCAGTGAGAATAATTATGCACTTTGGAAAGGAAGAATGGAAGTCTCTCTCTTGGCACAAGGTTACGAAGTATGGGACACTATTCGAAATGGCTTTACACCAATCGCAAATGAACAAGGTAAGAAGAATTTGGTAAATGATGCAAAAGAAAAGAATATTACTATCAATGGACTTATTGAATCTGCTTATCATAAGGTATTAGGTTGTAAAATGTAATATTCCCAAATTTTCACGTGATATTTGGAATATTAGAGTTCTTAATTTTCTAAATGAATTAAGTAAATAAAAGGGTGGAGGGCCCATAATCCTCAAGATGAATAAATATCCACTTTTTATGTCTGAATGTGGATTAATTAAGCCTAGATATACAAAATGAGGTAGTGGAGAAACCACTAATGAGAATGGAATTGGAGATCATGTCTCATTAATGAGATAGATCATGGAGGTTGACACAATCAACTAAGATCTTGGAAGAGATAAAACAGAAGATCATGGAGAATTCATGATGAGATGATGGAGGAAGTTGTGCAATTAATGCACACATGATGGAGAGGGTGTACATTGCACCTAGACATGGTGGATGACTTGGAGAAACAACGCAGTCAAACATGGAGGATATTTTCCACATGCACATCGCAGTTTAGATGAGGGCCAAGGCATAGAAAGGCTCAAACACTATATAAAGAAGATGAAGGCAAAAATGAAGGGGGGCTTGAGATTATTGATGTTGAGGATCTTTTTAGATCTGGAATAGTCATGTGACATTCCATTGCTTTCTTGGGATGTTTAGCAAAGATTGCAAGTGTTGTTTAGCATAGGGTGTTCTTGGTCGGGAATCCCACCTCTTTCATTGAGTAGCTCTTGAAAGAGTATTGTACTTCATTCTACATTAGGCATTGGTGCCACATATTATTTCCTTCTTTCTGCAGAACATCCATATTCAAAAATTGCATATTTCTGAAGATCAGTTTTAGAGGAGGAGGTTGTCCTTCAATATTTTAGTTGAGGAACCGGTGTAGGATTATTCCTATCACCTTGGGCTGGAAGATCAACATTCCCAGAGCTTCATTTCAGATCTGGAATTATGCCAAGAGTTATTAACCTCCTAGCAGCAGTAATCCCTTCAAGAATTACGCTGTCCATTATTGCAAATCCAAAGGAGGAAGGAAGTTGCTAGCATTTCAGCTAGAAATCCTGTGAGGGATCATCCCCTCACCTTTCCATCAGTATTTCCATCAGCCTGGAGTCTATTGTATCATATTTCCACAGGCATAGAACCTATCTTTCCATTACATTGCAATTTTTATGACCAGTTGTGCAGTAGTAGCTGTAATCATCATTGGAGGATTGAGAAGCTAGATCTAGAGCGTCTAGCTTGTAGATATGAAGAAGGGATCAGCCCTTCAAGCTTAGATATGATCTTGTGACATATTTCAGCCATCTATATGTAATATCTAGTTTCAGATCTATAATCCCAGTAGATTAAGGATCAAACCTTAGGAGGGTGGTTTTTCCAAAGTTGTAGATTTGGAAAATCCTTTCTGGGTTATCTTAGGAACCCATCACATTGGCCAGATCTTGAATCTTACATCATCAGAGCTCATAAGCTCACTAGAATTGAATTTTCCTTTGCATCATTTACACACATATCAGCAGTAGTAGGGACATCACATTATTGCTTCTGTAAGCTCACAAGTTACGCAGTGCCACTTGTAACACCATTGTAGGGTGATTCTAGGCCTTCTCTTGGGCTAGATCTACTCATTTTCTATACATTGTGTAGCTGATTCCTCTCCATATAATAAAATGGCTTAGTTTCTCTGTATATTCTGTTGTCTTGAGATTTATTGTTTACTTAGTTGTAGTTCTTATATTGTGTTTAAGTATTACTGCATTCTCCCCTTTGGGATATTACAGTGGTATCGAAGCATGATCTTTGGCTCAGCTTGTGGACACTTCATCTTTTGCATCAAAAGAAGAAGTAGATAAATGAGATCTATCATGAAGGAGGATATTTTTTCCATTCCTCTCTTTAGATCTAAGCAAGATATCTCCAAGGAGATCAATCAAATTAAGAGAGAAAGGAAATGGAAGGATCCAAGAAGAATATTTGAAGAGGAAGGTCCAAGCACTTCCTATCAACAGGAAAGAAGACCAGAGAATCATAGATCTCCTCATAGATCTACTATGCCCACTTTCTTTGAAGAAGGTGAGAGGTATAGAAATTAAGAAAAAAAAGAACCTGAGACTCATGAGACTCTCAGTTTGTATCTTGAAGAGTACAAGGAACAGTCTAGAGCCTTCAAAGAGAGTCTAACTCTCCAATAATTCTTTGAACTCAAAGAAGAAATAAGATCATATAGCAGCAATAGAAGGAAGAGGCACAATAGGTTCTATTTGCCTAGATTTGATGGGTCTTCCTCAAGCACTGTTAAGGCTTGGAGGAGAGATTTGTATACATTTTTCATGCTACATCCTGTGGCTGAAAAAGAGGTTGTCCAAATTGTAGCACTTCATCTTTTGGGTGAAGCTAATGATTGGTTTTTTAGTCACATGGAGCATGCAAAGGTGACTAAATATTCAGATTTCTTTCACAAGTTGAGGAATAAGTTTGATGTGAAGAAAACAGAGATGGGCCACAAAGAGACATTTCCTAAGGAAACAAAGGAGGATGTCATTCTTGTCACTCTAGACAAGAATTCACTACATTCACCACCTACTGCAGAAGTACTTGCATCTAGAGAAGAGACACTTTCCACCTTGCAAGATAGTCTTGAGCTCTTGACACATAGAGTCCCATGCATGATTCAGGAGATGCATGAGGAAGAGGAGGAAGATTCCAGTGTTGGTACATTGGTATAAGAGCAACCATCTCTCTTACCAACAGTTGGAGACACCATTATCCCAGTTGGAGGAACTCTTGTGCTCTTTCAAGAGGTTCCCACACATCAATTGATCCAAGGTATTCATACATCTTCACCACATATTGTTTCAATAGATATTATTGCAACTTATGAGGACATGCCATTAGGACCAATGCATAGCCAAGGGTTAGAAAAAATGCTGATTTGAAGCAACAATATATCACAGCGCAGAGGACCTTTGATTTAATCAAGGAGGAGATGAAAAGATATCCCATTTTTTCATGGATGGACTACATTCAACCTTTTGAGTTGAAGTGTAGAGTTTTAGAAGAAGGTATGAGCATGATCCTATGTACAATGACTGGTTATGAGATCAGTATTGCACCTTTCTTTGAGATAGTATTTTTGTTACCATGCAGATCTACAACACTGTCACTTAGTAGTAGTGATAATGAAGAGGCCGCATTATTCTTAGAGCATTCTAAAGGTAGCTTCACTCATGAAGCAATGGAGGATAAGATGATGAATGGTAGACATCTTGAGATGAGAAATATTTTCTCCTTTCTTGATGAAACTTTCTCAATGAGCATCTCACAGCTCAAAGAGAGACTTCTACCTACAGTAGATCCAGAACTTCATTTGTTTTGGAAGGCCATGGATGAGAAGAAGATCTCATTAAGAGATCTCATTGGAGGTGCACTTCAACATTTCATGGAGCGCAAGGTTTTTCAATAGTTTGAGGAGGTTGGTCTCTTACAATGGGAGGATACCAAGTATTTGCAGAATGATATCCGTCATCCACATTGGGATGAGTGGTTGATAGTATGGAGCAAGGGGTTTCCAAACCATTTGAAGATCTATAATACAGGCCAGCAAGAAGCATGGTTGCGCTGGTTACTCTTGGGTGAGTATGGCTACCACTCCATGAGTCATAATTTTCTGATTCATGCCTTACACATCACTGGAAGAATGCATAAGAAGAAGGCATGGCTGCTTTGGTTATTGATGAGAGAGTTTGGACATCACATGTTATATCTTATGTCCATATATTTACTCTTATTTGGGATATATCTCATGTCTTTACATGTATTTCTGTTTGGGATGTATCTCATGTTCATGTATGCACTTGGGTTTGGGAGAAAGTATAACTCTCACGTGATGTGGCATAAGGGAGCTTGGTTGTATTATGTTGAGGAGACATCTCACATGTACATTACTATATTGTTGCTCCTTGACTTGGATCATGATAATGCAAGGAGGCAGCAAGAATCCTTATTGCTATGGTTATTATTGGGAGAGTATGGGCTGAATTCTTCCCATACATTGCATGATACTGTTGGAGGATGGCGAAGGAGGCCTTATAGTGTTGGCTTATGTTGGGTGATTATGGTCATTGTACATGGTATGATGATGATGTGATGGGGCAGCAAGATGCCTTATTGAGTTGGTTTCTCTTGAGAGAATATGGCCACTACATTTGGTACAATGATGAGGTGGTATGGAAGCAAGAGGCATTGTTGAGATGGTTTCTATTGAGAGAGTATGGCTCTCATATTCTCATTGATGATTTGGCATGGCAACAAGAAGAATTGATGAGGTGGCTTCTTTTGAGAGAGTATGGCTCTCTTACTTGTTTCCATGATGATCTAGCATGGCAGCAAAAGGCTTTACTGCGTTGGTTGTTATTAGGAGAGTGTGGCTTAACATTGTTCATGTTTTCCCATATGTCCCTATTTCTTCTTTTGCATAATATTGAAATCATGCTTGGAACCAACAAGGCCAACAGGGCTAGGAATGAGGGCATGTCAATGCTCAATATACTTCATGAAACATGGGATGGAGAGATGTATTGTGAGATGGATCTTTTACTTTATGGAAAGATCTACTTTGTTTTATGTATCTTATGTATTGATGATGATGTTGGACATCATATGATTGTCACTTGGTACTTCATGATGAAAGGAGGACATCTAACCATATAGTTGGAGGTCATTCTATGCATTCTTGAGAGACAACCTTGGAACCAAACATGCATGCCACATAGAAGAAAATGGAGGATGCCTTCCTTATGTGGATGCCATTTGGAGGGAAATGGATGTCTTATGCATCTACTTTTTCAGTTGCTTGAGGTCAAGTAACATTTTTCCGGGGAGGACTGTAATATTCTCAAATTTTCACCTGATATTTGGAATATTAGAGTTCTTAATTTTCTAAATGAATTAAGTAAATAAAATGGTGGAGGGAACCATAATCCTCAATATGAATAAATATCCACTTTTTATGTGTGAATGTGGATTAATTAAGCCTAGATATACAAAATGAGGTAGTGGAGCAACCACTAATGAGAATCGAATTGGATATCATGTCTCATTAATGAGATAGTTCATGGAGGTTGACACAGTCAACTAAGATCTTGGAAGAGATCAAACATAAGATCATGGAGCATTCATGATGAGATGATGGAGGAAGCTGTGAAATTAATGCACACATGATGGAGAGGGTGTACATTGCACCTAGAAATGATGGATGACTTGGAGAAACAACGCAGTCAAACATGGAGGATCTTGTCCAAATGCACAACACAGTTTAGATGAGGGCCAAGGCCTAGGAAGGCTCAAACACTATATAAAGAAGATGAAGGCAACAATGAATGGGGGCTTGAGATTATTGATGTTGAGGATATGTTTAGATCTGGAATTGTCATGTGACATTCCATTGCTTTCTTGGGCTGTTTAGCAAAGATTGCAAGTGTTGTTTATCACAGGGTGTTCCTGGTCAGGAATCCCAACTCTTTCATTGAGTAGCTCTTGAAAGAGTATTGCACTTCATTCTACATCAGGAATTGGTGCCACATATATTTTTATTCTTTTTGAATAACATCCATATTTAGAAATTGCGGATTTCTGAAGTTCATTTTGAGAGGAGGAGGCTGTCCTTCAATATTTCAGTTGAGGAACATGTGTAGAATTATTCCTATCACCTTGGGCTTGAATATCAGCATTACGAGAGATTCATTTTAGAACTAGAATTAGGCCAAGATTTATTAACCTCCTATCAGCAGTAATCCCTTCAAGAATTACGTTGTCCATTATTGCAGATCCAAAGGAGGAAGGAAGTTGCTATCATTTCAGCTAATTATACTCCTGTGAGGGATCATCCCGTCACCTTGCCATCAGTATTTCCATCATCCTGGAGTCTATTGCAGCATATTTCAACAGGCATAGAACCTCTCTTTCCCTTACAGTTCAGTTTTTATGAGCAGTTGTGTAGTAGAAGTTGTAATCATCATTGGAGGATTGAGAAGCTAGATCTAGAGCTTCTAGCATGTAGAGCTAAAGAAGGGATTAGCCCTTCAAGCTTAGATCTATTCTTGTGACATATTTCAGACATATATATGCCATATCTAGTTTCATATCTGTAATCCCAACAGATTAAGGATCAAACCCTAGGAGGGTGGTTTTTCCAAAGTTGTAGATCTGGAAAATCCTTTCTGGGTTATCTTGGGAACCCATCACATTGGCCAGATCTTGAATCTTGGCATCATCAGAGCTCATAATCTCACTATATCTATATTTTCCTTTGCAGAATTTACATGCATATCAGCAGCAGAAGGGACAGCGCAATATTTCTTCTGTAATTTCACCAGTTACACATTGCCACTTGCAGCACCATTGTAGGGTGATTCTAGGCCTTCTCTTGGGCTAGATCTACTCATTTTCTGTACATTGTGTAACTGATTCATCTCCATATAATAAAATGGCTCAGATTCTCTATATATTCTGATGTTGTTTTGAGATTTATTGTTTACTTAGTTGCAGTTATTATATTGTGTCTAAGTATTAATGCATTCTCCCCTTTGGGATATTACATAAAACCGCCAAAAATGTATGGGACAAGCTTGAGAATATATATGAAGGTGAATCAAATGTCAAAGAAGAAAAGCTTCAAATCTACAGAGAAAAATTTGACCAACTCAGAATGAAAGAAGATGAAAACATTGTTGCATACTTGCAACACGTTGATGAAATAACCAACACTCTGGAAGGATTGGCAGAGCCTGTTGACGAGAAGACTATTATACGAAAGATTATTGGAACTTTACTAGGAAGATTCAACCCAAAGGTATCAGTCTTAGAATACAATGCAAATTTGGAAAAACTCAACAAAGAGGAATTACATGGAGTTCTCATAGCATATCAAATAAGACTTGATGAAGAAGAGGGTATTTGCATCAAGAAACTACATTTTTTGCATCTAAGAAAACCAATAAGGAAAAACAACCTTCAAAGGCAAAGACCTGAACTTGCAAGTGTGAAGAAAAGGAAGATGATGAAGAAGGTATTTTAGATGGAGAATATGCTTACTTTATGAGAAAACTAAAAATTGGTAAGGGAAAATTCAAAGGTAAAATTTCATTGATATGTTTTGGTTGTGGTGAGGTTTGGAATTTCGAAGAAAAATGTCCGAACATAAGTGATGGAAACTCAAAAGGAAAGAAAGGCTTTAATAAATTAAACAAGCAAGGCAAGAAGAAATGATTCAAAAGGAACTTTCTCTATAAAGAAGATAGCTCATCATCTGATGAGGACAGTGACAGCAAAGAAGAAGCCAATGAGATAGTATTGTTTATGGCCAAGAACAATAAACAAAAGGTATCAAACAATGAAGAAGAAGGGTTGACCATAGAAGAATTTTCTAAGGAGGAAATCAGGCTTATAAAAGAACTCAAGGCTGAGAAGATTCATTCCAATACTCTTGAAGAACAAGTTCAAGGTCTCAAAATTAAAGTTGAAGAACACAAATGTATTTAAGGGTCACTTCAAAAAAAAATGGAAGAAATAAACCACTAAAGGGAAGCATTAGAAGTCGAAGTAGTCTCGCTGCATAAGGAAGTGAAGAAGGGAAGAACTCATCAACAATCAATGATATTACAATGACATAACTGGCATCGGTTACAAAGAAGAAGAAGTAGGAAATTCTAAAACAAAATACAATTAACCTATGAGATCTGACAGACATTTAGACTTCATTGGACAAGATTCGCAAGAACAACCTTGGAAGACAATTCCCCGATGAATATTTCCATCCAGGTACCAACATATTTTTCATGGATATTGTTATTCATGTGGAAAATTTGGTCATAAAGCTGTATAATTTCACACGTACCCTAGGAACCAATACAATTCCAGGAGATATGTCAAATATGAACCTCCGAGAGCTCAATGAAACATCAATAGATTTGAACATTTAAGAAATAACATTGAATGTTACAAATGTCGAAACTTTGGACACATATCCAGAGACTAGACTTAAAAGTCCTCCAGAATTATCTTCGAAGCCACAGAACGAACGAGCATATAAGAAGAAGAAGTTTTTTAATTGTGCTGTCACTCTCAAGGCTCAAAACAACAAATATGTGTGGTATGTTGATAGCAGTTGCTCAACACATATTACTGGAGATAGAAAGAAATTTGTATCTATGAAAGAGAAGAAGGATGGAACTGTGTCCTTTGGAAATGATGGATCCTCAAATGTTATAGGATTAGGTACCGTCACTCTCAGAAGCAAAGATTCTCTAGCCAAGAATGTTCTATTAGTTGAAAACATGAATCACAATCTGCTCAGTGTTGGACAAATGTGTGATCAAGGACACACAATGTTATTCAACTCCACAAAATGTAAAATCATGAAAGGCAGGTATGGTAAAATTATGGCTATATCAAATCTAGCTCCAAATGACATATATGTTCTAGATGAAGCAACTGAAGCATGTATACCAGATAAAGAAGATGAAAGTTGGTTATGACACAAACAAATGGGTCACATAAACTTTGACAATATTTTCAGGACAAGAAAAAAGGAAGCAGTACGAGAAATGTTGAAAATCTAAAAACCTTCCAACACACTATGTGAGGCTCGTCGACATGGCAAGCAGAGAAAAGTCGAATTTAAAGCAAAAGAACAGTTTGCATCACATCCATTGGAATTTATACATACTGATCTATGTGGTCTTGTGAGAACAAAAGGCTTAGATGGAGAATTATATTTCATGTTAATGATAGATGACTATACTAGGATGATAGTCATTAGTATCCTAAAGAAAAAAAATGAAGCATTTGAGTGCTTTAAGATCTAAAAGGAGTTGGTATAAAATGAAACTGATTTGAAAATAAAGTGTCTAAGATCAAATAGTGGTAGAGAATTCACTTCCAAATAATTTCAGAAATATTGTGACAAAAATGGAATAAAAAGACAATTTTCAACAACACGAACACCTCAACAAAATGGAGTTGTTGAAAGAAAGAATAGAACCGTATAGGAAATGGGTAGAACAATGATGAAGGACTCAAAATTGGATGAAAATTTCTGGATTCAAGAAATTGATACGACAGTCTTCATTATCAACCAAAGTCTTCTCAGAAATAATTGCAACAAGACCCCATATGAATTATGGACAGGAAAAAAGACTAATTTAAAATATTTCAGAATCTTCAGAAGTAAATGTTATATCAAAAGAGAAGATAAAAATTTGGGTAAGCTTGAATCACGTGTTGACGAAGGTATATTTGTTGGTTATTCATTCAAAATAAAGGCCTATAAATGCTATAATCTAAGATGAAAATAGACAGTGGAGGGACTAAATGTTACATTTGACAAAGATGGTGTTCTAACAAGTAATGATGAGGATCTAGAATATTTGATACTTGAGACAGAGGTTGAAATATACACAGATAAAATTATAGAACAAGAAGCAGTTGTCAACCAGGAAGAAGTAAATAATGATCATCAAGATATACAGGAACAACAACAAGAATCTCCTTTGAAGAGAACATAATAGTGGATTCAAAAGAACCATCCATCAAATCAAATCAATGGTGACATAAATGAAGGTTGATAGCTTCATTCAACACAACAAGCTCACATTACTCTTCTAGCAACCTCTGAGCCTAGTAGTTTTGAGGAAGCCAACTAGAATTAACATTAGGTAACAATTATGAATGAAGAATTGGATCAAATCGAGAAGAATAACACTTGGAAATTGGTTCCATGAACAAAAGATAAAAATGTCATTGGGACTAAATGGGTGTTCAGGAACAAATTGAATGAAGATGAACAGGTTACCAAAAACAAAACAATATTGGTTTGCAAAGTCTATGCACAAGTGGAAGGAATTGATTTTTACAAAACATTTGCACCAGTTGCCAGAATGGAAGCCATCTGCATGTTTCTCGCCTATGCATGTTCAAGAAAATTCAAATTCTACCAAATGGATGTTAAGTCATAATTTCTGAATGGTGAATTATAAGAAGAAGTTTACATCGAACAACCTAAAGGTTTTCTACTATCTCAAAAAGAAGACTATGTTTGCAGGTTAAAGAAGGATCTATATGGTCTCAAGCAGAATTCCAGACCATGGTATGCTCATCTTGATGGATATCTATGTCAACAAGGGTTCATGAAAGTTACTGTTGATAGCAATATTTATGTACAAATAAATAAAAATAATTTAACAATCGTTGAGGTATATGTGGATGATATAATCTTTGGTAGAAATGATGATCGATTAAGTAAAAACTTTGATACAAAGATGAAAAGTGAGTTTATATGCCTTTACTTGGTGAGCTAACATACTTCTAAGGGCTTCAAATATTGCAGCAAGAGAAAGGAATATTTATATGTCAATCTAAGTACATCAAGGAAATTATCAAGAAATTCAAAATGGAATATTGCAAACTCATCCTTACTCTGATGGTAACAGGTTGCAAATTGAGCATAGACAACTCATCTAAGGATGTGGATCAGAGGTTGTACAGATATATGATTGGTAGTCTTCTATATGTAATAGCCTCCTAGCCAGATGTTACACAAGAAATTGGACAAGTAGCAATATTCCAAGCAGCACCAAAAGAATCACATATTATTGTTATCAAAATAATTCTTTGATATCTAAAGGGCACAACAAATATGGCTGTTGGTGTCCCAAGGGTAAAAATATCATTATTCAAGCCTTTACAAATGTAGATTGGGTAGAAAGCGTTGATGATCATAAGAGTACTAGCGGAGCAAAATTTATGTAGGTGGTTGTATCGTATCATGGTTGAGCAAAAAACAAACCTTAATCTCATTATCTACAGTAGAAGAAAAATACATTGCAGCGGAAAATTGTTGTACTCAAGTCCTTTCGATGAAAAAAACTTTTCAATGTCTTTAAGTACAATTCAGTGAGCATATTCCCATATTATGTGATAACACCAATCCCATCAGCATCTCCAAGAATCTTGTCATGCATTAAAAAAAAACACATTCCGATCAAATATCATTTTGTTAGAGAACAAGTCGCTGAAAAGAATATCAAACTAGAATATGTTGGTACAAAAGAACAAATCGATGATATCTTCACTAAACCTTTACCTGATGAATAATTTGAATATATTGGCCAGAATCTTGGGATTATCTCAAGTTCTCATTATATTTTCCTTATTCATAAAATAAAGGGGGAGTGGAAGTGTATACAGGTCCGTAGGATGGTTGTGTGTCAAGGGGGTTACCCTTTGCCATTGATGTCAAAGGGGGAAATAATGTTTTAGGAAGAGGTGTCGTGATCGCAGGGGGAGTACTTGTGTTTCCATAAATGCCAAATGGGGAGATTGTTGATCAGTGGTTGTCATTTATGTCAACCCAAGCAACACTAGGGGCTACCCCAATCTTGCATGGTAATTTTGACTCGAAAAATTACTCTATTACAAGTCTAGGATATTTGGGATGGTTTCTACTTGTCGAGATGTTTCCTTTGATATATGGCACGCCACATAATTCTTCACGCTTTGAGAGATATTCGTGTTTGAAATTAGTAACCCCAGTGAGTGGGCTAAAACCCCATGGGGTTGTGGCATGACACTAATCATTGGTTGTGGTCATTGAATAGTAAATAATTAATAATTTTTAAGCTCCTAAAATCCCTCCAATGTTCAGATGTTGAAGACCCTCTCAACCTACGAATTTATATAAATTGTGACCCTCATATCCTCCTCATGTAAGGATTTCGCTACTAAAAATGGGTCATCGTGGAATTTTCGCTATAAAATTTTTTTTGCGAAGCTTCCGATGCTAAAAAAAAACCGACTTGGGAAAATCCTGATGAATCTCGTGTCTAAATTTCAGATCTTAGTTCACTATATTTTCAGGGATATGATCTGTGGAATTTAGGGTTTTTGCAGGCTTCTAAAATTCATCTCAAAGAGGTGACCTTGGGAAAATCATCATAACTATCTCTTTGAGAAGATGATTTGAATTTTGTAAAACATGGCAGATAGCGCATGAACTGTGTTTTTCCATGTATCAAGTTCATAGCCGAAGGAGGAAACAATGACACACGGAACTCCGTACAAGTTTTCTCTACTGAACTAGTCCATAATTAGGTCATTATGAGCGATTAGACATAACTTTTCCTTGAATAATCCAAATTGGGTCAGAGTTATGGCATTGGAAATAAGACTCAGAGGGCTACTACAAGACTAAATATCACAAATTGGGGATCTGAAATCACGAAGATACATTAGATTCAATATCGAGCTCCTAGAAGGTGAGAAAAAGCTAGATCATGTGTTGTTAAGGGCTGCAAAGGACCAGTAGGGCAGAAAAGCAAAGCAAGGTGCAGAAAAATGATGCAGCAAAGGTAAGATCCAAGTAATTATATTTTGTATATGCATGTTCATCTCTTAATTTCATTAGGTTCTTTCTATTCTTTTTTTTTTTTTTTAGCACTGACATATGCTCTGTAGGATGAGGTAAGTTTTGCTATTATCATGTCATGGGTATTTCCTTGAAGAGTTTTTGAAGATATTATATAATCATCAAGATAAGACTCAATGCATGATCTAATGTTCTGAAGAGTGAGAAAGGGTAGCATGACAAGAGCAACAATCAAGGTGCAGAACACCAGCAAGAAGTTCACCACATGAAGTCTTCAATTGGGCAGCACTACATACAGTCATTGTAAAGGTATCATTGTACTAAGTCATTGTAAAAGTTTTACAAGTGTCTATCTGCAGAGATTTGAAGAGGCAGTGTCGGGAGCTCTAGCGTCATCATTATGTGGTTGTGTCATAGTTGGGGTTATGGTCTAGTGCGCCTTCTTCTCAGTACATCATTCTATCATTATAAAGTGGACCGTTTTCCCTGGTACGAGATTCCATTCCTCTTTTATTCTTCTACAACATGGTAGGGTGGTGCTAGGGCGAGTTCTAGATCATTGGATGTTGGGGCATCGGTTCAGTTGACTACTGAAGAATCTCGGGTGCTAGAGCATCCATCCATTGGGAGTTGGAGAAGAATGCTTTTATAGATTCTAGGAAGTTTGAGCTTCTTTTCAATTGGATTTGAATATTAAAGAATTATTAGAAAAACATTCATGTGGTTTTTGTCCTAGAGGGGATTTCCACCTTAAAAACTATGTGCATTTGTGTTCCTTTTGTTTACTACTATCATTGTACAAACACTGATAATAATTGAATATTAACTAATTCTCTGAAATATTAATAATAATACTAATTGAAAGGAATATTTATTCACCCTCCCCCCCTCTCATTATTTCCAACATCAAAAATCCTTTGAACCAACCAATAATGAAAGCTGACAATGAAGCGAGGAATCCACCGATAGGGTCAAATGGAAACCAAGGTACTTCATGAATCCCAGGTGTGATAATCAAAGCTAAATTTGAACACAATGGAAACCACTCAGTGAAAGACCCATGGTGTTGATCAAATTTTGAGCACAAGGTCACCTATCAATGATGTAAATAGGGCCAGGGTATGACTCTATGTTTACTCTTAGAGAAATTTGTCGAAGTTGATAAGAGAAAAACCCACCAGCAAGAATTCAATGGAGACCTTCTCAAACCAGCATGAGAAAAGGACCAAATAGATTATGTGATAGAACAATACTCTAACAGACCAGGGATGGCCTACTGAAAATTGATTCAAGAGACACTGCAGAAAGGTAGAATCACGTTTACTTCCCTTGAACAAAAGAATGACTCAATGTGACTATGGCAACATATGATAACTTTGTATAAGTTTGTCATGCAAGAGGCATGAAAAAATCCTCCATATGATTATAATAGATAACCAACTAGGGGAGTACTGACTTGAACAAGGTTATGGCTCTCCTAAGTCAAACGAAATCCCATCCCAAATGGAGAAAAGACTTAGATTTTTTGTGCTTTTTTCAAAGGAGACACAACTGACTCTTAGCTTCGATCAAATGTGGAAGTAATGTCCTGTTCCCGCTCTTTTTGGGATATTTAATTTTTTTTTCTTTACCATATAGAAATCCTGAAAAGAATAAAAGAATACCTTAGTATAGTGGATATAACAAGTGTTGGTGAACAGATTCACTAGTTAATAGGATAGAAACAATCCTATGCTCAATGCAAGGTGGCAAAACTGGTAGATTACACTCAGAGGAATGTTCTATCCATGGGCAAAGGTGTCAAGTTATAGATGCTAAGTGATTGCAAGGCTGAATTTTCAGAAAGACATGGTCAAAAATTTGGCTTATACATGAGTCCAAGTAAAGTCGGCTTAAGGCCAAGATATACAAATAGTCAATATGCAATGCAGCAAAACAACTCAACAAAAAGGGAGCCTCTAAGGTATAAATCTAGACAAATAGTGAAGAATAAGAAGAATGAAGCTATGTCACATAAGTCATGGTGAGACTAAAGAGGACTCCCAAGCCTACACAATTTGCAGCATGGGAAACATATGGTAGCGAGGATCTAACTAGGAAGCCCATGAAAAGAATGGCTCTACCATCATATCATGATTTTATAAGTCGACAAGGGAAAATGGTTTAACAATCATAACATGATGGGGTCGACCCTATGGAAAGATTTCAGTACTGAGGCTAAAATGCATAAATGCAACGGAAAGTGAATTCCCTAACCTATATGCTAGTTCTAAACACAATACCTGCCATGGAAATTCAGCGCTCATATAATCGAAGTGGTCAAAATTGTCTTGAAATCGTCAAATGGTCCTGAAAACAACCTATCCCAGCACTTACAAACCAAAAGGTCATAAAGTCTTGGACAAATTCAAAACGTAAACACAAAATTTTAGACAAGTGGGTTTTGATTTTTTTTTTGAATTTTGGGCATAAATACCTTTTGAACTCCCATTTGGTCATTTGTGCATTGGTGAATTTGAGAAAAAGCTCTGGAGTAAAAAATCCCCAACTTCAATCCAGACCAATTCTCATCCAAATCAGCTCAAATTTTCTAGGTAATCCCCTCAATCAACTTAGTAATCATTTTTGTTATCAATTCAAGTAATTGTAAGTTAGTTTCACCATAGGAATTGGTTTTTTAGATTAAACCTATGCGTATATGCAGGTTGAAAATATCGAAGCTGCATATAAACGCGACTGTGTACAAACAAAAATTGCGTATGCGCAGAGAAATTTATCGAAATAAAAATCTAATGGACAAATTGTTGGATTGACTCAAGATGACTATCAGTTTCAGGGAGAGGGAGAATAGTGCAATTGATAATAAGGTAATGGAGGACCAATTGTCCTTATATATACTCCGAGGATGTGGATTGCTCAAATTTTCAAAATTCCCAATATGAAAACAAATACCAAATTGTTGGAGATGCTTGTTAATTACTAAGACCCAGAGGAAGATTGCTTCATGATTGATCAAATGCCTTTGAGAATTAAAATCAAAGACATATATTTCATTACTGGGCTTTCTCGAAGAGGAGATCTAGTGAATTTGCAGGGCAAGCCAATAGGAGGGTTGAATGTAGATGATTACATTATGATATACTGTGTAGAGGGTACTCAGAAGGTTGGGACCCAGATCCAAATCAGAGACGTATAAGTATTACACATGAAAATCCTTCTTTTTATGATAGTCTGAGTAGCTGCATCAGCTTGATTACACTAGGCCTCACATGGAAGCATGAGTTTGGCAGTTGAATGCCTAACTACTTTATATGATTGGTGCATTGTGATGTTGACCAACTTGAAGAAACAATTGACTTCTATCCAGAAAAATAAAACTAAACATTTCAGATATGGGATCATTTTGTGTATATTATTCTTTAAGAGGATACCTCGGCTATGACCCAATGTGATATCTACAATCAGCAGCCCACGGGATCCACATATAGCACGATGGGCTAACCTGATGAAGAGGCTAGGGGGTGGCGAGGTCCCTAAGACTACCTGGGATGATGATTTCTTCCTGTGGTGGGGAGAACAAGTGATCATTTTATAGGATTACCCCTATGTAGACATAGAATTTAGGGGAGATCCAGATCTTCCCTTACCACCCAGAGGTGCATGGGGAGCGATTGGTAAGATCGCATTTAAATGATTTTTTATTATTTTTTTTTGGATTTTCGATAAAAATATGAAAACAAAAAACATTTTTGATAGGACAATGTACTTACAAAATTATTGATCATGTTACAGATGTTGCACCAGTTATACCTGAGGGTCTACCGAGGCACAAGCGATGCGGAAGAGAGGCAGAGAATTTCGCAGAAGACCCTGGGAGATTCCTCCATGCCATATAGAGGAATTTGTAGGGTTTGACCAGCCAGATCCCTATGGATGTAGTAGAGGACCTCCCTGAGGCTATTTAGAGATGTGTGGTCGGTGTACCACGTGATTGGGTGCAACTATTTCGCTGAGTGGCTACTGCCATAGTGTTCTTCCATGATGCTTACCCAGGGTAGGGCCCACACGCATAGACTTTATAGGATGACTGGATGACTTTGATATTTTTTTATGGTGGACATGATTGGTCATAAACCCTAATTTTGTAGGACATAATTGTCCAATTTTTGTATATTTTTTAACATATGACTCTGATCTATATATACAAATATTTTATGATGTGACTATTGTTGGGTATGTGTTATATTCTTTCCACAACTAGACCCACATGATGTACGTTGCGCCGGGTGCAGGAGGGGGGTCACAGGGGGGGCGGCAGCCCCCCCTGTTGGGGTCCGGGGCAGCGGTCCAGCAAAATTGTTTTTTGGTATGCGGTCCCACTCATATGCGGACCCACCCATGTTTTGTTCATGATTTTGCACATGGTTTTGGGGTACGATGGTTTTCGACCCCTGGTATTTTGTAGATCCGGTCAAGGGAACTACGATTATGGTCTAATCCAGGGTTAATGGATTGGGGTTTATGTATGCTTCGGCATGTATATATATGTGTTGTAACACTAAAAGGTATATAATGAAAAATCAAGCTGGTCGTCCCAATTTGGGATCCAGGGGAAAATCTCTGTGTTTATCTGTTTTATGTTTTATGCTCTCGCTATTGTTTATTTTCTGTTATAAGATTCGTGTGTAGATAATTTCTGTTCAGGGTTAAAACCTACATTTGGAATCGGAGCTGATTCGGCTTCAAGGGGACGCGTTTGCTGCTGAGGGTTTTTTGCTTGGGCCTGAGGTAGACCCTGTTCAGTGTGAGATCTGCGGAATCGATTCTTGTGGTGAAAGAAGATGGCGAGCAGCGGGAAGATAGAGATTGAGAAATTTAATGGTCATAGTTTTGAGTTATGGAAGCTTAAGATGGAGGATCTACTGGTGGATAAATATCAGTGGATCGTAGTAGATCCAGGTACTAAACCAACGACAATGTCAGATGAAGACTGGAAGAAACTGGATCGGAAAGCTAAAAGCACAATACGGTTGTGTGTCTCAGATTCAGTATTGTTGAATGTATCTGGGGAAGCTACGGCGAAGAATTTATGGGAAAAACTTGGGAATTTGTACCAATCTAAGTCTTTGGTGAATAAGTTGTTCCTGCGGAAAAAGTTGTATAACTTGAGGATGAAGGATGGAGACTCGGTGACAGAGCATCTGAACACCTCCAATACTGTGGTAAGTCAGCTGTCATCTATTGAAATTAAAATCTCAGATGAATATAAGTGCATCAGTTTTTTGTGTTCTCTACCAGACTCGTGGGACATTCTGTTTATTGCACTAGGTAGCAACACAACTACCTTGAATTTTGATGACATTGTCTCAGCCTTGCCATCGGAGGAAATGAGACGGAGAAATATGGAGGGTCAAAATGGAGATGACTTATCTGTACGAGGAAGGTCCCAAAATAGAAATAAGAATAAGGTTTCGAGTGGGAGATCTAAATCTAGAGGGAGATCTAAATCTCCTGGAAAGTTTGTAAAGGTGTGCTGGAAATGCGGAAAGGAAGGACACTACAAAAAGGAATGCAGATCTAAAGCTCCTGAGAAAGGAAATGGATCTGATGAAGCTCCATCTGCAGAGGGAAAAACCACCTCGGATGAAGGTGGAGATGTGTATTTGGCTTCTTCTTCAAAGACACATGTAGATCATGAGTCATGGTTGATTGAATCAGGTGCATCCTTTCACTTCACTCCCCATAGTGAGTGGCTCTGCGAGTATGAGAAATATGATGGTGGTGATGTCTTCCTAGGGGATGATAGGAAGGCCAGAATTGTCGGATGTGGAAAAGTCAAGCTGAAGCTACAAGGTGGAAGGATTAGAACACTTGCTGGTGTTCTTCATATACCTGCATTGGGTAGAAATCTGATTTCTATAAGCAAGATGGATGATGTAGGTGTAAAAATAGTGTTCGAGAAAGATGCCTGCAAGATGGTTCGGGGAGCACTGGTATTAATGTGAGGAGTTCGGACTGGAACTCTGTACAAGCTACAAGGTAGCACTGTTATTGATGGGTGTAACAGTTATGTGGTTCCTGAAAATGGAGTGGAAAGCTTAGCTGTCTCTGGAGAAAAGACCATGCTATGGCATCAAAGGCTTGGACATATTGGAGAGAAGGGCCTTCGGATACTACATAGAAATGGTATGGTAGAAGGTATGTCTAATTTCTCTCTGGATTTCAATTTCTATGAACATTGTGTATATGGGAAGCAGAATCGGGTGAGTTTTCCTTCTGGTGCTAAGAGGGCGAACAAGATATTAGAACTTGTGCACAGTGATGTGTTTGGACCTGTGTCAGTTCCATCACTGGGAATGTCTGCGTACTATGTTTCATTCATAGATGACTTCTCAAGGAATACATGGATATATTTCTTGAGGAAGAAATCTGAAGTCTTTGACAAATTTAAAGAATTTAAGGCTCTGGTGGAAAACCAGACAGAGAAGAAGATAAAGGCGCCGAGGACAGATAATGGTGGGGAGTTCTGCAAGAAGGAATTTGAAGAGTTCTGTAAGAAGTGTGGTATAGCACAGCAGAAGACTACTCCATACACACCTCAACAAAATGGAGTTGCAGAAAGAATGAATAGAACACCGATGGAAAAGGCAAGAAGCATGCTCAGTGGTACCGGGTTAGGACAAGAATTCTGGGCAGAGGCAGTGGAGACTGCATGTTACTTAGTTAACAGATCACCTTCATCAGCGTTGGAGGATAAGACTCCACATGAGGTATGGACCGGTAAGAAACCCTCTCTTTCACATCTAAGGGTATTTGGATGTGATGCATATGTACATGTTCCAAAGGAGAAAAGGACCAAGTTGGATAATAAATCTGAAAGGTGCATCTTTATTGGGTATAAGGATAGTTTAAAGGGTTACAAGCTTTGGAACCCATAAACAAGGAAGGTTGTGTACAGTCGAGATGTGGTGTTTAGAGAGGTGAAAGATGTTGTTACACATGAATTCCTACCAAAGGAACCTGAGAAGATAGAGTTTGAGCTAAAGGAGGATGAATCAGACTCTACAACAGAAGAAGACTCAGAAGAGGAAGAACCACAAACCCCAGCTTTGAGAAGATCAGTTCGGGAAAGAAGGCAACCAGAAAGGTATAGTCCATATGTTTTTTGTTCAGGTTTTGCCTTAACTATAACTGATGAAGATCCCATAACTGTCAGGGATGCAGTAGACCCAGAGGATGGAAAACTCTGGAAGGAGGCCGTGTTTGATGAAATGGCATCCTTGCACAAAAATGAGGCATGGGATCTGGTGGAGTTGCCGGGTGGAAGGAAGCCCATAGGGAGAAAATGGGTGTTTAAAAAGAAGATGAATGTAGAAGGTAAGGTGGAGAAATACAATGCTCGGTTGGTAGCAAAAGGTTATTCCCAAGTGCCAGGAATTGATTTTGGTGATATTTTCTCTCCTGTTTCCAAAGTTACTTCTATTAGATTACTTTTATCTGCTGCTGTTGCATTTGATTTTGAGATAGAATAGATGGATGGGAAGACAGCATTTCTTCACAGGGATCTAGAAGAGGAGATCTACATGAAGCAACCTGAAGGCTTTATGGTGAAGGGTAAGAAATACCTGGTATGCAGGTTGAAGAAGTCGGTGTATGGGTTAAAACAGTCACCAAGGATGTGATATCAGAAATTTGATACCTATATACGGGGACTTGGCTTCACTAAAAGCAAGGAGGATCACTGTGTTTATTTTAAATTAATTGGTGACCGTGTTATTTATTTGGTCTTGTATGTGGATGATATGTTGTTGATTGGAAATGACAAAAAAATTATCCAAGATTTGAAGACCCAACTGTTCTCCAAATTCGACATGAAGGATCTTGGTGCTGCAAACTATATTTTGGGCATGGAAATTAAGAAAGATCGGGCAAAGAGGAAGCTCTGGTTAAACCAGAGGAAGTATGTCGAGACTATATTGCAGAGGTTCAATATGCAGGATAGTAAACCGGTGAGTGTTCCTATTCCCGTAGGTGCAAAGCTGTCTGCTGAACAGTGTCCCAAGACACAAGAAGAAGAGGAGGATATGTCCCGTGTTCCATATGCAAGTGCAGTGAGTAGCCTGATGTATGCAATGGTCTGTACTAGACCGTGTAACTGCACATGCAAAAGGGGGAGTATTGAGCAGGCTATGTCAAACCTGTGGTAAGGAGAATGGACAAATAGTAGTTAAAAGCCAAGATATTTATTGGCACTAGTGATTATGGTTTAGGCAATGGGGAAGACCAGATTGGAAACATTATTGACATTCATGGTTTTGTTGATGCAGACTGGGCTGGAGATCTAGACCAAATAAGATCTACAAGTGGGTATGTGTTTAGCCTATTTGGAGGTGCAGTCAGTTGGATGAGTAAAAGACAGTCTGTAGTGGCGATTTCAACTACAGAGGCAGAATACATAGCAGCCACTCATGCAAGCAAGGAAGCAGTTTGGTTGCAGAGATTGTGTTCAAGTATGGGGTTGGTACAGCAAGCTATAAGGATAGACCGTGATAGCCAAAGTGAAATTTTCTTGGCTAAGAACCCTGCTTATCATTCAAAGACAAAGCACATTGATGTTCAATATCACTTTGTTAGAGATATGGTTGAGGCTAAAAGGGTGTTGCTGGTAAAGGTGGACACTTTGAAGAATGCTGCAGATGCATTGACGAAGTCTGTAAGCACTCAGAAGTTCTCTTGGTGTATAGAAACAATGGGTGTTGAAGAATTGGCCAAATGACTAAGCTCTCCTGTGGCCCCCTGTGGAAAGAAAACAACAAGTGGGAGAATGTTGGGTATGTGTTATATTCTTTCCACGATTAGCCCCACGCGTTGTATGTTGCGTCGGGCGTAGCTGGGGGGTCACGAGGGGCGAAGCAGTCCCCACCGTTGGGGTCCGGGGCAGCGCCCCGGCCAAAATTGGTTTTTGTGCGGACCCACTCATAGGCGGATCCGCCCATGGTTTTGTGCATGGTTTTGTACATGGTTTTGGGGTTCGATGGTTTTCGGCCCCTGGTATTTTGTAGATCCGGTCAAGGGAACTACGGTTATGTTCTAATCCAGGGTTAATGGATTGGGGTTTATGTATGCTTCGGCATGTATATATATGTGTTGTAACACTAAAAGGAATATAATGAAAAATCAAGATGGTCGTCCCGATTTGGGATCCAGGGGAAAATCTCTGTGTTTATCTATTTTATGTTTTATGCTCTCGCTATTGTTTATTTTCTGTTATAAGATTCGTGTGTAGATAATTTCTGTTCAGGGTTAAAACCTACAACTAACTCATATATACAATGATTTTTTATGATTTTTGATATTTAATGTGATGAACGATTGATATGCCAATTGATTGCTTGATTAGATAATGAATCAACAAATGAATTTTCTGATCGTGGAATGTGAATGTATGTAACATAATTACATGATCTTTGCAACAAATGCACTCTCAGAAATAAACGATATAAAAATGAATCTCTAACATGATAGATGTTATTCAAATGTGAAACCACCAGTTGTGACTCCAAGTACACTACTAATGAAGCAATACCAAGAGACATTGCCTCGGAAAGTAGATTGATCACAACAGTATATTCTGCAACATTGTTTGAAGCAATATCAATACATACACCCCTTGAGACTAACAACTAACTAGATGGATAGCAGATTACCCAAGCCGTGGAAGAAAAATTTTGGGTATGTCAATTAGCACCATCGACAAAGCCAAATTGAATCATATCATCCATAAACACCTGCCAAAGAAGATAAAAAATATCAACGTCACAACAGAATCGATAAAGAGATATGAAAAAAAATACAATATATACAACAAAAGAAAATGTTAGGTAGACATCTAGGAATAATACTTCTTGAGATAGAGCCCATTTCTAGGCTCTGCCAGCTCGTTTCTATCAAAGTAGACCAAATCATAAGCTCCCTTCTTAAGGACTCTTTTTACAATGAAAAGGTCATACCACATGGATGTAAATGTCCCTGCCCCCAAGGCATCCTTGTCTTGATCGTAGACCAAAACAAGGTCACCTTCAGAGAAAACCCTAGGTCTTACAGCCTTATCATATTGAACCATCACTCTTTTCTTATGGGCCTCATTAATTGTAGTTGATCATCGAGACATTCTAGATAAACACGACGTTCTTCGATACTTGAAGTGTATGGAAGAAGCTCAACAACTAGCTCAAGGGAAGGAATCTCACACTCAACAGGAAAGATTGATTCCAAACCATAAACCAGTTGGAAAGGAGTGAATCTAGTTTTAGTCTTAACCGACATCTGGTATGCCCAAAGCACAGGATACAACATGACACACCAATTGGACCTAGCTTTATTCATTGTCCTTGGGATGATAACCTTCAAGGATTTATTCACGGCTTCAACCTACCCATTAGCCTGCGGATAGTATGGAGATGAATGCTCCTATAGGAAACCTAATTTAAGAGCTCATTCAGTCATCATTGAGTTCTGGAAATGACTACCATGGTCAGTGATAATCTCTTTGGGAATACCGAAGCGAGAAACGACTTGGTTGAATAGAAACAGGGTTGTTGTTTCACCATCATTCGAGAAAGTAGGCATAGCCTCAACTCACTCGGTAAAGTAGTCCACTGCTACGATAATGTACTTGTGACCCTTCATCGAAGGTGGGTTACAAGTAGTTAAATAAATTCCCCTATTAGTGAACAAACCGACAGTGATAACAGGAAAAAGCAGAGCAGGATGAGCACTCATCTTATGAGTATAAACTTGACAAGGATGACATTTTTTGACCGCCTCAACACAATATTTGAAAATCAAGGGCCAAATATATTTGGCATGCAAAATATTTTGAGTTGTAGCAAGCCTAGATAAATGACCACCACAATCTCCATTGTGGCAATCATTCAACACAACCTCACCTTCTTCGAGAGTGTTATCACTAGAAAATCGTACAGGAAAAAGACATTAAGAAATGTCAAGCAGAAGGTACAAATAAAGATTTAAAGGGAAGGAAGACATTACAAGATCTAAAAATTTTAACATTTCCTATGGTCAAAAAGGAAAATTTATCAAATAGTGCAAAGAAAGCACTGACCCTAAGCGATCCGTGTGACCTTTTCTTCGATAGCAGTGAAGATCATCATGATTATCCCTCATATATTTGCATGGTCCTAGGTATGCAGAAATTCACCATCTAGGACCACTTGGCACACTTGAAGAAGAATATTCCCACTCAAGCTAGCCAAGTACAACCACCTTGGAGCCACCTTGAGGCCTTAAGTGCAGCACACAATGAAATCAACCTCCCACTCTTGTGTCAACATCCATCTTGTACCAAGAGAGGGAGGGAAAATTTGAAATTTTCCTATAAAATATTGCCATGGGAAGAAGAAATGAGAACACATTGTTATACTGGCCAAATTTCTTGAGAGAAAACTTGCATTTTCTTGTCCAAGTAGCAGGGAGTGGAAGGATTCAGCTGTTGGCCATCCAACACCTCAGTCCAAGAGAATAAGTTCACAAAGTGTCTGTTATTATACCATCCATCGAGGAGAGAGAGAGGCTTGTAAGAAGATTAAAGGGAAGAGACCCCATTGCCTTGAATATTAGAGCTCCATAGCTCTCAGGTTCATTGCAAGTGATTTAGTATCCTATTCTCTTATACCATCAACAACTAATAAAAGGGGAAGAGTTCTCGATTTGGAGCTTGTTATTTTACATGAGTATTTTGTTTCTTATTTCTTATTTATTGTAGCATGCTATGTTATTTACTTAGTTTATTACATGTCATGTTGTTCCACTGACAATATAACAAACCAATTGACATGTTACTTTCTTGTAGGAAAGCAACATCCCCTATCAAGCACAGTGTATTTCGTCCGCCCATGCGTCAAATACACTACAACAGGAAAGGTGAATCCACTTCTGTCTTTATTTTAAGATAGTGGTTGTTGATTGCAGGTCCTCTCTCCTATCTAAACTTGCTGCAAGATCACTCCTGCTTCACCCTTAGTGATAAATTTGGCTCAGAGAAGGTGGCATTTTCGGACACTTTAAATCTGCGTATGTTCAACACAGATAGACGCGTGAACTATGTGCCTATGCGAAAATAAGCCATGGGGAAGACAGTGAGCACATTTTTCACTACGTTTTCTAATTTTTAGCATTTGTAAAGTTATTTGCAGCCCATAAAAAAATTTCCATCAGTGTGTTTTGGTGTTTCATGACTAGTTAGGACACTTTTTTCTTAATTTTGGCTTGGCAAATAGTTTGTTTTAATTTTAGTTTTTAATCATCGTAAATCACACATAATTGAAGTAGGGGTGAGTAAGTGGCCTTCAATCCACAAATTCTATCTGAAAAAAATATTTTTTGGTAAAAGACACCAAACACATAGGATAATTAGCGAATAGTAAGAGGCCCATACATCCACACATCTTTAGCTAGTTTTTCTTTTTTCAAATTTTTGCATTAGGATTCGGGACCAGGACCAAAATATCGAAAAGAAGGAAAGTAATCTATGTCACCCTTGCACCTCTCGGTGAGCCTGGGTACGCATATGAAATATTTCTTAAGATAATTTTCCATCTCCCTATAGTGAAAAACTTAGTATAACTAGGGAAAGTGTAATATTCCAAAATTTTCATGCAGCGAATTGGAATATTAAATTTTGCTAATGTCACTTAGGAGATGAATAAAAGGGTAAGGAGGCCCATGCATTTCAGAAATAAGGATTAAATCCCTCATAGTGTGTAAAGGGATCATAATTCCAGCTGGATTTTACACCCTTATGTGTGAACAGGGACATTTTTCATGTGGACAAGGCCAAGTTTGACCAATTCAACGACATAAATGTAGGAGGAGTGGATCAGCAAATAAAAGAGCTCAATGTGAATGTGGTTCAGCCTATATAGCTATATGTGAGTTGGATTGGAGACCCTTATGTGTGAAAAGGGCTGAACCAAGTTGAAGAGGTCAACCTTGACCAAATCAAACAACGCAGTTTAGAGGAGTGGCTCTAATGAAGGCACAACATAGTTTTGGAGGGAGATTGTTTGTGTGATGGTGGAAACCCTATTGAGTGGTACCCAAGGTGATAAGGATCACTTATTTCATAAGGAATAGGATGGCAGCCATTTGTAGGTTAGCTTATGTATTACATTTTTATGTCTGCTTAGACTTTTGCTCTCCTAGCTGTTTAGCTAAGATTATCGGTGTTGTTCAGCACTAAGGTATTCCTGTTCAGGAATCCCTTCTCTTCCCTTTGAGGAGCTCTTGGGAGAGATTTGATCTTTCATTCCACACATCCGGAATTGGTGCCAAGCTTCAGTCTTCAGTTTCAGTTCATTTTCTGCAGGAGGTTGTGTTGAGTTGCAGGGTGTTGCTGTGGAGGGTTGAGAAACCCACTTTCTGAGTTGGTTTTGCATAGGAGGGAAGTTTCCTTCCATTTGAGGATCCGTTTGGAGAATTATTGGGCTGATATCAGACCTTTGGGCAGCATTCTAGCACATTACCATCACCTACAGTGTGATTCCATCCTGGAATCGCATTATTTCTGCAAGGCAGCTTCAGCAGTGTCTCTTGTGGCTCTTTCAAGGAGTTTTCCCATGATTGGAGAGTTGTTTCTTCCATGGGGGAAGGCCTTTGATAATATATGCATCATATTTTTAGTCTTAAAACCTTCTATACTTGTTTGCTTCAGTTTTCAATGATTATTCAGTCATACTACTGAAAATCACCATTTGTATTCAGGGTGAATTCCTAGAAACCCTTCCCGGGTTCTCTAGTTTTTGTATAAAGGAGACTAGATCTCATTTTTATGAGCATATTGTTTAATATGATATAAGACCTATTTGTCTCTGTCATTTATGTGTACAAACCCTCTTTTAAACTGTGCAGTCACTTTTATGCAGAAATTCCTGTGTTGCAGTGTTTGGGGTTTTAGCCTTTTTAAGCAATCCTAGGTGTGGTAGGTCTGTTTAACCCACCTATTTTGATTTTTTTTAGCTCTATTATTGGATTTAGGTTGTATATTGAGTGATAAAGAGGATCCAAGAGTCAATTTCCTTATTTTATAGCATATGTTGCTGAAAATGAGTTTTTAGTGCATGCTTGCTAAGCAGTCCCGATTTTGGGATATTACAGTGGTATCAAAGCAAGATCTTTGGCTCAGCTTGCGGACTTCAAGCCAAAGTGTTATAAAATAAAGAGAAAGGCCATAATTATGGGAAGGATGAGCTTTCTCTCATCACTTTTCAGATCCAGTAAGGACCTCTCCGAGGAGGGTGAACAAGAAGAAGAGAAAAGGAGCAGTGAAACTTATAGAGAGTTTCAAGAGGAGGAAGAGCCATGCACTTCCTGTGATTAGAAAAGAAGACCAGTGTTGCAGAGAGCTCCAAAGAATTGGAACATATCCTTTCCTTTTTAGAGGAAGGACAAATTGCCAGAAGATGGAGGACACTTGGATCACATGATTCTAAGTGAATACCTTGTTGGGTATAAATCCCAACCTAGAGCCTTCAAGGAGACTCTAGCTTTCCCTCAGTTCATTCATTTGGAGGAAGAAATAAGACCTTGTGGCCAAGGAAGGATCAAGGGCAATAGGTTTCTATTGTCTACTTTTGATGGGTCATTTGCAGCAAGGGTTTGGGCAAGGAAACTTGATGCATTCTTCCTACTACATCCAGTGGTAGAAAGGGAGGCTGTAGAGATTGCAGCACTGCGCCTAGAGGGTGAAGCAAAGATTTTGTGGTTCAGCCATTTGAGCCATGCAAGAGTGATTACTTTTGCTGAATTTACTCAAAGGTTGATTGGAAAATTTGGTGAAGGAAAATTATAGGAGAAGAAGCCTTCACCACCAGTGGAGGAGACTTGTACCAGCGCTGTCACAACTGTGGAGCAGCAGTCCTCAACATCTTCAGTTGGAGGAGCCAACCTATTGGAGGGAGAAGCCCTTACATCCATACAAGATACTTCAAAATTTCATCAAGGTATGCCTAAATTTTCATCTCCTATTGTTTCAACAAATCATATGGAGGATTGTATACCATTGCATACTTCTCATTTGGAACAACATGATTGCACTGCATTGTGCAACCTTGATTTGATCAAGGAAGGGATGAAACATCACCCTAATGGACCACTGATGGGCTTCACAACACATGTGAGGTTGGGGTATGAATTCTTGGAGGATGGGATGAACTTTGTCCCAAACAAATTTATGCAAAACCATATGTTCATCCTTGAGTTCAGACATGAGACAACCAAAACACCATGGAGGAGAATTATAGTGTTGTCAAGAGGTAGCGGTGAGGAGGCTTTTCCTTCAGCCCACTTTGATCCTTATGGATTCAAGATGATCATTGGTGTGAGATATTTTCTATGAGGTCTCCAAGGAGTTGCATTTCAGCATCCCATGGAATGCAAGAAGAAAAATCTGATTTGGAAAAAGGGTATTCTTCTTTGGAAGGGTACCAAGGTTGATCATGATGGGAAGAACTCACATTGGGAGGAATGGGATTGGATGGAGAGCAAGAAGCTGGCAAGATACTTGCAAATATATGACACCGGGTAGCAGGAGGCTTGGCTGCGTTGGCTACTCTTGAAGGAGTTTGGCCATCATGGGACATATCCTTTTTCCAAGGGTATGTGGATGGAAGGGACTTGGAAGGGTACTTGCATCATGGATAAGCAAGGAGTTTGGATGCATTATGATGATATGATCATTATTTTTTCACCACATGGGTTGTATGATGGAGGTATGAGGAGGTAGCAAAGACTTTTGTTGCTTTGGAGGATTGGGAGAGAGCAAGGGCATATTTTCTCTCACACTTAGCATGATGTTGCAGAAGTAGGAGATGGCACTATCATGGTGCAAGGAGGCTACTCCTTAGCCTTAGATGATCTGGAGGTACTTCCACCTTGGAAGGAACTTCTTGTATGTAGCAGCATTATGGGAGGAGTCTTTGACATGGAGCATGTCAAAGAATGGATTTATGAGTTGGCAGGAGCCTATTTGCATAGGCCAACAGCGATGTCACTTTGGAGCAGGGACTTAATGATGGAGTGTCCCCAGGATCACTTCACATTTGATACACTTGGTGGACAAGGAGGAGGTGAGAATGATAGAGTAGTGGATGGATTCATCTGTTACTGTGGTATGTTCTTCTTGACTTGGACTTCCAAGCATGAGAAGGAGGACCTTCATGCAACATATGGTTCATTCCTCTTCATAGGAGTATTTCATACCACTATGGAGGACTCATTTATGGATCCTATCATCATCTTACTTTCATTACATGGTAAACACAATATTTGCATGCTCTTACCATTTCTTTGCAGTGCATTGCTCCACAAAGAGGTAAGTTTTTCTTTGGGCTCCATGGACCATTTTTGGCCAGCTATTATGATGGAGATAGCCATCTATTATATGACCTTGGGAAAGTGTTTGGTTACTCCTTGTATGCTCAGTGATACATTCAGCCATTTGCTATTTGCTAGTAGATGTGGTGACTTACAAAACTAGCCATTTGTCAAGAAACAACTTTCCATGCTACTTTTTGAAGCTCTAGTGGGGAAGAATGTGCTGTGACCACTTGGGAGACTGTTGGTACCTTCCAGCACCACATGAAACCTTCACTCTTTCTTTCATTTTGATGCTAATCATGAGCCCATTTTCTGATGTTATTCTTGCCTTTATGGGGAGCATGATTGGGGGAGAAACACATTGGGTGGATGTGTTTTTTGGGGAGGAGGATCCCCACACTTTCTGCATTACATGTTCTAAGGGGAGCATGGGAGGAGATATGGCCACTACAAAAAAATATTTGTTTCTTTATGAGGAGGGCCATCAGATGGATGGGATGCCATATGGTGGTGATTTCTTATCCATCATGTATGAGATGGTTTGGGCCAGCTTGGTTCACAATGTTGGAAAGGGGATCTTTGGAGATCTAGTTTCCCTCTTTCCATTTGAGGGAAAAATTATTGCAGCCCAAGATTAGCAAATTCTCTGCAATTATCTTAAGTGGAGAGGAGGACAGCATGGGGTAGGCCACTTTGTCTACCATGTTCATAATTTCATCCCACCTACTTTGCAAGAGCTCAAGGTGGAGGAGGAGTTTTAGGAGTTTCCATGTTGGGAGGAAACTCATTTTGTATGGATGATAGCTTGGGGATGGGAGATTCATATGGGGATGGTAGATCCTGATATATATTAGACTACATGCCTCAAGATATCACCCATTGTTTCCTCCATTGATATCTTACTGTCACATAATGATAGCTATTTGGGGTGTTCACCAAAAGCTAGCTTGTTTACTTGGGAGGGGAAACTTGGATATATATTGATGATGCAACACCTTGATCCTTGGAGGATTTTATCTTATGAGGTTTCTACAGGGGGAGAAGAGGATGCTCTTTTGTTATATCCTTGCAGTTGCTTGAGGACAAGCAACATTTGGGAGGGGAGGACTATAATATTCCAAAATTTTCATGCAGCAAATTGGAATATTAAATTTTTCTAATGTCACGTAGGAGATGAATAAAAGGGTAAGGAGGCCCATGAAATTCAGAAATAAGGATAAAATCCCTCATAGTGTGTAAAGGGATCATAATTCCAACTTGATTTTACACCCTCGTGTGTGAACAGGGACATTTTGCATGCGGACAAGGCCAAGTTTGACCAAGTCAACAGCATAAATGTAGGAGGAGTGGATCAGAAAATAAAAGAGCTCAAAGTGAATGTGGTTTAGCATATATAGCTATATTTGAGCTGGATTGGAGACCCTTAGGTGTGAAAAGGGCTGAAGCAAGTTAAAGAGGTCAACCTTGACCAAATCAAACAATGCAGTTTAGAGGAGTGACTCTAATGAAGGCACAACGCAGTTTTGGAGGGAGATTGTTTGTGTGATGGTAGAAACCCTATTGAGTGGGACCCAAGGTGAGAAGGCTCACTTAGTTTATAAGGAAGAGGATGGCAGCCATTTGGAGGTTAGATTATGTATTACATTTTTATGTCTGCTTAGACTTTTGCTCTCCTAGATGTTTAGCTAAGATTGCCGGTGTTGTTCAACGCTAAGGTATTCTTGTTCAGGAATCCCTTCTCTTCCATTTGAGGAGCTCTTGGGAGAGATTTGATATTTCATTCCATAGATCTGGCATTGGTTCCAAGCTTCAGTCTTCAGTTTCAGCACAGTTTCTGCAGGAGGTTGTGTTGAGTTGCAGGGTGTTGTAGTGGAGGGTTGAGAAACCCACTTTCTGAGTTGGTTTTGCATAGGAGGGAAGTTTCTTTCCATTGGAGGATCAGTTTGGAGAATTATTTGGCTGATATCACCTATAGCACAACAAATTACCATCACCTATAGCATGATTCCATCTTGGAATTGCATTATTTCTACAAGGCAACTTCAGCAGTGTCTCTTGTGGCTCTTTCAGGAAGTTTTCCCGTGATTGGAGAGTTGTTTCTTCCATGGGGTAAGGCCTTTGATCAGATCTGCATCACATTTCTATTATTTCAACCTTATATACTCATGTGCTTCAGTTTCCAGTGATTATTCAGTCATACTGCTGAAAATCCCCATTTGTATTCAGGGTGAATTCCTAGAAACCCTTCCCGAGTTCTCTAGTTTTTGTATAAAGGAGACTAGATCTCATTTTTCTAAGCATATTGTTTCATATCAGATCTATTTGTCTCTAAAATTTGTGTGTACAAACCCTCTTTTAAACTGCGCAGTCACCTTTATGCAGAAATTCCTGTGTTGCAGTGTTTGGGGTTTTACCCTTTTTAAGCAATCCTAGGTGTGGGAGGTCTGTTTACCCCACCTGGTTTGATTTGTTTCAGCTCTATTCTTGGATTTAGGTTGTATATTGACTGATAAAGAGGATCCAAGAGTTAATTTCATTATTTTATAGCATATGTTTCTGGAAATGCATTTTTAGTGCATGCTTGATGAGCAGTCCTAATTTGGGGATATTACAGAAAGTGTAAGCAACCCATCATCTACACATTGTTTATTTTCTGCAAGGAACAATCACACGTAGTGTAATTAGAGAAGGATTTTAAAGGATCACCGCATATCCATATCTTATAGTATTTGTGATTGTACACTCCAAAGCACACACGAAGCATCAGTAAGCACCAAACTAAAAGGCATGGATGCTTCGAGTTGTACATGCGCATAATTTTTACAATCACCCTATTGAAAATATCTGTTTGGACATCATTTTGGGGGTGGAAAGCTATGGAATTAGTGAGCTTGGTGTCCAACATCGACCAGAGACTTGACCAAAATGTACTGAGGAACATGTTGTCCCAATCTAAGATAATGGACTATGGGATCCCAAAGTGTACCCATAATAATTCAAAGAAGAGTTTAGCACTGGCTTCTACAATGATATTCTTCTTTTAGGTGGTGATAATGGCCATCTTATAGAATCCGTTGACAACCAAAAATATGCAGTCATTTCCATTCTTGGTAGAAGGAGAGCCCGACGTGTAATCCATTGAGATGGATTCCCAAGGTTGCCTAGGGGTACACAATGGATTATATAGGCCTTACTTCTTGATGGTCGATTTGGAAATGGCACAGGAAGTGCATGATCTGGTGTATTCCCCGACATCCTGTCGAAGGTTCAGCCAATATAAATACTTCTATAGTATTGCCAATGTTTTCTCGACTCCAAAATGTCCAGTGACCCAATTATAGTGTGATTCCCAAATCATCTTGGCATGCTCACTTGAAGGAACATAAAGGTGTCATAGGTGGCATAACAATGCATCCTAGAGGTTAAAATCTGGAACTTTCTTCCCGTCTAGGAGTGTCTTGTACGTGTTTCTTAATTCTGGATCGCTTTTGTAGAGATGCAACCAGCCCGAATTCTTGTACCCAAAAGAGTCAAGCACAACAATTAGCACCACGATCGACGGTTGGCTAAGGTAGTATGCAACGCTATTGGTGTTTCCCTTCTTGTACTTGATGTTCAAATGGAATTGTTGCATGTATGTGGACCATTTCTGATGGTGATCATTCTGCAACTTCCCTTGTGTCTGTCTGAACTGTAGGGGTCGGTGATCAGTGTGGATTATCATTTCCTTCCCAAAAATGTAATGCTTCCATTATCGGTAGGCCTGCATAATGGAATACATATCTTTTTAATTTTTGGGATACTTCCAGATTTTGTCTGAAATCGTCTCATTTTGATATGCCACTAGATGCCCCTAGTGAGTAAAAAATTCCCCAAAAACATAGTCAAAGGCATGTGTCTCGATCTCAAATGGTTGTTGCAAGTCTAGTAATGTGAGAATTGGTGCTTAGCAGAGGTGATGCTTCAACTCTATGAACATCTTTTGTTGCGATTCGGACAAAAATAATTTTTCTTTTGCTCCTCCCTTGGTGACTTGACTCAAAGTCCAAGTTATATGAGAGAATCCAAACATGAACAGGCGGTAGAAATTGGCTAGAACCAGAAAGCTACAGAGCTCTGTTAGAGTGGTTAGGGCTGGAAAATCTCAAACAAACTGGATCTTGACTGGGTCCGCATGCACCCCCCTCTCATCAATGATGTATTCCATATATTGAACCTGGGACATGCCAAAAGTGCATTTCTCCAAATTGGCACACAACTTCTGTTGCTGCAGTATTTGGAGGACCTGTCAAATGTGGTGGAGGTGCTCTTCCCAACTGTGGCTAAATATCAGGATGTCATCCAAATACACCACCATGAATGAGTTTTTGAATGGTCGCAAGATGTCGTTCATCAACCTCATGAGGGCTGTGGGAGAACTAGTTAAACCAAAAGGCATGACCAACCATTCAAAGAGGCCTTCCTTTTCTTTGAAGGCAGACTTGAGCACATCAAAGGGTTCGATTGGTACCTGCTGATACCGAGACTTCAAGTCAATCTTGCTGAAATATTTTTCCCCCTTGAGTTGGTCTAGAAGATAATAAATCTATGGCATCAGATACCTATTCGGACAGTGATCTTGTTTAGCACCCGATATTCAATATAGAGTCTCCAAGTCCCATCCTTCTTCTACATAAACATGATCGAGCTCCCACAGGGAGATGAACTTGTCTGGATTTCACCTTTTTGAAGCATCACCTGAATCTTCCTCTTGATTTCATTGTTATCTAGAACCGAGCGCTGATATATTGGTCCATTGGGTAGCGACGTGTCTGGGGTCAGATTGATGGAGTGCTTGCCCTGACAGTGTAGAGGCACTCCTACAGGTGAGGTGAAGAAATCCCCATACTCCTCCATGAACTTGTCCATCTGTTATTTTCGTGTGTAATATCCATGTATAGAGGTCATGGCCACAGTCTTATTCTTGCCCCGAGGATAGATCTTAAGGAAGATAATTTCTCGGTTTTGGAAATGAGCTTACTGCATTTCTTTGCAATGATCAAAGAGATGGAGGTAGGTTGTGCTACCTATGGTATATTGTACACCTTATTACCCAAAGTAACAACAATATTGCGACGCCTAGACTTATACACAACATTTCTCTTCCACATGTATGGTTGGCCTAATAATATATCACAAATTTCAAGAGGCGCAACATCACATAATACCTCATACATGAAGGGCTTGATGTTGTAAAGGAAGCGACACTGTTGGCTAATGAGGAGATCTCGTCATTGGTGAAGCCACCCGATGGTGTACAGTTGTGGGTGTGTTGTGGTCAGCAAGCCCAGCTACTTCCTGAACTCTATTGAAATGAGGCTATTTTGGCTCCCGTTGTTGACAATGAACTGCAGTGGGGAACCCTTCACCCACATTTTGGAATGGAAGAGGCACTCCCCCTCCTCTAGGTCTTTGAGTTCCTCCTTGTAGATCTTAGTGGTGGAAATGGTGGCACTGGGCTCCGCATTGATAATATGCTTCCCTTTTTCATTCCCATTGTCAGGTTATGACTTAGAGTTGGAACATGCATCTAATTTGGAAGCCTTGAGTTTGGCCACCAGTGGCTGCTTGGCCCAACACTCACTTGTGTTGTGAGTGGAGCTCTTATGGAACTCACACTTGTGTCCTTATTTGGCTCCATGTTGTTTTTATTCGCTTGCGGCTTCGACGGTTTGTCCTAGGCCATAACGCTTTGGCTTTGTCCTTTGTTTTGCGGTTTGGGGGTGCCTTTCCCTTGCTTCTAATTCACAGATCTAAAGTCTCGCTTCTTCTATTTGAATTTCTTCTCAATCTTAGTAGCATACCAGTATGTTGCACCAAGTGAGAAGATGTCGAGGAACTTCATTTCCTCCTATATTTATTTGTGCAGACAACTCCGATAACTAAGCAGCAAATGTTTCTTCAAATCTTTGATACTGAACTTTGTGCGCAAGGTATAGAACATATTCGTCAACTCAGGCATATCTTGATCCCTTTGCTTCCACAGCGTAGTCCATTCTATGTACTTATCCTTACAACTCCCCACAGGGTAATATCGTTCCTTGATGGCATCTCAAAAATAATTCCAAGTGGGTGCGGCTGAAATCAGGGAGGATTCCCTCTTGTCATTTTTCTCACAGTAGTTTTCCCACCAATATTTGAACCGGGGGAAGATTTGAGGAGTGAAAAAGTATTTTTTTATCAATTAGAAAAATCATGAATAAAAAAATATCCTTCTAATAGATTCAACCATCTTTCTGTGGCGTCTGTACCTAGTTTTCCCTCAAATATTGGAATTTCAAAGTTAAAGTGTACCTTAAAAGGAGTGGTGCTTCTAGAGTTGATGCCAGATGAAGATGTGTCATCAATGGATAGTCGTCAAAGGATCTAGACAAATTTATCCATCATCGTGTTCCTTTGTTTCTCGAGGGCCTCCTCGAGCAATATTTTGATAGTATATACTGCTCCCTTGTCTTTATTTTCTTCCACCATGGGAGGTTGTTAGGGTTTGCGAGGTTGATATTGCAAAGGTTCAACTAGATTGATCCCTAACTCGCTATACCCTGATCGCGTTGGGAAAATGCAAAGAAAGACTGAGAAAGAGAAGTCTCGTTTTGATATCATTGATCCATACTTATGAAGGAACGCAATAAAATACTTAAATAAACACAAACACAAATATATAGCAGAAATAAAACTTCATTTCTTTAATATCAAAAAATTGAAATATGCTTATAGACAGAATGGAAATAAACTAGCTCGGGCGATGGTAGCTTATCTCTGAGAAGAGATGTGGCAACTACATGCCTCTAAACTATCTTAAAATGAAGCTCGAAGGGTTATTTTTTATTGAGAAAAAATAGAAAGCCCTAAACATCCAAAAACCTAACCCTAGGAGATGAAGCACCAAAACTATGGGCCTCGTTTCGGCAAATTGGTATATCAACTTCCCAGGGTCGTAACTTTTGCGTACAATCTTCATTTGACACGCACAATAACTCATTAGAAATATCTATCCGAGGAATACAACTTTCAAGTCAGCACCGATTTTCCCAAAAAACATCGTTTAGGGCCTAAAAATGGCTTCGGAAGTTCAGGCCCCGAAAAGTTGCTAAAAATAGTAAATTGTGCTACAATTAAGGAAACTGAAAAAATGAAAGAAACAATGGTGGGGGTCCAGGTGGAATAGGCAGGTGGCCACCAATATCTACCTGGATCATAAGCACAAAGGATGAGTTATACCCTTCTATTTGTGACCTTCCTTCATTAAAAACTTGTCTATCATCGTCACTTTCTTCAAAAGTTACCTAATGAATTGGGGAAGTTTGAATCTCTTAAAATGTTAAGGGTATCTATGTATTTAGGTCTTAAATAGCTTCCAGCATATATTGGAGCTTTTGGGAAGCTGAAATACCTTGAAATTTCACTATGTGAGTGCTTAAAATAAATTTTCAACGAAATAACACATTTGAGGAAACTCAAGCAGCTTGACATGAGAGAGATTTCTCGATTGATAAAATTACCTAAATCAATTGCAAAGTTGTGAAAATTGTAACGTACACATCCCCTCACATCTACCCAAGTAACTGGCCAACCAAGCTAAACATCAGATGAGGGAATTTATTTTGAGACTCAACCTCCTTGGTGAATTTAAGAAAGTTGAATTGACGTGGAAAACCATAACACAGACTCCCTACCACCTACTACAGGATCCCCAGAGGCTATCCCAGTCATCAAGCTAACTTTTCCCTGGGTCCCATTAACTTTTGTTGAAGAAAACCCCATGAAACTCCCTTCATATTGGCAAAGGTATGTCTAGGAAGCTCTGGATGGTCCCACAGCATAGTCATGTGTGCATCCAGGGGCTCATTTACCCAGACTTGTGCCCCCCTCCACGAGATTTAAGGCACATTTTAAGCCTAGAATCCCGGACACTAACCAAGACTTCTTATAGCTTTCAAAATTCATTAAACACATGGAGACAATTCCAAATAACCAAAAACTAACTCTAGGACTAGGCCTGACCATCCCCAATCAGGACTGACATTCGATCAAACACTTGGCATGAATGAAAAATACATGCCTAGGATACAAGAAAGAGAGAAAATGATTGAAAAAATTTGAGATACATTACAAGAAGGATCATGGCCCTCTTCCTTGAATTGATATGACATGAATTAGGTCTTTCATCCATTATATTAACATTTACAAGTAAATACATGAAATAACCATGACATGAACTAGTTATTTGACCATGCTTATAAGTAGCATAAAACCATGGAAATAAAAATGAGATAACAACGATTAAATCCACACATTAATAGGTACAAAGAAAGATAAATCAACTTCCATTAAACATACGAAATTACTGACGAGTTTCACGACTTCCACGTACCACCCGAACATAGACATGGCTGAGCCAAATCTCTCTTCAGCCAATCACCCTTGTGCCATATTCCCCGTATGAATGTGGGATCTCATGGATAAACCAATAAAAAAAAAACAAGGGTATCCAAAGGTTAAACCACCTCCACCCTCACCATACGGTGATAACACCAAAATCGGTGTTGTAATCACCAATTTAAACTAGAATCAGGGGGTTGTAGTGTCATTCAAGTTGTGGCTTGATAAATATCCATTTGGAGTTGGTTGAGTTAGGAGCCTCCTGTGGGTTGTACCCTACATAAAACATATGGGAGTTGGAGCTTCCTTGCATGTTGCAACTTGCAGAAAACTGAGGTAGCAGCCTCTTGTAGGTTGGAGCCTACATAACATCAGATGTAATAAGGAGTAGGAGCTTGCCTTTGCATCTCAACAATAATAAAATTGTGTTTTTATCCCTTTATGGGTTTCCACATATATTTGGTGTCAATATGTGGTGTTATTATGTATTGATGTGATGTTTTGGTTTGTTTATTACTTATTGTTCACATACTCAATATTAATGTCCATGAATATATTAAACTGATTCACCACCCCCTCCTCCCCCCGCCCCTCTCTCAATTTAGTCAAGTTTTCATCAATTGGTATCAAATTGGGTTCCTTTGGTATAAGCCTAAGATCATGAAGGAGATCTAGTTGAGTCATGGACTATCAAAGTGTACCTATGCTTAGTGCATCAAAATTTCATGAATGGAGAGATAAGGTAAAATATTAACTCATAGCTTATGGACCTTGTGTATGGAAACTTGTATGTGACGTTGACTATAAAGACTCTCCCTCTATGCAAGAACAACAATGGAATGATAAGGAAAAATTTGTTCTATTAAACAATATTAATAATAGGGATCTCGATACAGTAATAGATTTAACATTTGCAAAAGAAATATGGGATAGATTACAACTTATTCATGAAGGATAGACTAGGAGAGTAGTATTGAAAAAGAGAAGAGAAAGAAGAAGAAGAAAAATCCATGTTAAGAAGAAAGGGTTCAGACGAATAAGGTCTATACTAGTTTGAATGGACCTTATTTTCATGAAGAAAATATAGTTGAGAACAAACCAAACTTTACATAAACTTGGATGAAATCAAAATATTGAAGAATGAGAGCAAAGACTATAATAAATTGTTGCAAATATGTGATGAAAGAGAACATAAATTAAAGGAAGAAATTGTAAGCCTAAAGACATGGCTTGAAGAGGAAAGGAGGATAAAGGAAATGATGAATAATTAGCTAAAGGAGAAAGAGGAACAGTGTGAAATATTAGAGTCTAAAATCATTTCAACTCAAAGAGAGTTATAAAATGAAAATAATAGGTTGTGTAAGCAGCTAGGATAGGAGATTGCATCCATGGAAGACTCATAAGAAAAGAGAAGTACGTAAAAGGCAGTCATGGAGGATAATGAAGCAATCCTGAAAATACCACCAAGGAAGGTACAAGTAGAGTGAATGGAAAAGAAGCAAGCAAAACCAGGTAGCAACAACAAGAGTCAAATAATGAATCGAAGAAAATGATTCTTGCAAAAAGGTCATTTCCTCCTAGAGATGAGTTGAAAAAATTTGAAATAACTCAAAGGAGATTCTTTGATCCCTTGAAAGAAATCAAATTTTTTTCTTGCCATGAACCTGGTTATTTAACAAAAAAATCTAAGAGAAAGAAAATTAATATGAATCAACAAAAGATGCAGTAAACAAGAAGGCTCCCTAAAATAAAGAAACAGAAAATACAACCATACATGAGGTTGACAAAATACTTCCATGGTTACTGATATTTGTGCAATGAATTTGGGCATATATCCATTGAATGTAAACTATATGCAAAGAATAGAACAAGAGTACACACACCATTTCCACCATATCTTGTTCAAATAAGGTGCTATTTATGTAGCAATCTTGGACATAAATCCAAAGACTGCAAATTGGCGAATACCCTAAAGAAATTTAGATAGAATATGGAAGAATTTCCAAGCATAACAAACAATGAAGGAAATGAACATAATAGTAGACAATCTACTAAAATATAGAAGAGGAAGAAAAAGGAGTAGCCTTCAGTTGAAGTCGGTTTGGTCTTAGGGGGAGCTGCTCATAGAAGTAATGAAGAACTTGTTCTAACTTGGAGTAGCATTGTTTCAAGGGGAGAGCACACTCAAAAATGCATTGGAAAATTAACAAATATGAGGAGACTAAACTCATGAAGTATGATAGAGGAATTTTCTATATAAATGATTTTTACAAGATATCATATAATGCTCGAAGTATGCAGTTGAATAACTTGTGGACCTAAGAATGGATTTCTTGAAGATGCTCTAGAGGACAAAGACAAGATGCTAGAAGACTATGAATTATTATTGTCAATTCAACAGGTGATGACATTGAAGGAAAATTTTAGTCCTAACAAAGAGAAGTTGGGAAAAATATTATTAGCAAGAAATGGATGCAGAATATCAACCTAATTTAAATCCTAAGTGCACTTCTGTAGTGTGTACTGATCCAAACACTCTTAAGTTTAATGAGTGAAGGGTGATTCTCCTGAAAGAGACCCAAGGTGAAAAGCTTCTTACCATTCATAATTTTGAATAGGTGAACAAATTGAAGACTAAGGGAATTTATGGAGATAGGTCATCTTGGGATAAAAACAACAACATGAAGACAACGATAATCTAAAGAGACTGTAGAAACCATAAGTAATCATATTTTAAATCATAAGGAAATGAAGAAAGCCTTGAAGGTAATTTGCAGTGTAATGGTCGGATGGCTAGGCCAACAAAGAATTTACGAATTCTGACAATCTATTGAGAAGAATATTAACAGACTTGAGGCAGAAAAATATTGAGTGAAACGCCCAGAAATAATAGAGCAATGATATAAATCAATTGAAAATACAATGGATTAGTAGGAGTCTGGTTGACTACAATGGAATCAATATGCGTTCAAAAATAATTCATTGCACAATCTTGAATAATTTGTTGAGTAATGCAGTGGTAACATTACACGGCATGACACAGGAACACAGGCCACCACATGCCAATTAATGCAAGTCATTGATACAAAGACAAAGAGACAGGGACACAGTGGAAATATTGAAGACACAAAACGTTATTGGTCATATGTGCATTGAATGAATTTTATCAGTTGAATGACTAGAAGGTTATCATATGGAATTTATTATTACTTCTCAATCTGTTATAATGGTGATAATGGTGATAATGTATGTTACTTCTCATTGCGTTGGTGGTGATAATGTGTATCCACATTGACATATGAAATTATACGGCATAAATATTTTTGCTGCACTATATGGATTTCTTGTGGACCTAAGAATGGATTTCTTGAAGATGCTCGAGAGGACAAAGACAAGATGCTAGAAGACTATGAATTATTATTGTCAATTCAACAAGTGATGACATTGAAGGAAAATTTTAGTCTTAACAAAGAGAAGTTGGGAAAAATACTATTAGCAAGAAATGGATGCAGAATATCAACCTGATTTATTTGTCCCATGGTATTCATCCCATAGGATTCATCTAAATAAACCTAGTTTTTGAGTTTTTTAAAATATAAAAAGGTTTATAGAGTAAATATAAAAAGAAGTTTTTATTTATTTACCATACATCTAGTTTATATATATTTTTATTTATTTACCATAACTTTGGAGTAAGTATATAAATAGGTTTTATATATTTACCATATCTCGGGTTTATTTAGATTTTTATTTATGTAAATTTTGAAATATTGGAATTTTGATGGGGAAATATTTATATCTTTAAATATTTTAATTTAACCATAGAACGTGGGTTTTCTTTTTAGAGATTTATTTTACAAATATTTAATTAAAAGAAATATTAAAAGATTTTGGATTTCCATTATTGGTGTTGAATTAACTATTTTCTTTTGGTTTAGGAAATGGTATTGACTTTAGTAAAGAGTAAAGATGTTTAAAATTTTACTTAATTTGGAAATTCAATGTGGTAATTTTTTTGTTAAAGGTAAATTTATAATCCATTCAAATTCACGTATATAATAAAGCAATTATTAAATGGTCGAGATAATTTACTATCCATTCAAATTATGTAATTTCAACTCATTAATAAATTTAAAAAGTTATATAATCTAAATATTCATGTTATATAAAATTAAAGATTAAGTTAATAATTTGGCCGACATTAGTAAAAATAAAATTTATTATTTTTTGAAAACATCTAGGTCATATTATATATGGTGTCACATTCATCCGACCTCAATGATCTTATTCTACGATTAAAAAAAAAAATGGTGCTTTAATATGGTGGAAGCTTATATTATATTATATTATGGATGACAACGTTATAAGGTTTGCAATGTTATATTATGGATGGAAACGTTATATTATTGTTGGAAGAGTTAATATTGCAATGGATGGCAACGTTAATATGTTATGGAGGGAAGCGTTACATGGTTTCCAATAGCGTCAAAGCCTTAATTCCGACTCAGCATTGGTGAGGTATCAACATTAATATTGTGGAGATGCAGCGCTAATATCATAGTGGCGTGGTATTATAATTGCTTAGCGTTAACATATACCAACAACATCATATATCAGAGCGTTAATATTATGCTTGCTTGGCGTTGATATATACCATTATATATCGGTCATTATTGGTATCAGTAATTATGCATAATAGGTACATGTTGCGAGAACAGGAATATATATTACCAAACGTTGAATAACATCATAGTTCCAAGCGTTGAATAACGTTCAGATAAATTGCCAATAGATATCAGGCTTTGATTTCTTCCATATCCAGAACGTAGAGATGATTTACGATGTAAAATCACCTCTCCCAAGCAGAAGGGAGAAGTTGTTGTTAAAAGTATCCATAAATTATTTGAAAAATCGATTCTGGTTCATGTACATTTCTAGAGACCCCTCGCATTCTGAACAACACATAGTTTGGGAGAAACATTGGGATTCCAGCATCAATTTTGGCAGAACGATCAAATATTTTTGTCCAATTCAACGATCTGGAAAAGTTAGGGTTTGTACCTTAAGAGTTATCAGAGTCAGCAAAACTCTTGTTTTTTTTTTCATATGCATAGTAGGTATACCCAAAAGGTAACATAGAAAATTGGAATGCTTCATAGGTGACAGTGACAGGTAACACATGAGTGTCAGGTCCTAAATCTTCAACGACAATAAATACAAGACAACCAACAATACAACAATGTTTGCTACAATCACAAGAAATGCAAATAATGGATGCATAACAGTATTCTCCATAGAGCATATACTCGGTGGAATCTAAATGTAAGTGACAGATCGTGCTATGTGACAGAGAATTAATTTGTTGGTGTGTATTGCTGCATTTCATTGAATTATGTCCTTATTTTGGAGAATCGTAGTGGACATTAGCTCTGTGGTTTTTGTTGGTTGAATTGTAATCCATCTGTTGTTTTTTTTAAAACATAAAAGCAACCATATTAATATTGGTTCACTATAAACTACAACAATTGATGGAACAACAATGTACAAGCGGGCATATCATTCAGATTAAATTGATTATAGGATGCCATGATGTTAGTAGATGTGAGAATATCTCATTAGTCTATTCGTCCAGGTCAAACCTAATTCTACAAATGAAGATTTGGTGTAAGGTAATTTACTGTTGAGATGATTTATCCATGATTTTGTTGTAATTTTACAGGAATCCTTAGGGTCATGTTAAGTTAGATAGTTAGGAAGTTAGTAGTTAGTGATAACTAATTTCTGAATTATTTTCTGAAGTATAAATGTAATCCAATTCAATGAATGAGATATAGAAATCACATGTTTATTAATTAAAGCTTTTGAGATCCTAGGAGGCTGCAGGGTTGATGAACCTGTGACAACACTACCAACCGAGTTTGTTTTCTAACATTTTCCGTTGATTTGTTTGCAGCCTGTGATTGACGGAAACCCTCATGTCATGCTGCAGTGTTGTGGCAGATTTTAAAAAAATGCTGCCAAATCATTTTCCTGTGTTGCTTTCATCATTTGATTGGAGCAGATTTTTTTTTGTTGGGAAAAAAATTCAGATTGTTTTTCCAGCATCGGTTTTCATGATGATCAGTAAGTTACAAAACAAATTTTTTTTTAAAAGGAAATTTGTGCCTTGTTAAGATAGAAAGGAAAAAACAGTGAAAATTTCTGAATCTTCAAAGTTAAAATAGTTTTTTTAAGAGAAATGTGTGCCTGCTTTTGGTTAAAAACAAAAGCAAGAATTTTTAAATCTCTTCCGATGATTACAAAAGTTTTTGTGGTTGAATCAGACTTTTTTAAAGACAAATTTATGTGCATGTTAGAGAAATCTCTGTCGGTGATCACAAGAGTTTTTTTTTTGGTTGAATAAGAATTTTTTAAAGACAAAATTATGTGCATGTGATCAAAGTCAATTTTTTGGTAATCAAAACATGAACTCCCTGGTATCCTTAATTGGGGTTGTCCTTTCCGGAAAGGAAAATTACCAAGAGTGGTTTAGAAAAGTTAAAAATACTCTTATCTTTAATTATTTATGGGATAAAGTCTGTGAAGGAGAAGTAGAGAATGCACCGATGCAACCTGATGATCAGAAACAACTTGCAATCTGGTAAAATAATGATAAGAAGTCCTTTGCCTTAATATCTGCTTCAGTCTCAGAAGATATAAGAAGATACATTACTCAGAGTAAAACATCTTATGATGCCATTAAGAAAAAACTAAAAGAGCTTTATGATTCACATTCTTAATTGGAGATAATTTAGTTATTGTTAAAGTTATTTAATCTGGAAATGAGCGATAATGATCCTCTAAAACTTGCCTCTCAAATTAAAGCCATCAATCATGAAATTGAATGTAATGGACTTAAAGTTGATTTTCCACTTACTGCCTTCATAAAAGCTCTTTAACCTAGTTATTCACACTACTTGGAATCTCTCCAAGCTAGTGGGAAATTAAAAGATATAGATTTTGACAAATTAGTAGGGAAAATTGCAGAAAGAGAGAAGGCTTTTTGGCAAGAAAGAAGCATCACATAGTTCTAATATCGAAACCCTATGTCTTGCTCAAAAAGACCAAAAACCTCAGGGGGAATCTTTCAGAAATACTAGAGGTAATAGAGGTCGAGGTAGGAAGAATTATAGAGGCACGGAGGGCAGAAATATTCAGTGAGATAGATAGAAGAATGAATAACAAAGAAATTTTTCTCTGTAAAATGTTTTAGATGTGGTAAACTTGGAGATACTGCTGCAAATTACAGAATTCCCTAGGAAAAATCAATGAAAAAAGAGAACAGTTGCTTGAAAAGAAATATCATATAATTTCAGACAGAGGACAACCTTCTGAGAATGCACATTATGTTGTCGCACATTGTAATTTACACATGGAAGATGTTTTTAGTACTTCTTTTTCTTCATGGTATGACAGTTGGGTTCTAGACACAGGTGCCACGTGTCATATGACATTTCAAAGAGATTTGTTTGATCAATTCAGTGATAATATTGACGTAGTAGTGTTTTTTGCTGATAAGTCCCAAATCAAACCATCAGGGATTGGTTCAATTCAGTTAAAAATTCCTGGACTTCCAAATTATATTTTGAATGATGTCATTTACATTCCGCAGTTCCAAAGAAATTTGTTATCTCTTATACAAATAAGATAGCAAGAACATTCCATTCACATATTTGACGATAAAGTAGAAATTAGAAGAGCAGCTAACAATAAAACTGTAATGTCTCGTGTGGAAGAAGATAAATTATTGAAGTTGCATGGTATGTTCGTATGTTGCATTGAACACAAATTATTTGGTTCAGCAAAATGATACTCTGTCATCTTATTTATTATGGCATGCACGCTTTGGTCATGTTAATTATGAAAGTATTCAAATTATGAAACAACAGGGGATTAAGGGACTTCCAACAGTTCCCAGAAAATTTGACCCATGTAATGCTTGTATATTGGGCAAGCATCACAAATAGTCTTTCGAGAATTCTAAGTCTAGAGCTACAAGAAAATTAAGTCTCATACACTCTAACTTATGTGGTCTGATGCCTGTACCAACTACAAATGGAAATAAATACATACTCACTTTTATTGATGATTATTCAAGGATGTGTTGGGTTTATCTGCTTAAAGAAAAATCACAAGTTTTTGATGTGTTTAAGAAATTTCATCTCTTGATAACAAATGAAGCACAACTTACTATTGGTACTATAAGAACTCATAATGGAGGAGAATATACTTCACATGCTTTTGAAACATATTTTCAAGAGAATGGCATCAAACACTAGACCACAATACCATATAATTAGCAACAAAACGGTGTTGCTGAAAGAATGAACCGAACATTTCTTAATATGGTAAGGTCAATGATGTTTTTTAAGAATGTAAAATTAATGTTTTGGGGAGAAGCCATGCTCTATGTAGCATACATTAGAAATCAGTTCCCTTCCTGATCCAGATTTATGCAGGAACGCAACAGAATACAAATATAACCATAAACACAGAGATGTAGCGGAAATAATGCTTCATTTTATTATAATCAAAGAATGACTGAAATAAACTTACAAACATAATGAAAATAAGCTAGGGCGTTGGCAGCGTATCTCTGAGAAGAGATGTGGCGTACGCAGGCCTCTGAACTGTGTTACATTGAGGCTCGCAGGCCTATTACAGACATAATGGAAATAGATGAGCTAAGGTACTGGAAATGCTTATCTCTGAGAAGAGATGTGTCAGCTACCAGCCCCTAAACTGTGTTACAATGTAGAGATGATGGAGATGTGGCGAGCTAGGGCACTGGTAGCGCTTATCTATGAGAAGAGATGTGTCGGCTCCCAACCCCCTGAACTCTGTTACAATGAGGCTTAAAGGCCTATTTATTGTTGAGAAACAATGTATAATCCGAAACGTCCCAAAACCTAACCCTAGGAGATGAAGCGCCAAAACTGTGGGCCCTGTTTGGGTAAGTTGGTGTTCCAACTTCCCAGGGACATAACTTTGGCATCCGATCTCCGTTTGACGCGCTCAATAGCTCGTTCGAAAGATCTATATAAGGACTACAACTTTTGAGTGAGCAACATTGTTTGGTCTATGACCCATGGTGCTCCCCATTTTCCAAAAAAACGTCGTTTAGGCCTCAAAATGGCTTTAGAAGTTCAGGACCTGAAAAACTACTATAAATAGTAAGTTGTGCTGAAACTTACAAACTGAAATAACTGATGGTGGGGGTTCAAATGGACTCGATGGGTGGCCACCAATATCCACCTAGATCATTAAGTCCCAAAAACGGCTCTAGGAAAACCTGCTCAAAATAGTAAGCTGTGTTGAAGATGAAAAACTTAAAGAATTGATGTTGCGGGTCCAAATGGAAAAGGTGGGTAGCCACAGAAATCCACTTGGATCATTCCTCCCTCCTTAGGAAGCAATGGTCTCCATTGCGTTAAGTTCCTCCATGGGGGGGGGGGGGGCAGGGTGGGGAAATTCTGTTGAACTTGGTGTTGGATTTGTCCAGGATGTCGCGAACCTGTTGGCAGTTGTGCTGGATGTAGATGTGCCGCTGGTGGGCAGCCATTGAAGGATCTAGGAAAATTATCCATCATCACGTTCCTCTGTTTCTCGAGGGCCTCCTCGAGCAAGATTTTGATAGGATCTCCTGCTCCCTTGTATTTCTTTCCTTCCACCATGGGGGGTCGTTAGGGTTGCATGGTTAAACTCCTTATACCCTGGCCGCGTTGGGGAAATGAAAAGAAAAATAGAGAAAGAGCAGACCCCTCTAATACCACTGATCCGGATTTATGCAGGAACTCAACAGAATACAGATATAACCATAAACACAGAGATGCAGCAGAAATAATGCTTCATTTTATTATAATCAAATAATGACTAAAATAAGCTTACAAACATAATGGAAACAAGCTAGGGCATTGGCAGCGTATCTCTGAGAAGAGATGTGGCATACGCAGGCCTCTAAACTGTGTTACATTGAGGCTCGCAGGCCTATTACAGACATAATGGAAATAGATGAGCTAAGGTACTGGCAACGCTTATCTCTAAGAAGAGATGTGTCAGCTACTAGCCCCTAAACTGTGTTACAATGCAGAGATGATGGAGATGTGGCGAGCTAGGGCACTGGTAGCGCTTATCTCTGAGAAGAGATATGTCGGCTCCCAACCCCCTGAACTCTGTTACAATGAGGCTTAAAGGCCTATTTATTGTTGAGAAACAATGTAGAATCCAAAACGTCCCAAAACCTAACCCTAGGAGATGAAGCGCCAAAACTGTGGGCCCTGTTTGGGTAAGTTGGTGTTCCAACTTCCTGGGGACGTAACTTTGGCATCCGATCTCCGTTTAACGCGCTCAATAGCTCGTTCAAAAGATCTATCTGAGGACTACAACTTTTGAGTGAGAAAAATTGGTTGGTCTATAACCCATGTTGCTCCCCATTTTCCAAAAAAACGTCGTTTAGGGCCTCAAAACGGCTCTGGAAGTTCAGGACCTGAAAAACTGCTATAAATAGTAAGTTGTGCTGAAACTTACAAACTGAAATAACGGATGGTGGGTGTTCAAATGGACTCGGTGGGTGGCCACAAATATCCACCTATATCATTAAGTCCCCAAAACGACTCTGGGAGTGCAGGACCAGAAAACCTGCTCAAAATAGTAAGTTGTGTTGAAGCTAAAAAACTTAAAGAATTGATGTTGCGAGTCCAAATGGAAAAGGTGGGTGGCCACTGATATCCACTTGGATCACTTCCTCTGTCATTAACAACAGAACTCCATATGAAATGTGGTATAGTCGTCTTCCTGCTATTAAACATTTCTGAATTTTCGATTCTCAATGTTATGCTTTGATTCCTAAACATCAGAGGAATAATATGAATGAACGAAGTAGAAAATGATAATTTTTAGGGTATTCCATGACTTCTAAGGCATACTGATTATATGATGAAGCGAACAAAAGGTTTATTTTGTCAAGATATGTATTTTTTCTTGAAACTGATAAAGATTCTCTGACTGTTGATAAACAACTTAATCAGATAGAAAATTTTATGCCTCGAAATTTTGATTATGAATCCGATAATATACCTCCCCATCCTGAAGGGGGGATTACTATATTAGATCAGTCTGTGGAGTTTCCTTCTCTCAAAGATGAGAAATTGGTTGATGATGATAATTACGTTGCTGTTGATGAGGAATTAGTTTGTTAAAGCGCACACATGGTGTAGGAGATGAATATGAACACACACACAAGAGACTCAACACACAATGAATGATAAGCGTGTAGCTCACTTATTTTTCCATTATACATGATGTACATTTATAGTACAATGGTGTGACACTTGGTTTCACATTCCAAGGTCACTTGGACTCCATTGTGACTTTTCGCATTCCACACCTACCCATGTAGGATTAGGTGTTCCAACATCCCCCCTTAATCCGAAGGGGTATGTGTGAGTCCAAGAAAAGAGTTGTAATACAAATCTGCAAAGTAACATGGCAGCACTTGGGCTGAATCAACTCTCTGAAAATGTTGGAAAAAAGAGGTGGTTTTAGGATGACCACAAACACTGGAACGCAAAACTTGTTGCAGTTCCCGGAACTCTTCCAAAACTGGCAAGAAGCTGAAAGCTTCTGCTAGAGGAATTTTCCCTCATAAAAAAGGGAGACCTTCAACCTAAAAGAAGGGAGGTCTACTACCTGTGATGGTTTTAGGATTACCAACAACTCTGGAATGCTTTGAAGCATTTCCTGGAACTCAACCAAAGCTGGCAAGAAGCTGAAGGCTTCTGCTAGAGGAAGTGTTCCTCATGTATGAAAGGGAGACCTTCGACCTAAAAGAAGGGAGGTCTACTACCTGTGATGGTTTTAGGTTATCCACCAACCAAAGATGATGGTTTTAGGTTATCCACCAACCGAAGGTATGCTCATGGGCATCCGTGTCTCTGGCTACATCTCTGAATCCGAAATGACGAATTGTGGCTCAGGCTCGCTTGAACTGCTGGCTACAACTCTGAACATGGAATGAGAGATTGTGGCTTAGACTTGCTTGATCTGTCGTCGAAGCTTGTACATGACCACCATTTTCCCCCCTGTCAGGGACAAGGTGAGATGATGGCGAAAACTCAACCGCAAGTTTGCTCAATATCCGTGAACAAGTTCTAACATGTGTCGTAAACATCTTCTTAGCTGCTCATGCCCATTGCCAAGAAGCGATCCATCCAAGATGAATCTTTGTTCTTGCAGGAGGTTTGTTTCTGAAGCATCTTTCTGAAGAATGGGTGTGCCGACCACAGTGCTTGCATGGATGAAGATCAAAACAGTGATCTTTCATATGACCAACTCGATCACAGTGTTGGCATTTCACAATCTGTTGTGGTTGTGGAATGTGATCTGGAACAGCTGCAGGTGAACTGTCATACAGGAATCCGACACTCTGAAATATGATGGGCTTTGTGTAGTCCGGAATATGAAAGGACACATCCTTTTCATATCCAAGACCAGTTCGGTGCTTGTTGTGGACAAGCTCTTCCCAAGGTCTGATGATGGGCTTGAGAAGTATAGCCGAACCGTCGCATCTGTGAGGCACATCCGGCTTCTGCAAGGAACCGACAACTGAATCACAACTTTATCTTCTTTCTTCTGATGAGAGTCCTTCACAATCTTCTAAACAGAAACAGGTTCAGAATGGTGACTCTTTTGTTGAAGTTCATCTTGTTGAAGCTGAGATTCCAACTGCAAAAACTCAATCTTCTCATGTGCATCTTGCAAACAACTGTGAATTTTACAAAGAGAATCCTTGATTATTTTTATCACATCATCAACATTTGAATGAATGAGGTCATTCAACAACATTAATGTCTCATTGATTTTAGCCATTTTTCAACAACTTAGGCTCAAAAATGAAAGGGTGTCGGCTTCAACCAAAAATGCACCCGTTTACAATGTGATGCAACAAGAAGTACAAATGACTCTAAAGAATTTCAAACTATGGAAATCTCAAAGTACAAAGTGTGCTCCTCAAATGATGGAGGGAAATCGACAATCTTTCAACAACTCAAGTACTCATTGCAACTATGAAGAAGAAATACAATGTCAACTCAATACAATATTTCTGCAAAATATGTGCAGCTGAAAACACTATGCAAAAACACTTTAAGGCAACTGAATTTTCCTTCAAAGCGTTGTTTTCAATGATGGCAAACTTGTCTTCAAATGTGAAATTCTTCAAAAAATCACCCTCTTGTATACCACAAATCACACAATGTCAAATCTGCAATTTTATCCTCTATGTAAGAAATTTATCATTATGATTCACATTCTGAATTGGAGATAATTTAGTTATTGTTAAAGTTATTTAATCTGGAAATGAGCGATAATTATCCTCTAAAACTTGCCTCTGAAATTAAAGCCATCAATCATGAAATTGAATGTAATGGACTTAAAGTTGATTTTCCACTTACTGCCTTCTTAAAAGCTCTTTACCCTAGTTATTCACACTACTTGGAATCTCTCCAAGCTAGTGGGAAATTAAAAGATATATATTTTGACAAATTAGTAGGGAAAATTGCAGAAAGAGAGAAGGATTTTTGGCAAGAAAGAAGCATCACATAGTTCTAATATTGAAACCCTATGTCTTGCTCAAAAATACCAAAAACCTCAGGGGGAATCTTTCAGAAATACTAGAGGTAATAGAGTATAAAATGTTTTAGATGTGGTAAACTTGGACATATTGTTGCAAATTGCAGAATTCCCTGGGATAAAATTAATGAAAAAAGAGAACAATTGCTTGAAAAGAAAGATCATATAATTCCAGACAAAGGATAGTCTTCTGAGAATGCACATTATGTTGTCGCACATTGTAATTTCCACATGGAAGATGTTTTTAGTACTTCTTTTTCTTCATGGAATGACAGTTGGGTTCTAGACACAGATGCCACGTGTCATATGACCTTTCGAAGAGATTTGTTTGATCAATTCAGTGATAATATTGACGGATTAGTGTATTTTGCTGATAAGTCCCAAATCAAACCATCAGGGATTGGTTCAATTCAATTAAAAATTCCTGGACTTCCAAATTATATTTTGAATGATGTTCTTTACATTCTGCCCAAAGAAATTTGTTAGCTCTTATACAAATAAGACAACAGGGACATTCCATTCACATATTTGATGGTAAAGTAGAAATTAGAAGAGCAGCTGACAATAAAATTGTAATCCCTGGTTTGGAAGAAGATAAATTATTGAAGTTGCATGGTATGTCGTCTGTTGCATTGAACACAACTTATTTGGTTCAACAAAATGATACTCTGTCATCTTCTTTATTATGGCATGCACGCTTTGGTCATGTTAATTATGAAAGTATTCGAATTATGAAACAACGGGGGATTAAGGGACTTCCAATAGTTCCCAGAAAATTTACCCCATGTAATGCTTGTATATTGGGCAAGCATCACAAATAGTCTTTTCAGAATTCTAAGTCTAGAGCTACAAGAAAATTAAGTCTCATACACTCTGACTTATGTGGTCCAATGTCTGTACCAACTGCAAATGGAAATAAATACATACTCACTTTTATTGATGGTTATTCGAGGATGTGCTGGGTTTATCTGCTTAAAGAAAAATCTCAAGTTTTTGATGTGTTTAAGAAATTTCATCTCTTGATAACAAATGAAGCACAACTTACTATTGGTACTATAATGGAGGAGAATATACTTCACATGCTTTTGAAACTTATTTGCAAGAGAATGGCATCAAACACCAAACCACAATACCATATAATCCGCAACAAAACGGTGTTGCTGAAAGAATGAACCGAACATTGCTTAATATGGTAAGGTCAATGATGTTTTTTAAGAATGTAAAATTAATGTTTTGGGGAGAAGTCATGCTTTGTGCGGCATACATTAGAAATCGGTGCCCTCAGTTCCTTCATGATCTGGATTTATGCGGGAACACAACGAAATAACGAGATATAACCATCAACACGGAGATGTAGCGGAAATAATGCTTCATTTTATTATAATCAAAGAATGACTGAAATAAGCTTACAAACATAATGGAAACAAGCTAGGGCGCTGGTAGCGTATCTCTGAGAAGAGATGTGGCATACGCAGGCCTCTGAACTGTGTTACATTAAGGCTCGCAGGCCTATTACAGACATAATGGAAATAGATGAGCTAAGGTACTGGCAATGCTTATATTTGAGAAGAGATGTGTCAGATAAAAACCCCTAAACTGTGTTACAATGCGGAGATGATGGAGATGTGGCGAGCTAGGGCCTTGTACGCTTATCTACGAGAAGAGATCTGTTGGCTCCCAACCCCTAAACTGTGTTACAATGAGGCTCAAAGCCCTATTTATTGTTCAGAATCAATGTAAAATCCGAAACGTCCCAAAACCTAACCCTAGGAGATGAAGCGCCAAAACTGTGGGCCCTGTTTGGGTAAATTGGTGTTTCAACTTCCTAGGGACATAACTTTGGCATCCAATCTCCGTTTGACGCGCTTGATAGCTTTTTAGAAAGATATATCTGAAGACTACAACTTTTGAGTGAGCAACATTGGTCTACGACCCATGTTGCTCCCCATTTTCCCAAAAAGTGTCGTTTAGGGACTCAATATGGCTTCGGAAGTCCAGGACTCGAAAAACTGCTAAAAATAGTAAGTTGTGCTGAAACTTACAAACTGAAAGAACTAATGGTGGGGGTTCAAATGGACTCGGTGGGTGGCCACCAATATGCACCTGGATCATTAAGTCCCCAAAATGGCTCCAGGTGTGTAGAACCAAAAACCTGCTAAAAATAGTAAGCTGTGCTGAAGGTGAAAAACTGAAAGAATTGATGCTGCGGGTCCAAATGGAATAGGTGGGAGGCCACCGATATCCACCTGGATCATTCCTCCCTCCTTAGGAAGCAATGGTCTCCATTGCGTTAAGTTCCTCCATGGGGGGGGGAATTTTGCTGAACTTGGTGTTGGATTTGTCGAGGATGTCGCGAACCTATTGGCAGTTGTGCTGGATGTAGATGTGCCGCTGGTGGGCAGCCATTGAAGGATCTAGGAAAATTTATCCATCATCACGTTCCTCTGTTTCTCGAGGGCCTCCTCGAGCAAGATTTTGATAGGATCTCCTGCTCCGTTGTCTTTCTTTCCTTCCACCATGGGGGGTCGTTAGGGTTGCATGGTTAAACTCCTTATACCCTGGCCGTGTTGGGGAAATGAAAATAAAAATAGAGAAAGAGCAGACCGCTCTGATACCACTGATCCGGATTTATGTAGGAAATCAACAGAATAGAGATATAACCATAAACACAGAGATGCAGCAGAAATAATGCTTCATTTTATTATAATCAAAGAATGACTAAAATAATCTTACAAACATAATGGAAACAAGCTAGGGCATTGGCAGTGTATCTCTGAGAAGAGATGTGGCATACGCAGGCCTCTGAACTGTGTTACATTGAGGCTCGCAGGCCTATTACAGAAATAATGGAAATAGATGAGCTAAGGTACTGGCAACGCTTATCTCTAAGAAGAGATGTGTCAGCTACCAGCCCCTAAACTGTGTTACAATGCAGAGATGATGGAGATGTGGCGAGCTAGGGCACTGGTAGCGCTTATCTCTGAGAAGAGATGTGCCGGCTCCCAACCCCCTGAACTCTGTTATAATGAGGCTTAAAGGCCTATTTATTGTTGAGAAACAATGTAGAATCCAAAACGTCCCAAAACCTAACCCTAGGAGATGAAGTGCCAAAACTGTGGGCCCTGTTTGGGTAAGTTGGTGTTCCAACTTCCTGGCGACGTAACTTTGGCATCCGATCTCTGTTTGACGCGCTCAATAGCTCGTTCGAAAGATCTATCTGAGGAATACAACTTTTGAGTGAGCAACATTGGCTGTCTATGACCCATGTTGCTCCCCATTTTCCAAAAAAACATCGTTTAGGGCCTCAAAACGGCTCTGGAAGTTCAGGACCTGAAAAACTGCTATAAATAGTAAGTTGTGCTGAAACTTACAAACTGAAATAACGGATGGTGGGTGTTCAAATGGACTCGGTGGGTGGCCACCAATATCCACCTAGATCATTAAGTCCCCAAAACGGCTCTCGGAGTGCAGGACCAGAAAACCTGCTCAAAATAGTAAGTTGTGCTGAAGCTGAAAAACTTAAAGAATTGATGCTGCAAGTCCAAATGGAAAAGGTGGGTGGCCACTGATATCCACTTGGATCACTTCCTCTGTCATTAACAACAGAACTCCATATTAAATGTGGTATAGTCGTCTTCCTGCTATTAAACATTTCCAAATTTTTGATTCTCAATGTTATGCTTTGATTCCTAAGCATCAAAGGAATCCGATAATATACCTCCCCATCCTGAAGGGGGGATTACTATATTAGATCATTCTGTGGATTTTCCTTCTCTCAAAGATGAGAAATTGGTTGATGATGATAATTACGTTGTTGTTGATGAGGAATTAGTTGATGCAAGTGTTTCTATAGAAACAATGAAAAAAATGGCAAGAACTCAGCGAGATGAAGAAGATGAGAAACTCCCTGAACAACTTCCTACACAACCTTTGCGAAGGTCAACTCGTATTTGAACATTTCCAAAGAAATATAATGATTTTAAGGTCGGAAGTTCCTCAGGTAACTATTCTCATTGTGAATTTAATTTTTCTGTGGATTGTGAACCTACTTGCTTTGAAGAAGTTGTTATTTATGAACAGTGGAAAGATGCAATGCAAAAGGAATATGATGCTCTCATAAAAAATGGCACATGGAGGCTGGTGGATCCTCCTGCTAGCATCAAACCTATTGGTTGCAAATGGATTTATAAAACTAAGTTTAAAGCTGATAGTTTGCTAGACAAGTACAAAGAAAGACTTGTAGCAAAGGGATATGCACAGAAAGAGGGTATCGACTATACAAAGACTTTTTCTCCTACAGCTAAATGGGGCACTATTATATCTTTTTTTGCTATTGCAGCTCAAAAAGAATGGAAAATTCATCATATGGATGTCAAAACTGCATTTTTAAATGTATATTTGAAAGAAGATGTTTACATGTTTCAGCCAGAAGGTTTTGCTGTTAAAGGGAAAGAACAAAAGGTTTGCAAACTAATGAAGTCTTTGTATGGCATAAAACAAGCGCCGTGAGCATGGAATGAGAAGTTAATTGAACATCTTCTTAATTTAAACTATAAACATTTTGACCTAGATGATGCAACTCTTTTCGTTAAGAAAGTTGGAAGATCAGTTGTATATCTAGTTGTATATGTTGAAGATTTGATGATCATAGGAAACAATTATAAATACATATCATCTATAAAGAAGGAATTGAAAAAGGTTTTTGATATGATAGATTTAGGTTTACTTCATTATTATCTTGGAATTGAAGTTGATCAAAAACCACAACATATTTTCATCTCTCAGAAGAAATATGTTGATAAATTATTGAACAGATATAGTATGAAATAATGTAATCTTGTTGCTACTCCAATGGAGCAGAATTTGAAACTCACTTCCAAAGAAGGAAATTCATTTAAAGATCAAACAAAGTATAGGAAACTTGTTGGAAGCTTGATTTTTTTGTCTATTACTCATCCTGATATAACCTTTGCTATCAGAATACTTTCTAGGTTTATGCATCATCCTTGTGAGGGACATTGGGTAGCAGCAAAAAGAATTTTGAAGTATTTAAAAGGAACTCAAACTTACGGCATCAAATATTCCAAAGTTTTAGACTTCCATCTTGTTGGTTATTCAGATTCAGATTTTGATGGAGATAAATAAAATGGAGTCTCCACTTCTGGATATTCGATGAATCTTGGATCAGCAGCCATTAGTTGGAGATCACACAAGCAATCTGTTCCTATTGATTCTACCACCGAAGCCAAATATTTTGTAGCAGCTCAAGCCACTAAGGAAATCATTTGGCTTCGAAAAATACTCGAATATTTGTAGGAGAAACAAAGAGCTTCAACTCCTCTATTTGTCGACAACTCTTCTGCAGTTCAGTTGGCTAGGAATCCAAATTTTCATGATAGAACCAAACATATCAACACCAAATATAATTTGATTCGACATTATGTAGAGGCCAAAACAATTCATCTTACACATTATTTAATTTCTGAACAAATTGCATATATTTTTACCAAAGCATTAGGGCGTGAAAAGTTCAAAAAATTTAGATCTTTACTTGTTATGTCAAATGTCCCTTTGAATTAAGGGGGGAAATGTTGTAATTCTATGGGAATCCTAAGGGTCCTATTCAGTTAGGTAGTTAAGAAGTTAGTAGTTAGTGATAACTAATTTCTAAACTAATTTATGAAGTATAAATGTAATCTAATTCAATGATTGAGATATAGAAATCACATGTTTATTATTTAATAGGTTTGGTTGGGCATATCGAACTAGCCAATATGAGTTTTAACAAATGTAATATATGGTGTTATTTTCTCGACCACCCTATTTCATATATATCAATGGAACAAATGGATATAATTCCATTGATTTATGGTAGGGGCCTAACTACAACATTAAATTTCAAACCTTTGAATGGATTAGATTGGATGAAAGGCATGGGTATAGATGGTGTAGTGCATTACACTGAAGAAGAGATATTGGTATCAGAGAGAATTCATTTGAATTGGATTCACATTATTATTATCAATAGAATATTGTGTATTGATGCGTTCCTAGTATCTCAAGAAACATCCATACGTATCATATTATAACCATATTATGCACAACATATGGATATGCAACACATGGATAAACGCATCATACGGTAAACTCATCATATGGATATGGAGCACATGGATAAACACAACATATGCGCAACATATGGATAAACGCAACATATGGATACACGTAATATTATATGGATATGGTATATGCACCCTCATGGATGTGTAAAATATGGAGCAACACAAATAGGCATTATAACAAAGCATTGGAATATTGGAACAAAACGTTGGAACAAAACAATTAGAACAAAGTGTTGATGGCAGTGCTGATAAAAGCCAATGGAACAAAGTGTTTGTGCCCTAATGTGTATTCTCCATGGGAACAATGGATTGAAAACTTCTCATAATGCTAGTTTCATTTTATTAACAAGTCAATTAAAAACATGATTCAGTTTCCAAAAATATTTAATATTTAGCACTGCAAATTCTATACCAGCCATTAAAGAAGGGTAGGGTTATGAGAGAAATACATATGTTCATTATAGTGCACAATATAAATTCCTCATGCATACCATTTTTTTCCTTACAAAGTGTTCTCTCAATATTATTCTTTCTTGAAGATTTTTCCGGATTATCCAGTCTTATGAATGTTTCATAAGACTGTGGATAATCTGGCAAACTCTTCAATAAACAATAACCACAGGAACTTGAAAACCAAAATTATTCTTTCTTTTAGAGTGTTCTCACAACAATATTTTGCACCGCTCTTAAAATGTTAAAACACTTTGTAGTGTATTTGGAGCAATGTTTATATGTCATATAGAGCAACATTGACTTTGGAACAACACCCATTCAATATGGAGGAGCCCTAATAAGCCATATGGAGTTTCATTAATTCAATGATAGTGTCAACATTATTTATGTAGAAAAAGACATTGCAGGTTATAGAGCATTAATGAAATGATGACAACTACACTGAGGACTCTTTTATAGGCTACAATATATTTGTAGCCTACTTGCCATTGATGTAAAAGGAGGAGCTAATCAGAGGAAGGAAGCCACTTCTCAGAATGAAAGGGGGAGGAAAAATGTGTTTCCATCAATGCCAAAGGGGGATATTGTTGGCAATATTGTAATTTATGGAAAAGGAGTAGCATATGGAACAACATGCAAAGGAGAAACAAGGTATGCAGGAGCAAGGGACAAAGGAGCAGCAGATACATTGATGGTTTCTTAGAAAATTTATGTTGGTGTGTTGATGGCTTGATGCTTGGATAATGTTTCAGATATTGTTTAATGAAAAATTTGTGGTGGCATTAATTTGTTGTTAAGTTTAATTGTTTTGATGCAAAGGCAAGACTCCACCACAACAAAGGCAAGTTTCCATGACATCAAAACAAGAAAGACTCAATGAGGTTGAGGCAATGACATGAAGAAAAGATTAATTTAACATATAGATGGCTTTGGTTAGTGAATTTTGCATACATATGCTTGCATTATTTTCATATTTTGTGTGCATATTGTTTACATTAGAGAATTCTTGCATGTGTTGTGGTAGTATAATGTTGTTTTTGGCACTATGTTGATATTTATGCACCTAGTCATTATAGATGGTTGAAATAATATGTGGTGGAGAACTTATTTATTTTATAATATTCAAAATATGAAGATTTTGGAAATGAATAAGTGGAAGGCAAAGAGTCAAGTCTGTCCACTTCATATTCTTATGTGAAATACAAACAACTAGCAAATTATCTTTATAAAAGATGTTTTTTTTTAAGCAAAGAGGGTTAGAGAATGGGAGAATGTGGAAGAGTTGATTGAGGTATTATGCATTAGTCACCTAGCACATTTGAAGGTTATGTGAAGCATATTTGAATGGAAGAACAGGCATAAATGAAGATGGAGATATGTTGAATTTATGACCATGTAAACTAGCACATTCTTATTTATTATTTGCATCAGGGGGTTATAGTATCCTTTCAAGTTGTGGCTTGATAAATATCCAGTTGGAGTTGGCTGAGGTAGGAATCTACTGTGGGTTTTATCCTTCAGAAAAAATATGGTAGTTGCAGCTTCCTTTCATGTTGTAGCTTGCAAAAAATTGAGGTAGCAGTGTCCTGTAGGTTGGAGCCTATAGAAAATCAGATGTAATAAGGAGGATGAGCTTTCCTTTGCATCACAACAATAATAAAATTGTGGTTTTATCCCTTTATGGATTTCCACATATATCTAGTGTCAATATGTGTTGTTATTATGTATTGATGTGATGTTTTGGTTTTCTTATTATTTGTTGTTCACATAATAAATTTGTTGGTCATTATTTGTTACTATTTTCTCATGTAATATTTTAGATAATGAGATTTATGAAAAGAATTTTAATGTCCATGAATTTACTAAACAGATTCACGTTCCCCCATCTCATTTTAGTCAAGTTTTCATCATCCAAAATCGGTCAAGGGATTCCTAGGCCTTTGGTAATTTTCCTTGAGACCACCTTCACCTCGGATTTCAAAATCCATCCAGCAATTTCAAAGCTCAAAAATGAGGTAAAAATCCCAACACACCATGGAATATGGGAAAAGGAAAGGCAAGGCTGAAAACCACTATCAAAACCCATCAAAACCATGCCACTGAAAACAAGAGAACCAAATACCAACATGAATAAGCCATGCATGTCCAAAGTAGCTAGGAAATCACACATGCAATATGTTACCTACAAGTACTCTTGTTGAAGCTGCTAGATCCTGCTCTTACTTGCTTGATATTTTCTTTCTTTTCCTTGGCTTGTCCTTACTTTGCTTTCTTTCCTCTTTCTTGGCTAAATGTTGAAGTTCTCCAAGAAAACTCTAAGTATCCAAGAGTATGAGAGAGAGAGAGAATAATGAGAGAGCTCCAAAAATGAACTCACAAAAGCTACAAACTACTCCTCAAAAGCATTTTTATCAATTAGGCCTCTATTTTATTCATTTTCCATTTTTTCCTTCATTTTCCTCCTCACATGCAACCTGTGACCTTTTCCCTTCCTTTTCTCCTATTTTCCTTTATTTTCATAAATAAATGTGCCAAAAATATGTTGGCCTCTTTACTACCTTAGCCATTTCCTTTGCCAATTTTCCTTAGCCATAAGCACATATTCAATGATGCCCACTAGGATATATTTTCCCAACATTCGACTTGGAATAAGTGTCCCGTAGCCGTGATCTTATTTTCCTTTTATTAACTTTTGTTACACGAATCTTTTTCCCGGGTTTGTTACAGAACCTGCCCCCTTGGGGAACACCATCCTTGGTGTTAAACCAAACCTACACCTCAAAAAAACTGCTAAAAATCAAACATACTACTCATTAAAATTTATAACTTATCTCATGGCGATATTTACATAGATATACATATGTACATATATAAAAAAATCCCCAAAACATATGTGAAACATATATCAAACATAAAACCAAAACTTCTTTGCCTCAATAAAAAATAATGAAGGATACATGGCCCACATCTGATCTTTCATCTCCCATGTATCTTCATCAGTCCCAAAGTACTTCCACTGCACTCTAACTTTCTCAATGGCTCTGTTCCTGAGCATGAGCTTCTTCTGCTACAATATGCACTGAGGTTCCAGATGGAATTATCCTTCTTGCTCCACTTGTAATACATACCAATCAATAACAGGATCAAAATCCTTTGTATACCTTTTAAGTAATGAAAGATGAAACACATCATGGACTTTCACTATTGGAGGCAGTGCAAGTTGATAGGCCACTAGTCCAATCTTCTCAAGGATCTCAAAATTCCCACAATATTGTGGTGCCAACTTGGCACATGATATGATCCTCAAGGAAATCTTCTTGGGCTCGATGCAAATATAAACCTACTCCCAAACTTGAAACTCTTTAAATACCATGTGTTGTTCTGCATAACTCTTTTATCTGTCATGTTTTTCCTTTATATTCTTCCTTATAACCTATATTTCCTACTCCATGTCTTCTAACATGTTTGGTCCAATCAATACCTTGTTAATTGGCTCGCTCCAACTGATGGGAGTATTAAAACTCTTCCCATATAGTGCCTCGAAGGGACTCATCCCCAATGACTCATGCTACCCATTTTTGTATGCAAAATAAACCAACAATAGATATTCTTCCCATTTCCATTGTTGATGCATCACATATATCCTCAACATATCCTCGAAGATCATGTTGACCCTCTCAGTTTGTCCATCTGTCTGTGGATAAGGTGTACTGAAGGCCAAATTTGTGCCTAATCCCACAAATAACTCCTTCCAGAACATGGAATTTAACTTTTCATCCCTGTCCATCACAATATTATTTGGAACACCATGCAATCTAACTACATCTCTGATAAACGCTTGTGCTACATTTCTAAATGAATACGTAGTATTCACTGGGATGATGTGTGCCACCTTCATCAACCTGTCCACAACAACCATGATGGAATAATGTTGTCTCACTGTCATAGAAAAACTTGTGATAAATTCCATGGAAATGACCTCCCATTTCCATTATGGAATCGCAATAGGTTGTAGTAGACCACCTGGATGCCGACACTCTACCTTTACCTACTGAAAAATCCAAACATACAGACACAAACTCTACCACATTTTTTCTCAGATTCGGCCAATAATAGAACTTCTTCACTGCATCCAATGTCTTATGATAACCTGGGTGACCAGAATATGGTTTCGCATGAAAATCCCTCAAGATCACCTTCTTGCGCTCGCTACTGTATGGCACAAATATATTGTCTCTAAAACTGACCAATCCATCTTCCGTGAGATGATAGTCCACATTTTGTACACCTATACCTGTACTCTACCGCAATATGTGCATAAGCTCCATGTACCTGACATCTTGCTGAATTCCCTACAAGATCCTATCCTGTAAATATGTTCCATAGGATCTCATAGCTGCAATGTGATTTATCTATATCTACCTGCTAAGAGCATCTGGGACCCTGTTCTCTATAACTTTGATGTATTTTCTCTCAAAATAAAAAGCACTTATCATATCCAACTATCTATATTTCCTCGCATTCGTATTCAACTTGTCAAAAAAGTACCTCAACCCACTGTGATAACTCATCAGTAAAAACCTCCTTTCAAGAAGATAGTGTTGAGGATAATTTGCCTTCATCAAAGGCCTGCCATATAGAAATTAAGGCCTGCCATACAGAAATTAAGGCCTGACATTCATGACAGCACTATCCCTTAATTCTAGGAGTAAATTATGTAAATTTCTCTGCTAATTGATATAAAATTAGTATGTAATTATCTCTCTTTAATTATAAATAAGAATCCTCACCATAATTACGAGTGTGGTGGTTTATTCAACCTTCTCATGGTATCGGATTTCGAGTTCTGTTTGTGTGCGGTCATGAAAGGTTGATCGGTGGTCAAGTGTGGAGAAAGAAGACACTCGCCATCCGAGAGCTATTGAGTCGTTGTTGACTCGTGTTCGGAGCTGATTGAGCTTGCAAGAACAAGGAGCGTTCAATCTGAAGTTTTAGCCGAGTGGTTTGCGACTTGTTTCTTGCTTCCTTCTCGCCAGTTTTTTTTGTTGTTCTATCCTTTCCTCCCCCATGGCTACCGAAACCTCCCTTCTTCCTTTCAACACCTTAATTCATATGATCACCATTAAACTTTCCTCCACCAATTATCTCCTTTGGAAGAGTCAACTTCTTCCTCTTCTTGAGACTCAGAATTTGTTGGGTTATGTTGATGGCACCATCGTACCGCCCCCTCATTTTAATCTTGCTACTTCTCAGACACCCAATGACAAGCACCTAGAGTGGAAATCTGCAGATCAACGTCTTCTCTGCTTTTTTCATTCCTCCCTCACTAAAGAAGCCTTGGCAGAGGTTGTTGGCCTCTCTACTACACGTGAGGTTTGGCTTGCTCTGGAGAACACCTTCAACAACCGTTCGAAGGCTCGCGAAATCCATCTCAAGGATGAACTTCCGCTGATGAAACGCGACACCAAATCTGTTGCTGACTATGCTCGTGCGTTCAAAGCCCTCTGCGATCACCTTCATGCAATTGGTCGGCCCGTTGATGGCACTGATAAGGTGCACTGGTTTCTCCGCAGCCTCGCACCGATTTCTCCAGCTTCTCCATTGCGCGAGATGGCGCTCACGCCTCTTCCCGGCTTTGTCGACCTAGTTTCCAAAGCCGAGAGCTTTGAGATTTTCCAAAAGTCACTCGAGCCCATCGCTCCTCCTCGCTGCCGCGTTCACAACCGCCGGTCGTGGTCCCGAACGGTCAACCCGGCGACAGCCTCCTTCCGCAACTTCCGTGGCCAAACCCCCCCGCAAATCGTGGTCGTGGTAACTCCGCAAATCGTGGTCGTCATTCCTTTGGTCCAGGGACGTCGCCCTCCCCGCTGCCAAATCCGCCGCCTTGATGGCCATTATGCCGATCGCCGCAATCGAGGTATGTCCGCGAGTGAGTCAACTCGCTCATTTTGCCGAAGCCTTCACCAGTTCTCGTTCTCTCAATGATGCGACTGGGTCTCGATTGGTTCTTGGACACCGGAGCTTCAGCCCATATGTCTAATGACCCATATCACTTGGACCGATCCCACTTAGTACAATGGTAAGGATTCCGTAATTGTGGGAAACGGTGCCTCCTTACCCATTACACATACTTGGTACCCTCTCTCCTGCTCCAAATATTCATTTATTAGATGTCTTGGTTGTTCCCCATCTCACCAAAAATCTTCCGTCAATTAGTAAATTAACCTCCGATTTTCCCTTATCCGTTACTTTTTACTAATAATCTTTTTCTCTATTCGGAATCTTCAAACGGGAAAGGTGGTAGCAACCGGTAAGAGAGATGGCGGCCCTGTATGTGCTAGAGCGTAGCAACTCGCTTTCTTTTTCGTCCTTAAAAATAAATCTTTACATGCTTCCTATGATTTATGGCATGCTCGCCTTGGACATGTAAATCACTCTGTTATTTCGCATTTAAATAAACAAGGACATATTTATCTTACGTCTTCATCGCCCTCTCCCACATTATGCGCACTCGTCAACTTGCGAAAAATCATCGCTTGCCTTATTCACGTAATGAACATAGGTCGTCTCATGTATTAGATCTTATTCATTGCGACTTATGGGGCCCTTCCCCCGTCAAATCCAATTTGGGGGTTTGTCTATTATGTTATTTTCATTGATGATTATTCACGATTCACTTGGCTTTATCCTTTAAAATTCAAATCGACTTTTATAATGTTTTCACTCAATTTCAAAAAATTTGTGGAAACTCAATATTCTGCTCGCATTAAAATTTTTCAAAGTGATGGCGGAGGTGAATTCACTAGCACTAGCTTTCAAACTCATCTTCGTACAGTCGACATTCACCATCGGCTTTCCTGTCCCTATACACCCGCCCAAAATGGTCATGTCGAACGCAAACACCGCCACGTGACCGAGACCCGGCCTAGCCCTTCTTTTTCACTCTCACCTTTCTCCTCGCTTCGGGTTGACGCTTTTAGCACTGTAGCTTACATCATCAATCGGTTGCCAACACCGCTTCTTGGAGGTAAGTCACCGTTTGAACTTTTATATGGTTCTTCTCCAAATTATGAAAATTTCCATCCATTTGGTTGTCGTGTTTATCCTTGTTTACGTGCTTATATGCCTAACAAATTTTCCCCACGCAGCATTCCCCCGCATTTTTTTGGGTTACGAGTCCCCTCTTATAAAGGGTTTCGTTGCCTTGACCCCCATCACCTCTCGGCTCTACATCACCCAACACGCTCAATTTGATGAAAATCATTTCCCTTTCATCGATACCTCTCATGCTCGACCCCTTTCTTCTCTACAATTTTCCCACTTTCCGGAACCTCGTATTTTGCATACCGACCCTCCTCCGTCATCCCCCGCACCACATTCTCCGCATATAACTCAATCCGGATTTAACCCATGTTCTATCCGTACCGATCCAGTGGAAAAATCTTTGCAAGCTATTGATTCCTTTGCAGGGTCCCTCTTCATCACCACCTCCCACCGAGGCACGGACCGCTCCTCATGTTCCCTGCGCCAACAATTTTCACTAGGCTCTCACCCTATGATCACACGAGCTAAAGTCGGGTATTTTTCAAAACTCCTCATCCAAAGCAAACCTTGGTGTCTTGGGCTCATCCGGACTTATTTCTACTCTTCTTGCCTCCACTGAAACCTAAAGGATTCAAATCCGATGCTAAGAATCTCGCTCGGCTTGCCCTGCCATGGATGAAGAAGTTCACACTCTGCAAAATAATCGCACCTGGATTTTGGTTCCTCGACCCGCAAACACCAATATTGTGGGCTCCAAATGGGTGTTCGGACCAAATATCTTCTCGATGGATCCATTGAGAGATTCAAAGCTCGCCTTGTTGCCAAAGGATATACCCAGTGCACTGGTCTTGATTACACCGACACCTTTAGTCCCTGTTATCAAGGCCACTACTATCCGTGTTGTGCTTTCTCTTGCTATTACCAACAAGTGGCCTATTCGTCAACTTGACGTCAATAATGCGTTCCTCAATGGCACTCTCACTCGAAAATGTTTATATGGAACAACCGCCCTAGGTACATTGATCCTCGCTTTCCTAATCATGTATGTCTCGTCAAAGAAAGCTCTATATGGTCTCAAGCAAGCTCGTCGTGCCTCGGTTCCAGCACTTCAGCTCTTTTCTTATTCAACTTGGTTTCTATTGCAGACCGCGTTGACCCTTCTCTATTTGTCTTTCATAAGCAATCGACATTATCTATTTGCTTCTTTATGTTGATGACATTATTGTTACTGGCAACAACACCTCTCTTCTTGACAGACTTTATTTGTAAACTCAATTCTATGTTCGCCACTAAAGATTTGGGTCCTCTCGGTTACTTTCTTGGCCTTGAAGCTTTGCCAACTGCAGATGGTCTCTTTCTCGGTCAGCTGAAATATGCACGGGATATTCTTACTCGCGCTCGGTTACTTGACAAGAAACTCGTCCATACTCCCATGGTTGTCTCCCAACACTTGTCTGTCGATGGCCCTCTGTTTTCCGATCCCACTCTTTATAGGTCTCTCGTTGGAGCACTACAATACTTGACCATCACGCGCCCAAACATTGCTCATGCTTTCGTCAACTCGTTAGTCAATTCTTTGCATGCTCCAACCGAAGATCACTTTCTTGTCGTTAAGCGTATTCTTCACTATGTCAAGGGCACCCTCCATTTTGGCCTTACATTTCGCTCATCTCGCTACTCCTGGTGCTCTAGTTGCTTACTCGATGTCGATCGGGCGAGGGATGTCCCGGACACTCGTCGCTCTACCTCTCGGCTACTCTATTTATCTTGGTGACAATTTGGTCTCTTGGAGTGCTAAGAAGAAACCTACCGTATCTCGTTCCCAGTTGTGAATCTGAATATCATGCTCTTGCAAACACTGCTGCTCGAACTTATTTGGCTTACGCATCTCCTTGGTGACCTCCGTGTTCTCATTCCACAACGGCCTCTTCTCTTATGCGACAACAAGAGTGCTATTTTTTTTGAGCTCCAATCCGAGTTTCTCACAAGCGAGCCAAGCATGTTGCATTAGACTATCATTTTCTTCGCGAACTTGTTGTCGCTGGCAAACTTCACACGCAGTATGTGCCCTCTCATCTACAGGTTGCCGACATCTTCACAAAAAGTGTTCCTCGACCCCTTTTTGAATTTTTCCGATCCAAGCTTCATGTTCATTCCAATCTGATGCTCATCTTGCGGGGGGGTGTTGAGGATAATTTTCCTTCATCAAAGGCTCGCCATACGAAATTAAGGCCCTCGACATTCACTGACATATGCACTTGTCCCTTAATTCTAGGAGTAAATTATGTAAATTTCACTGCTAATTGATATAAAATTAGTATGTAATTATCTCTCTTTAATTGTAAATAAGAATCCTCACCATAATTACAGTGTGGTGGTTTATTCAACCTTCTCAGATAGTGCCTCCATATTTCAATGCATGTATGATCACTGCTAGCTCAAGATCATGCATTGGATAATTTTGTTTGTTCTAATTCATTTTCCGTGACTAGTAGCATACCACATGTCCATCCTGAATAAGGACTCCACCAAGCCTGCCAATCCCATGAAATATCTCACCTCATCTACATTTCTAGGAGCTTCACACTCCATGATAGACCTTACCTTTTCTGGATCCACTACTATGCCCTCCTTGGAGACAACATGTCCCAAGTAATGTACCTCAGTCTCAAATAAACTACATTTGTTGAGCTTAGCATAAAATTGATTCTCTCTCAACAGTCTCAACACCACTGAAAAATTCTCGATATATTCTTCTTCATTCTTAGAATATACCAAGATGTCATTGATGAATACAATCACAAAAATTTTCAGATAAGGAAGTAACACAATATTCATCAAACACATAAATGTAGTTGGATAATTAGTCAAACCAAATGGAACTACAACAAACTCATAATGCCCATAGCTGGTCTGGAAATTTTTCATGTACATGTCCTCTTCTTTGACACGTACATGATGATATCTTGATCTCAAGTCAATCTTAGAGAACATTTTTTCTCCCTTTAGCTGATCCAACAAATCATCAATCCTCGATAATGCTTACATGTTCTTGATGGTCACTTTGTTCAACTTCTTGTAGTCAATGCACAATCTTAGAGTGCCATCCTTATTCTTCACGAACAACATTGGTGCGCCCAATGGCAATATACTTTGCCTAATTTATCCCTTATCAAGCATCTCTTTCAGTTTCAACATTAAATCTACCAAATCAGATGTGGTCATCCTTTAAGGTACATTTGATATTGGTGTTGCCCCTCTTACCAACTCAATAGAAAAATCTACTTCCCTGTCAAGTGGAAACTCTAAAATCTCTACGGGAAATACATTGTGAAACTATTTTAGAACTGGATACATGCTCAAAGCATATGCATCCTCAACTTCCTTACCTTTTTTTCTAGATATATTTATTGAAAATAGCACACACCCTTTCCTCGCGATTACACTTGGATTGCATAGTTGTCACCATCCTAACCAATGTGGCTTTTCTTTCTTTTCCTCATAAGATCTTAGTTCCCCATTGTCATCCGTGCATTCAATAGTTTTTCATAACAATCCAACTTGGTCCTGTGAAGATATATCTATTCCATAACCTATATCATGCTATATTATCCCAATGGAAATATGTTCAGGTGCGTTGTTGTAGGCATACCATTTAACTCAAATGCACAAGCTCTTACCCAATGATGAACCATTTTATTTCTACTTGTATCCAACTACACCAACTAATATTTTGCGTGCACTTATTTTCTCAAACCACACTTATGACTGGGTCAGGATTAATATAACTATAATTATATCCAGGATCAATGAAAAAAGAAACAACTTGATCATAAATCTTATCATTCATCCCAACGATAGAAGCCTGATGATATTCCTTCCCGTTGTCCACATTTGCATAGATCCAAGGAATTTTATGACCAACATCCCCAATTGTTTGTGCCTCCTGTGCACTATAGATCTGGGGTCTACCACCCTGATACTGTGAACAATCCTTCTTACGATGATTCTTGCCACATATCCAACACTGCAGGGGTGCTCTACCATCACCTCTAGCCTGTTACTCTTCAGGTCCTTTCCCATATGTATTAAACTTATTGTAAGGAACCACGTTTTCTTTATCACCTACATCTTGTGGTATTTCCCACTTTGGTGGCCATATTACTTTAGCTTTCTAATTTCCTTTCAAATCACGTTTAGGCTGAAATTTGTGTTTTGACTACTCATAACAATGCTTCAGCTTTCGAATGGCCTCCTCCAATGATCTAGGCTCATCAAACTCAATTCGGTTCCTATATTCTACTGGAATCCCACTAATGAATCTTTGAACCTTGGAATTCTCCTCCTTGAGGTAAGGAACATATCTCAACAACTCGAAAAACCTACTAGTATACTCATCATCTATCATGGAACCCATCTTCAACTCATAAAAATCCTTACTTATAGCATCATAGTACCTCTCTGATGGATACTTCTTCCAAAATAACCTCTCGAACTCACTCCAAGTCAGATCCTCTTCATAAATACCCCTGAAATTCTTCACATATTCCCATAAAATGTATGTTTTACCTTTGAGACTGAATATAGCTATTCTAGATTTCATATTTTCTAAGTAATCATGCAACCTGAATAATTTCCTCATACCAAGAAACCATGCCTCTGCATCCTGTGATTTCTTCATCTCTTCATCAAAGGTAGGTGGCTTTGCTTTCTTAAACTCATCCGGAAAATATCCCTTATCACTCCTCTTGTAAAAATGATAGCGGTGACGATCATAATTCCTATAAGAACCAGAACTAGATTAGCACCTATGTTTGTCACCTCTCCTATCTAGAGTGTCCAAGAATCTATGATCTCTAATTATGTCATCTCTGCTCGACCTGTAACCACTAGGAGACATACTACCATATGCCCCATTAGTTCCATTCTCATTTCCATAACTGATATGAAGTGGCCCATGTTGCTAAAAATTTAACAAACTATGAAGGATTTCCAAATTTACTTCTGATTTTTTTTCTTGTGCCTGCATGATTTTTCCATTGTTCGCCTTACAACTCCTTATCTCTTCCTTCAAACTTCTCAGTGTATCTCCTAAATCATATGAGTGCCCAACATGATGTTTCTCATCAGATTCATAACGATAATATTTGTATTCTACCATATTTTTATCCATATTCGATTTTTTCCTGCAAGGCATCTCATGTCATATTAAACCAAATCACAATAAACCAACGTACCTTACCATAATTTTTGGAGGATATATTATCTGCAAGATCAACCAATCAACATAATACATGTATAAACATAATCATAACAACATATATACCAGTAACACATGGTATGCCAACTCATAAACATCATTCTAGTTAGAGTCCAGTCATAAATTCACGACCACATCAACTATGCACCATGCCCTCATGCATGACAACCTAAATCATACCATTGTACGCTTAAAAAAATGCAAGCACCTAACATGTATAACCAGTCATATTCTCATGAAAATACATTTACAACAATTTCATCAACCCCTCCATGGCGACATCACTGCCACCTTGACCAACACCATGTGGATGCAACAAGTACATAGACCAAAATCATGAGAAACACATGCACGACTGACGTGAATGCATAACTACAATAATCTTGAAAACATCAAACTTTTCCCAAGGAGATTGAAACCACACTCTGATACCACCTGTCAAATAATATTAACTCATAGCTTATGGACCTTGTGTATGGAAACTTGTATGTGATGTTGACTGTAAAGACTCTCCCTCTATGCAAGAACAACAATGGAATGATAAGGAAAAATGTGTTCTATTAAACAATATTAATAATAGGGATCTCGATACAGTAATAGATTTAACATTTGCAAAAGAAATATGGGATAGATTACAACTTATTCATGAAGGAGAGACTAGGAGAGTAGTATTGAAAAAGAGAAGAGAAAGAGGAAGAAGAAAAATCCATGTTAAGAAGAAAGGGTTCAGACGAATAAGGTCTATACTAGTTTGAATGGACCTTATTTTCATGAAGAAAATATAGTTGAGAACAAACCAAACTTTACATAAACTTGGATGAAATCAAAATATTGAAGAATGAGAGCAAAGACTATAATAAATTGTTGCAAATATGTGATGAAAGAGAACATAAATTAAAGGAAGAAATTGTAAGCCTGAAGACATGGCTTGAAGAGGAAAGGAGGATAAAGGAAATGATGAATAATTAGCTAAAGGAGAAAGAGGAACAATGTGAAATATTAGAGTCTAAAATCATTTCAACTCAAAGAAAGTTATAAAATGAAAATAATAGGTTGTGTAAGCAGCTAGGATAGGAGATTGCATCCATGGAAGACTCATAAGAAAAGAGAAGTACGTAAAAGGCAGTCATGGAGGATAATGAAGCACTCCTGAAAATACCATTAAAGGAAGGTACAAGTAGATTGAATGGAAAAGAAGCAAGCAAAACCAGGTAGCAACAACAAGAGTCAAATAATGAATCGAAGAAAATGATTCTTGCAAAAAGGTCATTTCCTCCTAGAGATGAGTTGAAAAAATTTGAAATAACTCAAAGGAGATTCTTTGATCCCTTGAAAGAAATCAAATTTTTTTCTTGCCATGAACCTGGTTATTTAGCAAAGAAATGTAAGAGAAAGAAAAGTAATATGAATCAACAAAATATGCAGCAAACAAGAAGGCTCCCTAAAATAAGGAAACAGAAAATACAACCATACATGAGGTTGACAAAATACTTCCATGGTTACTGATATTTGTGCAATGAATTTGGGCATATATCCATTGAATGTAAACTATATGCAAAGAATAGAACAAGAGTACACACACCATTTCCACCATATCTTGTTCAAATAAGGTGCTATTTATGTAGCAATCTTGGACATAAATCCAAAGACTGCAAATTGGCGAATACCCTAAAGAAATTTAGATAGAATATGGAAGAATTTCCAAGCATAACAAACAATGAAGGAAATGAAAATAATAGTAGACAATCTACTAAAATATAGAAGAGGAAGAAAAAGGAGTAGCCTTCAGTTGAACTCAGTTTGGTCTTAGGGGGAGCTGCTCACAGAAGTAATGAAGAACTTGTTCTAACTTGGAGTAGCATTGTTTCAAGGGGAGAGCACACTCAAAAATGCATTGGAAAATTAACAAATATGAGGAGACTAAACTCATGAAGTATGATAGAGGAATTTTCTATATAAATGATTTTTACAAGATATCATATAATGCTCGAAGTATGCAGTTGAATAACTTGTGGACCTAAGAATGGATTTCTTGAAGATGCTCTAGAGGACAAAGACAAGATGCTAGAAGACTATGAATTATTATTGTCAATTCAACAGGTGATGACATTGAAGGAAAATTTTAGTCCTAACAAAGAGAAGTTGGGAAAAATACTATTAGCAAGAAATGGATGCAGAATATCAACCTGATTTATTTGTCCCATGGTATTCATCCCATAGGATTCATCTAAATAAACCTAGTTTTTGAGTTTTTTAAAATATAAAAAGGTTTATAGAGTAAATATAAAAAGAAGTTTTTATTTATTTACCATACATCTAGTTTATATATATTTTTATTTATTTACCATAACTTTGGAGTAAGTATATAAATAGGTTTTATATATTTACCATATCTCCGGTTTATTTAGATTTTTATTTATGTAAATTTTGAAATATTGGAATTTTGATGGGGAAATACTTATATCTTTAAATATTTTAATTTAACCATAGAAGATGGGTTTTCTTTTTAGAGATTTATTTTACAAATATTTAATTAAAAGAAATATTAAAAGATTTTGGATTTCCATTATTTGTGTTGAATTAACTCTTTTCTTTTGATTTAGGAAATGGTATTGACTTTAGTAAAGAGTAAAGATGTTTAAAATTTTACTTAATTTGGAAATTCAATGCAGTAAATTTTTTGTTAAAGGTAAATTTATAATCCATTCAAATTCACGTATATAATAAAGAAATTATTAAATGGTCGAGATAATTTACTATCCATTCAAATTATGTAATTTCAACTCATTAATAGATATAAAAAGTTATATAATCTAAATATTCATGTTATATAAAATTAAAGATTAAGTTAATACTTTGGCCAACATTAGTAAAAATAAAATTTATTATTTTTTGAAAACTTGACATACTTGACATCATCTAGGTCATATAAATTGCTATATTATATATGGTGTCACATTCATCCGACCTCAATGATCTTATTCTACGATTAAAAAAATAAAAAATTGGTGCTTTAATATGGTGGAAGCTTATATTATATTATATTATGGATGACAACGTTATAAGGTTTGCCATGTTATATTATGGATGGAAACGTTATATTATTGTTGGAAGAGTTAATATTGCAATGGATAGCAATGTTAATATGTTATGGAGCGAAGGTTACATGGTTTCCAATAGCATCAAAGCCTTAATTCCGACTCAGCATTGATGAGGTATCAACATTAATATTGTGGAGATGCAACGCTAATATCATAGTGGCGTGGTATTATAATTTCTTAGCGTTAACATATACCAACAACATCATATATCAGAGCGTTAATATTATGCTTGCTTGGTGTTAATATATACCATTATATATCGGTCATTATTGGTATCAGTCATTATGCATAATAGGTACATGTTGCGAGAACAGGAATATATATTACCAAACATTTAATAACATCATAGTTCCAAGCGTTGAACAACGTTCAGATAAATTGCCAATAGATATCAGGCTTTGATTTCTTTTATATCCAGAACGTAGAGATGATTTATGATGTAAAATGTTTTAGATGTGGTAAACTTGGAGATACTGCTGCAAATTGCAGAATCCCCTAGGAAAAATCAATGAAAAAAGAGAACAGTTGCTTGAAAAGAAATATCATATAATTTCAGACAGAGGACAGTCTTCTGAGAATGCACATTATGTTGTCGCACATTGTAATTTCCACATGGAAGATGTTTATAGTACTTCTTTTTCTTCATGGTATGACAGTTGGGTTCTAGACACAGGTGCCACGTGTCATATGACCTTTCAAAGAGATTTGTTTGATCAATTCAGTGATAATATTGACGGAGTACTGTATTTTGCTGATAAGTCCCAAATCAAACCATCAGGGATTGGTTCAATTCAGTTAAAAATTCTTGGACTTCCAAATTATATTTTGAATGATGTCATTTACATTCCACAGTTCCAAAGAAATTTGTTATCTCTTATACAAATAAGACAGCAAGGACATTCCATTCACATATTTGATGGTAAAGTAGAAATTATAAGAGCAGCTCACAATAAAACTGTAATGTCTGGTGTGGAAGAAGATAAATTATTGAAGTTGCATGGTATGTTCGTATGTTGCATTGAACACAAATTATTTGGTTCAGCAAAATGATACTCTGTCATCTTATTTATTATGGCATGCACGCTTTGGTCATGTTAATTATGAAAGTATTCAAATTGTGAAACAACAGGGGATTAAGGGACTTCCAACAGTTCCCAGAAAATTTGACCCATGTAATGCTTGTATATTGGGCAAGCATCACAAATAGTCTTTCCAGAATTCTAAGTCTAGAGCTACAAGAAAATTAAGTCTCATACACTCTAACTTATGTGGTATGATGCCTGTACCAACTACAAAATGGAAATAAATACATACTCACTTTTATTGATGATTATTCAAGGATGTGTTGGGTTTATCTGCTTAAAGAAAAATCACAAGTTTTTGATGTGTTTAAGAAATTTCATCTCTTGATAACAAATGAAGCACACCTTACTATTGGTACTATAAGAACTGATAATGGAGGAAAATATACTTCACAGGCTTTTGAAACATATTTTCAAGAGAATGGCATCAAACACCAGACCACAATACCATATAATTAGCAACAAAACAGTGTTGCTGAAAGAATGAACCAAACATTTCTTAATATGGTAAGGTCAATGATGTTTTTTAAGAATGTAAAATTAATGTTTCGGGGAGAAGCCATGCTCTATGTAGCATACATTAGAAATCAGTTCCCTTCCTGATCCGGATTTATGCAGGAACGCAACAGAATACAGATATAACCATAAACCCAGAGATGTAGCGGAAATAATGCTTCATTTTATTATAATCAAAGAATGACTGAAATAAGCTTACAAACATAATGGAAACAAGCTACGGCATTGGCAGCGTATCTCTGAGAAGAGATGTGGCGTACGCAGGCCTCTAAACTGTGTTACATTGAGGCTCGCAAACCTATTACAGACATAATGGAAATAGATGAGCTAAGGTACTCGCAACGCTTTTCTCTGAGAAGAGATGTGTCATCTACCAGCCCCTAAACTGTGTTACAATGCAGAGATGATGGAGATGTGGCGAGCTAGGGCACTGGTAACGCTTATCTCTGAGAAGAGATCTGTCGTCTCCCAACCCCCTGAACTCTGTTACAATGAGGCTTAAAGGCCTATTTATTGTTGAGAAACAATGTAGAATCCGAAACGTCCCAAAACCTAACCCTAGGAGATGAAGCGCCAAAACTGTGGGCTCGGTTTGGGTAAGTTGGTGTTCCAACTTCCCGGGGACGTAAATTTGGCATCTGATCTCTGTTTGACGCACTCAATAGCTCGTTTGAAAGATCTATATGAGGACTACAACTTTTGAGTGAGAAACATTGGTTGGTCTATGATCCATGTTGCTCCCCATTTTCCAAAAGAACGTCATTTAGGGCCTCAAAACGGCTCCGGAAGTTCAGGACCTGAAAAACTGCTATAAATAGTAAGTTGTGCTGAAACTTACAAACTGAAATAACTGATGGTGGGGGTTCAAATGGACTCGGTGGGTGGCCACCAATATCCACCTAGATCATTAAGTCCCCAAAATGGCTCTGGGAGTGCAGGACCAGAAAACCTGCTCAAAATAGTAAGTTGTGTTGAAGCTGAAAAACTTAAAGAATTGATGTTGCGGGTCCAAATGGAAAAGGTGGGTAGCCACCGATATCCACTTGGATCATTCCTCCCTCCTTAGGAAGCAATGGTCTCCATTGTGTTAAGTTCCTCCATGCCGGGGGGGGGCGGAGGGCGGGGAAATTCTGTTGAACTTGGTGTTGGATTTGTCCAGGATGTCGCAAACCTGTTGGCAGCTGTGCTGGATGTAGATGTGCCGCTAGTGGGCTACCATTGAAGGATCTGGGAAAATTTATCCATCATCACGTTCCTCTGTTTCTCGAGGGCCTCCTCGAGCAAGATTTTGATAGGATCTCCTGCTCCCTTGTCTTTCTTTCCTTCCACCATGGGGGGTCGTTAGGGTTGCATGGTTAAACTCCTTATACCCTGGCCGCGTTGGGGAAATGAAAAGAAAAATAGAGAAAGAGAAAACTGCTTTGATACCACTGATCCAGATTTATGTGAGAACTCAACAAAATACAGATATAACCATAAACACAGAGATGTAGCAGAAATAATGCTTCATTTTATTATAATCAAAGAATGACTGAAATAAGCTTACAAACATAATGGAAACAAGCTAGGGCGTTGGCAACGTATCTCTGAGAAGAGATGTGGCGTACGCAGGCCTCTGAATTGTGTTACATTGAGGCTCGCAGGCCTATTACAGACATAATGGAAATAGATGAACTAAGGTACTGACAACGCTTATCTCTGAGAAGAGATGTGTGAGCGACCAGCCCCTAAACTGTGTTACAATGCAGAGGTGATGGAGATGTGGCGAGCTAGGGCACTGGTAGCATTTATCTCTGAGAAGAGATGTGTCGGCTCCCAACCCCCTGAACTCTGTTACAATGAGGCTTAAAGGCCTATTTATTGTTGAGAAACAATGTATAATCCAAAACGTCCCAAAACCTAACCCTAGGAGATGAAGCACCAAAACTGTGGGCCCTGTTTGGGTAAGTTGGTGTTCCAACTTCCTGGGGACGTAACTTTCGCATCCGATCTCTGTTTGACGCGCTCAATAGCTCGTTCGAAAGATCTATCTGAGGAATACAACTTTTGAGTGAGCAACATTGGTTGTCTATGACCCATGTTGCTCCCCACTTTCCAAAAAAACATCGTTTAGGGCCTCAAAACGGCTCTGGAAGTTCAGGACCTGAAAAACTGATATAAATAGTAAGTTGTGCTGAAACTTACAAACTGAAATAACGGATGGTGGGTGTTCAAATGGACTCGGTGGGTGGCCACCAATATCCACCTAGATCATTAAGTCCCCAAAACGGCTCTGGGAGTGTAGGACCAGAAAACCTGCTCAAAATAGTAAGTTGTGCTGAAGCTGAAAAACTTAAAGAATTGATGCTGCAAGTCCAAATGGAAAAGGTGGGTTTCCACTGATATCCACTTGGATCACTTCCTCTGTCATTAACAACAGAACTCCATATGAAATGTGGTATAGTCGTCTTCCTGCTATTAAACATTTCCAAATTTTTGATTCTCAATGTTATGCTTTGATTCTTAAACATTAGAGGAATAAGATGAGTGAATGAAGCAGAAAATGATAATTTTTAGGGTATTCCATGACTTCTAAGGCATACTGATTATATGATGAAGCGAACAAAAAGTTTATTTTGTCAAGAGATGTAATTTTTCTTGAAATTGATAAAGATTCTCTCACTGTTGATAGACAACTTAATCAGATAGAAAAGTTTATGCCTCAAAATTTTGATTATGAATCCGATAATATACCTCCCCATCCTGAAGGGGGGATTACTATATTAGATCAGTCTGTGGAGTTTCCTTCTCTCAAAGATGAGAAATTGGTTGATGAAGATAATTACGTTGTTGTTGATGAGGAATTAGTTGATGCAAGTGTTTCTATAGAAACAATGAAAAAAATGGCAAGAACTCAGCGAGATGAAGAAGATGAGAAACTTCCTGAACAACTTCCTACACAACCTTTGCGAAGGTCAACTCGTATTTGAACATTTCCAAAGAAATATGATGATTTTAAGGTTGGAAGTTCCTCAGGTAACTATTCTCATTGTAAATTTAATTTTTCTGTGGATTGTGAACCTACTTGCTTTGAAGAAGTTGTTAGTTATGAATAGTGGAAAGATGCAATGCAAAAGGAATATGATGCTCTCATAAAAAATGGCACATGGAGGCTGGTGGATCCTCCTGCTAGCATCAAACCTATTGGTTGCAAATGGATTTATAAAACTAAGTTTAAAGCTGATAGTTTGCTAGACAAGTACAAAGAAAGACTTGTAGCAAAGGGATATGCACAGAAAGAGGGTATCGACTATACAAAGACTTTTTCTCCTACAGCTAAATGGGGCACTATTATATCTTTTTTTGCTATTGCAGCTCAAAAAGAATGGAAAATTCATCATATGGATGTCAAAACTGCATTTTTAAATGGATATTTGAAAGAAGATGTTTACATGTTTCAGCCAGAAGGTTTTGCTGTTAAAGGGAAAGAACAAAAGGTTTGCAAACTAATGAAGTCTTTGTATGGCATAAAACAAGCGCCGCGAGCATGGAATGAGAAGTTAATTGAACATCTTCTTAATTTAAACTATAAACATTTTGACCTAGATGATGCAACTCTTTTCGTTAAGAAAGTTGGAAGATCAGTTGTATATCTAGTTGTATATGTTGAAGATTTGATGATCATAGGAAACAATTATAAATACATATCATCTATAAAGAAGGAATTGAAAAAGGTTTTTGATATGATAGATTTAGGTTTACTTCATTATTATCTTGGAATTGAAGTTGATCAAAAACCACAACATATTTTCATCTCTCAGAAGAAATATGTTGATAAATTATTGAACAGATATAGTATGAAATAATGTAATCTTGTTGCTACTCCAATGGAGCAGAATTTGAAACTCACTTCCAAAGAAGGAAATTCATTTAAAGATCAAACAAAGTATAGGAAACTTGTTGGAAGCTTGATTTTTTTGTCTATTACTCATCCTGATATAACCTTTGCTATCAGAATACTTTCTAGGTTTATGCATCATCCTTGTGAGGGACATTGGGTAGCAGCAAAAAGAATTTTGAAGTATTTAAAAGGAACTCAAACTTACGGCATCAAATATTCCAAAGTTTTAGACTTCCATCTTGTTGGTTATTCAGATTCAGATTTTGATGGAGATAAATAAAATGGAGTCTCCACTTCTGGATATTCGATGAATCTTGGATCAGCAGCCATTAGTTGGAGATCACACAAGCAATCTGTTCCTATTGATTCTACCACCGAAGCCAAATATTTTGTAGCAGCTCAAGCCACTAAGGAAATCATTTGGCTTCGAAAAATACTCGAATATTTGTAGGAGAAACAAAGAGCTTCAACTCCTCTATTTGTCGACAACTCTTCTGCAGTTCAGTTGGCTAGGAATCCAAATTTTCATGATAGAACCAAACATATCAACACCAAATATAATTTGATTCGACATTATGTAGAGGCCAAAACAATTCATCTTACACATTATTTAATTTCTGAACAAATTGCATATATTTTTACCAAAGCATTAGGGCGTGAAAAGTTCAAAAAATTTAGATCTTTACTTGTTATGTCAAATGTCCCTTTGAATTAAGGGGGGAAATGTTGTAATTCTATGGGAATCCTAAGGGTCCTATTCAGTTAGGTAGTTAAGAAGTTAGTAGTTAGTGATAACTAATTTCTAAACTAATTTATGAAGTATAAATGTAATCTAATTCAATGATTGAGATATAGAAATCACATGTTTATTATTTAACAGGTTTGGTTGGGCATATCGAACTAGCCAATATGAGTTTTAACAAATGTAATATATGGTGTTATTTTCTCGACCACCCTATTTCATATATATCAATGGAACAAATGGATATAATTCCATTGATTTATGGTAGGGGCCTAACTACAACATTAAATTTCAAACCTTTGAATGGATTAGATTGGATGAAAGGCATGGGTATAGATGGTGTAGTGCATTACACTGAAGAAGAGATATTGGTATCAGAGAGAATTCATTTGAATTGGATTCACATTATTATTATCAATAGAGGATTGTGTATTGATGCGTTCCTAGTATCTCAAGAAACATCCATATGTATCATATTATAACCATATTATGCACAACATATAGATATGCAACACATGGATAAACGCATCATATGGTAAACTCATCATATGGATATGCAGCACATGGATAAACACAACATATGCGCAACATATGGATAAACGTAGCATATGGATACACGTAATATTATATGGATATTGTATATGCACCCTCATGGATGTGTAAAATATGGAGCAACACAAATAGGCATTATAACAAAGCATTGGAATATTGGAACAAAACGTTGGAACAAAACAATTAGAACAAAGTGTTGATGGCAGTGCTGATAAAAGCCAATGGAACAAAGTGTTAATCAATAACATGTGTATTCTCCATGGGAACAATGGATTGAAAACTTCTCATAATGCTAGTTTCATTTTATTAACAAGTCAATTAAAAACATGATTCAGTTTCCAAAAATATTTAATATTTAGCACTGCAAATTCTATACCAGCCATTAAAGAAGGGTAGGGTTATGAGAGAAATAACATTGGTAAGTGTGGGATATGGAGAGCATTGGAGAGTGTTGGATAATATGGAGAGCATACAGGAAGAACACAATGCATTTTTTTAATATCAAGCAATGGTGCTAAAAGTCCTAGAATATTCTTTAATACAGTGGAGAGACAGGAAGAGTTGTCGAAGTGGAACACATTTCTTAGGTAGTGGAAATGTTTATTGAATCGATAAAGAAGGTACATGCTTCTCATTTTTTAGATAAATGATCTCTTTCCAATCATGTGGGTGATGGAGAGAATGGTTTTCCAAATGAAGCGTCTTTTGATGCTATCCATATAGGTGCAACAACTTCAAAAGTATCAGAGGCTATGGTAAACCAGCTAAAGTTAGGAGGAAGAATAGTTATTCCAAATTATAACTCATCGATGATTATAGATAAAAAAAAATTCCAATTTAAATGAAGTTTGGAGGACTTCTTATATTTTATTAACTATTCTATACTGGTGTTGTCAATTTATTTTAAGTGAATGCATCTCAATCAATGAGGTTCCACTCAATACACTTTGTTATCATATTGGTGTGGATTACATATGATAGGGGTACCTTTAGCATACATATGTTCATTATAGTGCACAATATAAATTCCTCATGCATACCATTTTTTTCCTTACAAAGTGTTCTCTCAATATTATTCTTTCTTGAAGATTTTTCCGGATTATCCAGTCTTATGAATGTTTCATAAGACTGTGGATAATCCGGCAAACTCTTCAATAAAAAATAACCACAGGAACTTGAAAACCAAAATTATTCTTTCTTTTAGAGTGTTCTCACAACAATATTTTTCACCACTCTTAAAATGTTAAAACACTTTGTAGTGTATTTGGAGCAATGTTTATATGTCATATAGAGCAACATTGACTTTGGAACAACACCCATTCAATATGGAGGAGCCCTAATAAGCCATATGGAGTTTCATTAATTCAATGATAGTGTCAACATTATTTATGTAGAAAAAGACATTGCAGGTTATAGAGCATTAATGAAATGATGACAACTACACTGAGGACTCTTTTATAGGCTACAATATATTTGTAGCCTACTTGCCATTGATGTAAAAGGAGGAGCTAATCAGAGGAAGGAAGCCACTTCTCAGAATGAAAGGGGGAGGAAAAATGTGTTTCCATCATTGCCAAAGGGGGATATTGTTGGAAATATTGTAATTGATGGAAAAGGAGTAGCATATGGAACAACATGCAAAGGAGAAACAAGGTATGCAGGAGCAAGGGACAAAGGAGCAGCAGATACATTGATGATTTCTTAGAAAATTTATGTTGGTGTGTTGATGGCTTGATGCTTGGATAATGTTTCAAATATTGTTTAATGAAAAATTTGTGGTGGCATTAATTTGTTGTTAAGTTTAATTGTTTTGATGCAAAGGCAAGACTCCACCACAACAAAGGCAAGTTTCCATGACATCAAAACAAGAAAGACTCAATGAGGTTGAGGCAATGACATGAAAAAAAGATTAATTTAACATATAGATGGCTTTGGTTAGTGAATTTTGCATACATATGCTTGCATTATTTTCATATGTTGTGTGCATATTGTTTACATTAGAGAATTATTGCATGTGTTGTGGTAGTATAATGTTGTTTTTGGCACTATGTTGATATTTATGCACCTAGTCATTATAGATGGTTGAAATAATATGTGGTGGAGAACTTATTTATTTTATAATATTCAAAATATGAAGAGTTTGGAAATGAATAAGTGGAAGGCAAAGAGTCAAGTCTGTCCACTTCATATTCTTATGTGAAATACAAACAATTAGCAAATTATCTTTATAAAAGATGTTTTTTTTAAGCAAAGAGGGTTAGAGAATGGGAGAATGTGGAAGAGTTGATTGAGGTATTATGCATTAGTCACCTAGCACATTTGAAGCTTATGTGAAGCATATTTGAATGGAAGAACAGGCATAAATGAAGATGGAGATATGCTGAATTTATGACCATGTAAACTAGCACATTCTTATTTATTATTTGCATCAGGGGGTTATAGTATCCTTTCAAGTTGTGGCTTGATAAATATCCAGTTGGAGTTGGCTGAGGTAGGAATCTACTGTGGGTTTTATCCTTCAGAAAAAATATGCTAGTTGCAGCTTCCTTTCATGTTGTAGCTTGCAAAAAATTGAGGTAGCAGCCTCCTGTAGGTTGGAGCCTATAGAAAATCAGATGTAATAAGGAGGATGAGCTTTCCTTTGCATCACAACAATAATAAAATTGTGGTTTTATCCCTTTATGGATTTCCACATATATCTAGTGTCAATATGTGTTGTTATTATGTATTGATGTGATGTTTTGGTTTTCTTATTATTTGTTGTTCACATAATAAATTTGTTGGTCATTATTTGTTACTATTTTCTCATGTACTATTTTAGATAATGAGATTTATGAAAAGAATTTTAATGTCCATGAATTTACTAAACAGATTCACGTTCCCCCATCTCATTTTAGTCAAGTTTTCATCATCCAAAATCGGTCAAGGGATTCCTAGGCCTTTGGTAATTTTCCTTGAGACCACCTTCACCTCGGATTTCAAAATCCATCCAGCAATTTCAAAGCTCAAAAACGAGGTAAAAATCCCAACACACCATGGAATATGGGAAAAGGCAAGGCTGAAAACCACTATCAAAACCCAGCAAAACCATGCCACTGAAAACAAGAGAACAAAATATCAACATGAATAAGCCATGCATGTCCAAAGTAGCTAGGAAATCACACATGCAATATGTTACCTACAAGTACTCTTGTTGAAGCTGCTAGATCCTGCTCTTACTTGCTTGATATTTTCTTTCCTTTCCTTGGCGTGTCCTTACTTTGCTTTCTTTCCTCTTTCTTGGCTAAATGTTGAAGTTCTCCAAGAAAACTCTAAGTATCCAAGAGTATGAGAGAGAGAGAGAATAATGAGAGAGCTCCAAAAATGAACTCACAAAAGCTACCAACTACTCCTCAAAAGCATTTTTATCAATTAGGCCTCTATTTTATTCATTTTCCATTTTTTCCTTCATTTTCCTCCTCACATGCAACCTGTGACCTTTTCCCTTCCTTTTCTCCTATTTTCCTTTATTTTCATAAATAAATGTGCCAAAAATATGTTGGCCTCTTTACTACCTTAGCCATTTCCTTTGCCAATTTTCCTTAGCCATAAGCACATATTCAATGATGCCCACTAGGATATATTTTCCCAACATTCGACTTGGAATAAGTGTCCCGTAACCGTGATCTTATTTTCCCTTTATTAACTTTTGTTACACGAATCTTTTTCCCGGGTTTGTTACAAAACCTGCCCCCTTGGGGAACACCGTCCTTGGTGTTAAACCAAACCTACACCTCAAAAAAACTGCTAAAAATCAAACATACTACTCATTAAAATTTATAACTTATCTCATGGCGATATTTACATAGATATACATATGTACATATATAAAAAAATCCCCTAAACATATGTGAAACATATATCAAACATAAAACCAAAAATTCTTTGCCTCAATAAAAAATAATGAAGGATACATGGCCCGCATCTGATCTTTCATCTCCCATGTATCTTCATCAGTCCCGAAGTACTTCCACTGCACTCTAACTTTCTCAATGGCTCTGTTCCTGAGCATGAGCTTCTTCTGCTACAATATGCACTAAGGTTCTAGATGGAATTATCCTTCTTGATCCACTTGTAATACATACCAATCAATAACAGGATCAAAATCCTTTGTATACCTTTTAAGTAATGAAAGATGAAACACATCATGGACTTTCACTATTGGAGGCAGTGCAAGTTGATAGGCCACTAGTCCAATCTTCTCAAGCATCTCAAAATTCCCACAATATTGTGGTGCCAACTTGGCACATGATATGATCCTCAAGGAACTCTTCTTGGGCTCGATGCAAATATAAACCTACTCCCAAACTTGAAACTCCTTAAATACCATGTGTTGTTCTGCATAACTCTTTTATCTGTCATGTTTTTCCTTTATATTCTTCCTTATAACCTATTTTTCCTACTCCATGTCTTCTAACATGTTTGGTCCAATCAATACCTTGTTAATTGGCTCGCTCCAACTGATGGGAGTATTAAAACTCTTCCCATATAGTGCCTCGAAGGGACTCATCCCCAATGACTCATGCTACCCATTTTTGTATGCAAAATAAACCAACAATAGATATTCTTCCCATTTTCATTGTTGATGCATCACATATATCCTCAACATATCCTCGAAGATCATGTTGACCCTCTCAGTTTGTCCATCTGTCTGTGGATAAGTTGTACTGAAGGCCAAATTTGTGCCTAATCCCACAAATAACTCCTTCCAGAAAATGGAATTTAACTTTTCATCCCTGTCCGTCACAATATTATTTGGAACACCATGCAATCTAACTACATCTCTGATAAATGCCTGTGCTACATTTCTAAATGAATACGTAGTATTCACTGGGATGATGTGTGCCACCTTCATCAACCTGTCCACAACAACCATGATGGAATAATGTTGTCTCACTGTCATAGAAAAACTTGTGATAAATTCCATGGAAATGACCTCCCATTTCCATTATGGAATCGCAATAGGTTGTAGTAGACCACCTGGATGCCTACACTCTGCCTTTACCTACTGAAAAATCCAAACATACAGACACAAAATCTACCACATTTTTTCTCAGATTCGGCCAATAATAGAACTTCTTCATTGCATCCAATGTCTTATGATAACCTGGGTGACCAGAATATGGTTTTGCATGAAAATCCCTCAAGATCACCTTCTTGCGCTCGCTACTGTATGGCACAAATATATTGTCTCTAAAACTGACAAATCCATCTTCCGTGAGATGATAGTCCACATTTTGTACACCTATACTTGTACTCTACCACAATATGTGCATAAGCTCCATGTACCTGACATCTTGCTGAATTCCCTACAAGATCCTATCCTGTAAATATGTTCCATAGGATCTCATAGCTGCAATGTGATTTATCTATATCTACCTGCTAAGAGCATCTGGGACCCTGTTCTCTATAAATTTGATGTATTTTCTCTCAAAATAAAAAGCACTTATCATATCCAACTATCTATATTTCCTCGCATTCGTATTCGACTTGTCAAAAAAGTACCTCAACCCACTGTGATAACTCATCAATAAAAACCTCCTTTCAAGAAGATAGTGTTGAGGATAATTTGCCTTCATCAAAGGCCTGCCATACAGAAATTAAGGCCTGACATTCATGACAGCACTGTCCCTTAATTCTAGGAGTAAACTATGTAAATTTCTCTGCTAATTGATATAAAATTAGTATGTAATTATCTCTCTTTAATTATAAATAAGAATCCTCACCATAATTACAGTGTGGTGGTTTATTCAACCTTCTCATGGTATCAGATTTCAGGTTCTGTTTGTGTGCAGTCTAAAGGTTGATCGGTGGTCAAGTGTGGAGAAAGAAGACAGCTGCCATCCGAGAGCTATTGAGCTGCTGTTGACCTGTGTTCGGAGCTGATTGAGCTTGCAAGAACAAGGAGCGTTCAATCTGAAGTTTTAGGCAGTGGTTTGCAGCTTGTTTCTTGCTTCCTTCTGCCAGTTTTTTTTGTTGTTCTATCCTTTCCTCCCCATGGCTACCGAAACCTCCCTTCTTCCTTTCAACACCTTAATTCATATGATCACCATTAAACTTTCCTCCACCAATTATCTCCTTTGGAAGAGTCAACTTCTTCCTCTTCTTGAGAGTCAGAATTTTTTGGGTTATGTTGATGGCACCATCGTACCGCCCCCTCAGTTTAATCCTGCTACTTCTCAGACACCCAATGACAAGCACCTAGAGTGGAAATCTGCAGATCAACGTCTTCTCTGCCTTCTTCGTTCCTCCCTCACCGAGGAAGCCCTGGCAGAGGTTGTTGGCCTCTCTACTGCACGTGAGGTTTGGCTTGCTCTGGAGAACACCTTCAACCACCGTTCGAAGGCCCACAAAATCCATCTCAAGGATGAACTTCAGCTGATGAAACGCGGCACCAAATCTGTTGCCAACTATGCTCGTGCATTCAAAGCCCTCTGCGATCACCTTCATGCAATTGGTCGGCCCGTTGATGGCACTGATAAGGTGCACTGGTTTCTCCGCGGCCTCGGCACTGATTTCTCCAGCTTCTCCACTGCGCAGATGGCGCTCACGCCTCTTCCCAGCTTTGTCGACCTAGTTTCCAAAGCTGAGAGCTTTGAGATTTTCCAAAAGTCACTCGAGCCCACTGCTCCTCCTGCTGCCGCGTTCACAGCTGCGAGTCGTGGTCCTGAACGGTCAACCCAGCGCAGCTCCTTCCGCAACTTCCGTGGCCAAACCCCTGCAAATCGTGGTCGTGGTAACTCTGCAAATCGTGGTCGTCATTCCTCTGGTCCAGGACGTCGCCCTCCCTGCTGCCAAATCTGCCGCCTTGATGGCCATTATGCTGATCGCTGCAATCAGAGGTATGTCCGTAGTGAGTCAACTGCTCATCTTGCTGAAGCCTTCACCAGTTCCTATTCTCTCAATGATGCAGTGGTCTCTGATTGGTTCTTGGACACTGGAGCTTCAGCCCATATGTCTAATGACCCATCTCACTTGGACCAGTCCACTCAGTACAATGGTAAGGATTCTGTAATTGTGGGAAATGGTGCCTCCTTACCCATTACACATACTGGTACCCTCTCTCCTGCTCCAAATATTCATTTATTAGATGTCTTGGTTGTTCCCCATCTCACCAAAAATCTTCTCTCAATTAGTAAATTAACATCTGATTTTTCCGTATCTATTACTTTTACTAATAATATTTTCTCTATTCAGAATCTTCAAACGGGAAAGGTGGTAGAAACTGGTAAGAGAGATGGCGGCCTATATGTGTTGGAGCGTGGCAAATATACTTTCTTTTCTGTCCTTAAAAATAAATCTTTACATGCTTCCTATGATTTATGGCATGCTCGCCTTGGACATGTAAATCATTCTGTTATTTCGCATTTAAATAAACAAGGACATCTTTATCTTACATCTTCATCGCCCTCTCCCACATTGTGTAGTACATGTCAACTTGTGAAAAATCATCGCTTGCCTTATTCACGTAATGAACATAGGTCGTCTCATGTATTAGATCTTATTCATTGCGACTTATGGGGCCCTTCCCCCATCAAATCCAATTTGGGGTTTGTCTATTATGTTATTTTCATTGATGATTATTCACGATTCACTTGGCTTTATCCTTTAAAATTCAAATCTGACTTTCATAATGTTTTCACTCAATTTCAAAAATTTGTGGAAACTCAATATTCTGCTCGCATTAAAAAATTTCAAAGTGATGGCGGAGGTGAATTCACTAGCACTTGCTTTCAAACTCATCTTCGTACAACCGGCATTCACCATCATCTTTCTTGTCCCTATACACCTGCCCAAAATGGTCGTGCTGAATGCAAACACCGCCACGTGACCGAGACTAGCCTAGCCCTTCTTTTTCACTCTCACCTTTCTCCTCGCTTCTGGGTTGACGCTTTTAGCACTACAGCTTACATCATCAACCGGTTGCCAACACCACTTCTTGGAGGTAAGTCACTGTTTGAGCTTTTATATGGTTCTTCTCCAAATTATGAAAATTTCCATCCCTTTGGTTGTCGTGTTTATCCTTGTTTACGTGCTTATATGCCTAACAAACTTTCCCCACGTAGCATTCCCTGCATTTTTTTGGGTTACAGTCCCTCTTATAAAGGGTTTCGTTTCCTTGACCCCATCACCTCTCGGCTCTATATCACCCAACACGCTCAATTTGATGAAAATCATTTCCCTTTCATCGATACCTCTCATGCTCAACACCTTTCTTCTCTACATTTTTCCCACTTTTTGGAACCCCGTATTTTACATACCGACCCTCCTCCGCCGTCCCCTGCACCACATTCTCCGCATATTACTCAATTCAGATTTAACTCATGTGCTATTTGTACTGATCCAGTGGAAGAATCTTTGCAGGCTACTGATTCCTTTGCAGATCCCTCTTCATCACCACCGGCTTCTAGTCCACCTCCCACTGAGGCACGTACCGCTCCTCATGTTCCTGCGCCAACAATTTCGCTAGGCTCTCACCCTATGATCACATGAGCTAAAGCTGGTATTTTCAAAACTCGTCATCCAGCAAACCTTGGTGTCTTGGGCTCATCTGGACTTCTTTCTACTCTTCTTTCCTCCACTTAACCTAAAGGATTCAAATCTGCTGCTAAGAATCCTGCCTAGCTTGCTGCCATGGATGAAGAAGTTCATGCTCTGCAAAATAATCGCACCTGGATTTTGGTTCCTCGACCTGCAAACACCAATATTGTGGGCTCCAAATGGGTGTTCCGGACCAAATATCTTCCTGATAGATCCATTGAGCGATTCAAATCTCGCCTTGTTTCCAAAGGATATACCCAGGTACCTGGTCTTGATTACACCGACACCTTTAGTCCTGTTATCAAGGCCACTACTGTTTGTGTTGTGCTTTCTCTTGCTATTACCAACAAGTGGCCTATTCGTCAACTTGACGTCAAGAATGCATTCCTCAATGGCACTCTCACTGAAAATGTTTATATGGAACAGTCGCCTGGGTACATTGATCCTTGCTTTCCTAATCATGTATGTCTGTTAAAGAAAGCTCTATATGGTCTCAAGCAAGCTCCTCGTGCCTGGTTCCAGCGCTTCAGCTCTTTTCTTATTCAACTTGGTTTCTATTGCAGCCGCGTTGACCCTTCTCTATTTGTCTTTCATAAGCAATCTGACATTATCTATTTGCTTCTTTATGTTGATGACATTATTGTTACTGGCAACAACACCTCTCTTCTTGACAGCTTTATTTGTAAACTCAATTCTATGTTCGCCACTAAAGATTTGGGTCCTCTCAGTTACTTTCTTGGCCTTGAAGCTTTGCCAACTGCAGATGGTCTCTTTCTTAGTTAGCTGAAATATGCACGGGATATTCTTACTTGCGCTCAGTTACTTGACAGTAAACCTGTCCATACTCCCATGGTTGTCTCCCAACACTTGTTTGCTGATGGCCCTCTGTTTTCTGATCCCACTCTTTACAGGTCTCTCGTTGGAGCACTACAATACTTGACCATCACGCGCCCAAACATTGCTCATGCTGTCAACTCTGTTAGTCAATTCTTGCATGCTCCAACTGAAGATCACTTTCTTGCTGTTAAGCGTATTATTCGCTATGTCAAGGGCACCCTCCATTTTGGCCTTACATTTCGCTCATCTGCTACTCCTGGTGCTCTAGCTGCTTACTCTGATGCTGACTGGGCAGGCTGTCCAGACACTCGTCGCTCTACCTCTGGCTACTCTATTTATCTTGGTGACAATTTGGTCTCTTGGAGTGCTAAGAAGCAACCTACTATATCTCGTTCCAGTTGTGAATCTGAATATCGTGCTCTTGCAAACACTGCTGCCGAACTTATTTGGCTTACGCATCTCCTTGGTGACCTCCAGGTTCTCATTCCACAACGGCCTCTTCTCTTATGCGACAACAAGAGTGCTATTTTTTTTAGCTCCAATCCAGTTTCTCACAAGCGAGCCAAGCATGTGGCATTAGACTATCATTTTCTTCGCGAACTTGTTGTCGCTGGCAAACTTCACACGCAGTATGTGCCCTCTCATCTACAGGTTGTCGACATCTTCACAAAAAGTGTTCCTCGACCCCTTTTTGAATTTTTCTGATCCAAGCTTCACGTTCATTCCAATCCGACTACGACAGGTGTTGAGGATAATTTTCCTTCTGTCAAAGGCTTGACATTCATGCCAGCACTGTCCCTTAATTCTAGGAGTAAATTATGTAAATTTCTCTGCTAATTGATATAAAATTAGTATGTAATTATCTCTCTTTAATTATAAATAAGAATCCTCACCATAATTACAGTGTGGTGGTTTATTCAACCTTCTCAAATAGTGCCTCCATATTTCAATGCATGTATGATCACTGCTAGCTCAAGATCATGCATTGGATAATTTTGTTTGTTCTAATTCATTTTCCGTGACTAGTAGCATACCACATGTCCATCCTGAATAAGGACTCCACCAAGCCCTATTTTGTAAGTATCTGTACATACTAAAAAATATTTGTTTGGATCTATGATCTTTAACGTTTTAGCATTTGTTAACAACTTCTTAATCTGCTCAAAACTGGTCTCACACTCCTTCATCCACTTAAAATTCTTACCTTTCCTCTGCAATGATGTAATCGAATAAGAAATCAGTGAGAAGTTCCTAATTAACCTCCCTGTAATAGCCTCGCCAATCCCATGAAATATCTCACCTCATCTACATTTCTAGGAGCTTCACACTCCATGATAGACCTTACCTTTTCTCGGATCCACTACTATGCCCTCCTTGGAGACAACATGTCCCAAGTAATGTACCTCGCCTCAAATAAACTACATTTGTTGAGCTTAGCATAAAATTGATTCTCTCTCAACAGTCTCAACACAATCGAAAAAATTCTCGATATATTCTTCTTCATTCTTAGAATATACCAAGATGTCATCGATGAATACAATCACGTAAATTTTCGGATAAGGAAGTAACACAATATTCATCAAACACATAAATGTAGTTGGATAATTATTCAAACCAAATGGAACTACAACAAACTCATAATGCCCATAGCTGGTCTGGAAATTTTTCATGTACATGTCCTCTTCTTTGACGCGTACATGATGATATCTTGATCTCAAGTCAATCTTAGAGAACATTTTTCCTCCCTTTAGCAGATCCAACAAATCATCAATCCTCGATAATGGTTACATGTTCTTGATGGTCACTTTGTTCAACTTCTTGTAGTCAATGCACAATCTTAGAGTGCCATCCTTATTCTTCACGAACAACATTGGTGCGCCCAATGGCAATATACTTTGCCTAATTTATCCCTTATCAAGCATCTCTTTCAGCTTTCAACATTAAATCTACCAAATCAGATGTGGTCATCCTTTAAGGTACATTTGATATTGGTGTTGCCCCTCTTACCAACTCAATAGAAAAAATCTACTTCCCTGTCAAGTGGAAACTCTGAAATCTCTACGGGAAATACATTGTGAAACTATTTTAGAACTGGATACATGCTCAAAGCATATGCATCCTCAACTTCCTTACCTTTTTTTCTAGATATATTTATTGAAAATAGCACACACCCTTTCCTCCAACTGCTCTTGTCCTGTATAGTTGCCACCATCCTAACTAATGTGGCTTTCTTCTTTCCCTATAAGATCTTAGTTCCCCATTGTCATCCAAGAACTCAATGGCTTTGTCATAACAATCCAACTTGGTCCTGTGAAGATATATCTATTCCATAACCTATATCATGCTATATTATCCCAATGGAAATATGTTCAGGTGCGTTGTTGTAGGCATACCATTTAACTCAAATGCACAAGCTCTTACCCAATGATGAACCCTTTTATTTCTACTTGTATCCAACTACACCAACTAATATTTTGCGTGCACTTATTTTCTCAAACCACACTTATGACTGGGTCGGGATTAATATAACTATAATTATATCCAGGATCAGTGAAAAAAAGAAACAACTTGATCATAAATCTTATCATTCATCCCAACGATAGAAGCTCGATGATATTCCTTCCCGTTGTCCACATTTGCATAAATCCAAGGAATTTTATGACCAACATCCCCAATTGTTTGTGCCTCCCGTGCACTATAGATCCGGGGTCTACCACCCCGATCATCGCGAACAATCCTTCTTACGATGATCCTTGCCACATATCCAACACTGCAGGGGGTGCTCTACCATCACCTCTAGCCTCGTTACTCTTCATGTCCTTTCCCATATGTATTAAACTTATTGTAAGGAACCACGTTTTCTTTATCACCTACATCTTGTGGTATTTCCCACTTTGGTGGCCATATTACTTTAGCTTTCTAATTTCCTTTCAAATCACGTTTAGGCTGAAATTTGTGTTTTGACTGCTCATAACAATGCTTCGACTTTTCGAATGGCCTCCTCCAATGATCTAGGCTCATCAAACTCAATTCGGTCCCTATATTCTACCGGAATCCCACTAATGAATCTTTGAACCTTGGAATTCTCCTCCTTGAGGTAAGGAACATATCTCAACAACTCGAAAAACCCTCGCTAGTATACTCATCATCTATCATGGAACCCATCTTCAACTCATAAAAAATCCTTACCTATAGCATCATAGTACCTCTCCGATGGATACTTCTTCCAAAATAACCTCTCGAACTCACTCCAAGTCGATTCTCTTCATAAATACCCCCGAAATTCTTCACATATTCCCATAAAATGTATGTTTTACCTTTGAGACTGAATATAGCTATTCTAGATTTCATATTTTCTAAATAATCATGCAACTCGAATAATTTCCTCATACCAAGAAACCATGCCTCTGCATCCTGTGATTTCTTCATCTCTTCATCAAAGGTAGGTGGCTTTGCTTTCTTAAACTCATCCGGAAAATATCCCTTATCATTCCTCTTGTAAAAATGATAACGGTGACGATCATAATTCATATAAGAACCAGAACTAGATTAGCACCTATGTTTGTCACCTCTCCTATCTAGAGTGTCCAAGAATCTATGATCTCTAATTATGTCATCTCTCGCTCGACTCGTAACCACTAGGAGACATACTACCATATGCCCCATTAGTTCCATTCTCATTTCCATAACCGATATGAAGTGGCCCATGTTGCTAAAAAATTTAACAAACTATGAAGGATTTCCAAATTTACTTCGATTTTTTTTTCTTGTGCTCGCATGATTTTTTCCATTGTTCGCCTTACAACTCCTTATCTCTTCCTTCAAACTTCTCGGTGTATCTCCTAAATCATATGAGTGCCCAACATGATGTTTCTCATCGATTCATAACGATAATATTTGTATTCTATCATATTTTTATCCATATTCGATTTTTTTCTCGCAAGGCATCTCATGTCATATTAAACCAAATCACAATAAACCAACGTACCTTACCATAATTTTCTGGAGAATATATTATCCGCAAGATCAACCAATCAACATAATACATGTATAAACATAATCATAACAACATATATACCAAGTAACACATGGTATGCCAACTCATAAACATCATTCTAGTTAGAGTCCAGTCATAAATTCACGACCACATCAACTACGCACCATGCCCTCATGCATGACAACCTAAATCATACCATTGTACACTTAAAAAAATGCAAGCACCTAACATGTATAACCAGTCATATTCTCATGAAAATACATTTACAACAATTTCATCAACCCCTCCATGGCGACATCACTGCCACCTTGACCAACACCATGTGGATGCAACAAGTACATAGACCAAAATCATGAGAAACACATGCACGACTGACGTGAATGCATAACGACAATAATCTTGAAAACATCAAACTTTTCCCAAGGAGATTGAAACCACACTCGATACCACCCGTAACGTACACCTCCTCTCACATCTATCCAAGTAATCGGCCAACCGTGGTAAACATGAGTCGAGGGAAATTAAGAGCAGATTTGACCTCCTTGCCGACTTTAAGGAAGTGAAATTGATGCGGAAAACCATAACACGGACTCCCCCGCACTTGCTACGGGACCCCGAGAGGTTATCCCAATCATCAAGTTGACTTATCCCCGGGTCCCACCGACTTTTCATGAAGAAAACCCCCAAAAGATCCTTTGATATGGGAAAGGGTGTGTCCCGGGAGGCTTTGGACGCTCCCACAACATAGCCATGTGTGCTTTCGGGGACTCTTTTACCAAGACATGTGCTCGCGTCTGCAGGATATAAGGCATTTTTTAAGCCCGAATCCCGAACACTTCCCATAACTTCCCTGTAGCTTTCAAAATTCATCAAACACACGGTGCCAATTCCAAATAACTAAAAAACTAACTCCGAGACTAAGCTTGACAATCCTCAACTCGGGACTCGACATTCCCGTCAAACACTTGGCATGAATTAAATCTATAGGTCTAGGATACAAGAGAGACGACAAACGACCGAAAAAATCTTGAGAGACATTACAAGAAGGATCACCACCTGCTTCCTTGAACTGATATCATATCAATTAGGTCTTGCATCCATTATATTAACATTTACAAGTAAATGCATGAAATAACCATGACATGAACCAGTCATTTAACCATGTTTATAACTAGCATAAAACCATGGAATTAATAGTGAGATAACAGCCATTAAATCCACACATTAATAGATACAAATCAAGAAAGCTTAACTTCCATTAAACATGGGAAATAACAAACCAAGTTTGCAACTTCCACGTACCATCTGACCATAGACATGGTTGATCCAAATCTCTCTTCGACCCAAGTAACCCCCTGTTCCATATTCCAAGCATGAATGTGGAATCTCGTGGATAAACCAATCCAAAAAAAACCAAGGGGATCCGGAGGTTAAACCACATCCTCCTTACCATACCGTGATCACACCAAAAGCCGGTGCTTTGATCACAAAAACCAAACTCGATCTTGGAATGTATCCATAAATCCATCACTATCCTTGAGTAATTTTTCATCTCCTTGTCTCTCAGTATTTACCATGATATAATCCCAGATCACTAGGCCCTAAACAGAGACACCACCCTTGGGCTTGATCATATATCCCGTCAAAACCGGGGAAGGGATTCCTAGGAATTTGTGAATTTTCCTTGAGACCACCCTCACCTCGGATTTTGAAATCCATCCAGAAATTCCAAAGCTCAAAAATCGACATAAAAATCCCAATGCACCATGGCATCCGGAAAAAGGCAAGGCAAGGCAAGGCTGAAAACCATTTTCAAAACCCGGCAAAACCATGCCACCAACAATGAGATAACCAAATACCAAATGTGTGACCCATGCATAACCAAACCAGCTAGCAAATCACACATGCACTATGTTACCTGCAATTATTCCTACTAAAGTTGTTAGATCATGTTCTTCCTTTCTTGGTCTTTGCTTTCCTTTCCTTTCATTTTCCTTCCTTTGCTTGCTTTCCTCTTTCTTGGCTCAACAATGAAATGATCCAAGAAAACTCTAAGTATCCAAGAGTACGAGAGAGAGAGAATAATGAGAGAGTTCCAAAACTAAACCCGACAAAAGGTACCAACTAATCCTTATAAGCATTTTTTTTATTAATTAGGCCTCTAGTTTCTTCATTTTCCATTAATTTCCTTCATTTTCCTCCTCACATGAAACTTGTGACATTTTACCTTATTTTTCTCCTATTTTCTTTTATTTTCATAAATAAATGTGCCAAAAATATTTTTTCCTCTTTAATTCCTTAGCCATTGCATTTTCCAATTTTCCTTAGCCATAAACACATATCAAGTGATACCCACTAGGATATATTTTCCCAAGATTCAGCCTGGAATAAGTGTCCCTTAACCGTGGTCTTATTTTTCCTTTATTAACTTTTATTACATGTGTTATCACCAAGGAAGGTACAAGTAGAGTGAATGGAAAAGAAGCAAGCAAAACCAGGTAGCAACAACAAGAGTCAAATAATGAATCGAAGAAAATGATTCTTGCAAAAAGGTCATTTCCTCCTAGAGATGAGTTGAAAAAAATTTGAAATAACTCAAAGGAGATTCTTTGATCCCTTGAAAGAAATCAAATTTTTTTTCTTGCCATGAACCCGGTTATTTAACAAAAAAAATCTAAGAGAAAGAAAATTAATATGAATCAACAAAAGATGCAGTAAACAAGAAGGCTCCCTAAAATAAGGAAACAGAAAATACAACCATACATGAGGTTGACAAAATGCTTCCATGGTTACTGATATTTGTGCAATGAATTTGGGCATATATCCATTGAATGTAAACTATATGCAAAGAATAGAACAAGAGTACACACACCATTTCCACCATATCTTGTTCAAATAAGGTGCTATTTATGTAGCAATCTTGGACATAAATCCAAAGACCGCAAATTGGCGAATACCCTAAAGAAATTTAGATAGAATATGGAAGAATTTCCAAGCATAACAAACAATGAAGGAAATGAACATAATAGTAGACAATCTACTAAAATATAGAAGAGGAAGAAAAAGGAGTAGCCTTCAGTTGAAGTCGGTTTGGTCTTAGGGGGAGCTGCTCATAGAAGTAATGAAGAACTTGTTCTAACTTGGAGTAGCATTGTTTCAAGGGGAGAGCACACTCAAAAATGCATTGGAAAAATTAACAAATATGAGGAGACTAAACTCATGAAGTATGATAGAGGAATTTTCTATATAAATGATTTTTTACAAGATATCATATAATGCTCGAAGTATGCAGATTGAATAACTTGTGGACCTAAGAATGGATTTCTTGAAGATGCTCTAGAGGACAAAGACAAGATGCTAGAAGACTATGAATTATTATTGTCAATTCAACAGTGATGACATTGAAGGAAAATTTTAGTCCTAACAAAGAGAAGTTGGGAAAAATATTATTAGCAAGAAATGGATGCAGAATATCAACCTAATTTAAATCCTAAGTGCACTTCTGTAGTGTGTACTGATCCAAACACTCTTAAGTTTAATGAGTGAAGGGTGATTCTCCTGAAAGAGACCCAAGGTGAAAAGCTTCTTACCATTCATAATTTTGAATAGGTGAACAAATTGAAGACTAAGGGAATTTATGGAGATAGGTCATCTTGGGATAAAAAACAACAACATGAAGACAACGATAATCTAAAGAGACTGTAGAAACCATAAGTAATCATATTTTAAATCATAAGGAAATGAAGAAAGCCTTGAAGGTAATTTGCAGTGTAATGGTCGGATGGCTAGGCCAACAAAGAATTTACGAATTCTGACAATCTATTGAGAAGAATATTAACAGACTTGAGGCAGAAAAAATATTGAGTGAAACGCCCAGAAATAATAGAGCAATGATATAAATCAATTGAAAATACAATGGATTAGTAGGAGTCTGGTTGACTACAATGGAATCAATATGCGTTCAAAAATAATTCATTGCACAATCTTGAATAATTTGTTGAGTAATGCAGTGGTAACATTACACGGCATGACACAGGAACACAGGCCACCACATGCCAATTAATGCAAGTCATTGATACAAAGACAAAGAGACAGGGACACAGTGGAAATATTGAAGACACAAAACGTTATTGGTCATATGTGCATTGAATGAATTTTATCAGTTGAATGACTAGAAGGTTATCATATGGAATTTATTATTACTTCTCAATCTGTTATAATGGTGATAATGGTGATAATGTATGTTACTTCTCATTGCGTTGGTGGTGATAATGTGTATCCACATTGACATATGAAATTATACGGCATAAATATTTTTGCTGCACTATATGGATTTCTTGTGGACCTAAGAATGGATTTCTTGAAGATGCTCGAGAGGACAAAGACAAGATGCTAGAAGACTATGAATTATTATTGTCAATTCAACAAGTGATGACATTGAAGGAAAATTTTAGTCTTAACAAAGAGAAGTTGGGAAAAAATACTATTAGCAAGAAATGGATGCAGAATATCAACCTGATTTATTTGTCCCATGGTATTCATCCCATAGGATTCATCTAAATAAACCTAGTTTTTGAGTTTTTTTAAAATATAAAAAAGGTTTATAGAGTAAATATAAAAAGAAGTTTTTTATTTATTTACCATACATCTAGTTTATATATATTTTTATTTATTTACCATAACTTTGGAGTAAGTATATAAATAGGTTTTATATATTTACCATATCTCGGGTTTATTTAGATTTTTTATTTATGTAAATTTTGAAATATTGGAATTTTTGATGGGGAAATATTTATATCTTTAAATATTTTAATTTAACCATAGAACGTGGGTTTTCTTTTTAGAGATTTATTTTACAAATATTTAATTAAAAGAAATATTAAAAGATTTTGGATTTCCATTATTGGTGTTGAATTAACTATTTTCTTTTGGTTTAGGAAATGGTATTGACTTTAGTAAAGAGTAAAGATGTTTAAAATTTTACTTAATTTGGAAATTCAATGTGGTAATTTTTTTTGTTAAAGGTAAATTTATAATCCATTCAAATTCACGTATATAATAAAGCAATTATTAAATGGTCGAGATAATTTACTATCCATTCAAATTATGTAATTTCAACTCATTAATAAATTTAAAAAAGTTATATAATCTAAATATTCATGTTATATAAAATTAAAGATTAAGTTAATAATTTGGCCGACATTAGTAAAAAATAAAATTTATTATTTTTTTGAAAACATCTAGGTCATATTATATATGGTGTCACATTCATCCGACCTCAATGATCTTATTCTACGATTAAAAAAAAATGGTGCTTTAATATGGTGGAAGCTTATATTATATTATATTATGGATGACAACGTTATAAGGTTTGCAATGTTATATTATGGATGGAAACGTTATATTATTGTTGGAAGAGTTAATATTGCAATGGATGGCAACGTTAATATGTTATGGAGGGAAGCGTTACATGGTTTCCAACAGCGTCAAAGCCTTAATTCCAACTCAGCATTAATGAGGTATCAACATTAATATTGTGGAGATGCAGCGGTAATATTATAGTGGCGTGGTATTATAATTGCTTAGCGTTAACATATACCAACAACATCATATATCAGAGCGTTAATATTATGCTTGCTTGGCGTTAATATATACCATTATATATCGGTCATTATTGGTATCAGCCATGTATTATCAGCTCAGAAATATTACGATATATATATATATATATATATATATATATATATATATATATATATATATATATATATATTTTGCATAATAGGTACATGTTCTGAGAACAAGAATATATATTACCAAACGTTGAATAACATCATAGTTCCAAGCGTTGAACAAGGTTCAGATAAATTGCCAATAGATATCAGGCTTTGATTTCTTCCATATCCAGAACGTAGAGATGATTTACGATGTAAAATCACCTCTCCCAAGCAGAAGGGAGAAGTTGTTGTTAAAAGTATCCATAAATTATTTGAGAAATCGATTCTGGTTCATGTACATTTCTAGAGACCCCTCGCATTCTGAACAACACATAGTTTGGGAGAAACATTGGGATTCCAGCATCAATTTTGGCAGAACGATCAAATATTTTTTGTCCAATTCAACGATCTGGAAAAGTTAGGGTTTGTACCTTAAGAGTTATCAGAGTCAGCAAAACTCTTGTTTTTTTTTCATATGCATAGTAGGTATACCCAAAAAGGTAACATAGAAAATTGGAATGCTTCATAGGTGACAGTGACAGGTAACACATGAGTGTCAGGTCCTAAATCTTCAACGACAATAAATACAAGACAACCAACAATACAACAATGTTTGCTACAATCACAAGAAATGCAAATAATGGATGCATAACAGTATTCTCCATAGAGCATATACTCGGTGGAATCTAAATGTAAGTGACAGATCGTGCTATGTGACAGAGAATTAATTTGTTGGTGTGTATTGCTGCATTTCATTGAATTATGTCCTTATTTTTGGAGAATCGTAGTGGACATTAGCTCTGTGGTTTTTGTTGGTTGAATTGTAATCCATCTGTTGTTTTTTTTTAAAAACATAAAAGCAACCATATTAATATTGGTTCACTATAAACTACAACAATTGATGGAACAACAATGTACAAGCGGGCATATCATTCAGATTAAATTGATTATAGGATGCCATGATGTTAGTAGATGTGAGAATATCTCATTAGTCTATTCGTCCCGGTCAAACCTAATTCTACAAATGAAGATTTGGTGTAAGGTAATTTACTGTTGAGATGATTTATCCATAATTTTGTTGTAATTTTTGTTGTAATTTAAGTTAGATAGTTAGGAAGTTAGTAGTTAGTGATAACTAATTTCTGAATTATTTTCTGAAGTATAAATGTAATCCAATTCAATGAATGAGATATAGAAATCACATGTTTATTAATTAAAGCTTTTGAGATCCTAGGAGGCTGCAGGGTTGATGAACCTGTGACAACACTACCAACAGAGTTTGTTTTCTAACATTTTCCGTTGATTTGTTTGCAGCGTGTGATTGACGGAAACCCTCATGTCATGCTGCAGTGTTGTGGCAGATTTTAAAAAAATGCTGCCAAATCATTTTCCTGTGTTGCTTTCATCATTTGATTGGAGCAGATTTTTTTTTGTTGGGAAAAGAATTCAGATTGTTTTTCCAGCATCTGTTTTCATGATGATCAGTAAGTTACAAAACAATTTTTTTTTTTTAAAAGGAAATTTGTGCCTTGTTAAGATAGAAAGGAAAAAACAGTGAAAAATTCTGAATCTTCAAAGTTAAAATAGTTTTTTTAAGAGAAATGTGTGCCTGCTTTTGGTTAAAAACAAAAGCAAGAATTTTTAAATCTCTTCCGATGATTACAAAAGTTTTTGTGGTTGAATCAAAAATTTTTAAAGACAAATTTATGTGCATGTTAGAGAAATCTCTGTCCGTGATCACAAGAGTTTTTTTTTGGTTGAATAAGAATTTTTTAAAGACAAAATTCTGTGCATGTGATCAAAGTCAATTTTTTGGTAATCAAAACATGAACTCCCTGGTATCCTTAATTGGGGTTGTCCTTTCCGGAAAGGAAAATTACCAAGAGTGGTTTAGGAAAGTTAAAAATACTCTTATCTTTAATTATTTATGGGATAAAGTCTGTGAAGGAGAAGTAGAGAATGCACGGATGCAACCTGATGATCAGAAACAACTTGCAATCTGGTAAAATAATGATAAGAAGTCCTTTGCCTTAATATCTGCAATCTGGTAAAATAATGATAAGAAGTCCTTTGCCTTAATATCTGCTTCAGTCTCAGAAGAGATAAGAAGATACATTACTCAGAGTAAAACATCTTATGATGCCATTAAAAAAAAACTAAAAGAGCTTTATGATTCACATTCTGAATTGGAGATAATTTAGTTATTGTTAAAGTTATTTAATCTGGAAAATAGCGATAATGATCCTCTAAAACTTGCCTCTCAAATTAAAGCTATCAATCATGAAATTGAATGTAATGGACTTAAAGTTGATTTTCCACTTACTGCCTTCATAAAAGCTCTTTAACCTAGTTATTCACACTACTTGGAATCTCTCCAAGCTAGTGGGAAATTAAAAGATATAGATTTTGACAAATTAGTAGGGAAAATTGCAGAAAGAGAGAAGGCTTTTTGGCAAGAAAGAAGCATCACATAGTTCTAATATCGAAACCCTATGTCTTGCTCAAAAAGAACAAAAACCTCAGGGGGAATCTTTCAGAAATACTAGAGGCTTACAACCCCCTGAACTCTGTTACAATGAGGCTTAAAAGCCTATTTATTGTTGAGAAACAATGTATAATCCGAAACGTCCCAAAACCTAACCCTAGGAGATGAAGCGCCAAAACTGTGGGCCCTGTTTGGGTAAGTTGGTGTTCCAACTTCCCGGGGACGTAACTTTGGCATCCGATCTCCGTTTGACGCGCTCAATAGCTCGTTCGAAAGATCTATCTAAGGACTACAACTTTTGAGTGAGCAACATTGTTTGGTCTATGACCCATGGTGCTCCCCATTTTCCAAAAAAACGTCGTTTAGGGCCTCAAAATGGCTCCGGAAGTTCAGGACCTGAAAAACTACTATAAATAGTAAGTTGTGCTGAAACTTACAAACTGAAATAACTGATGGTGGGGGTTCAAATGGACTCGATGGGTGGCCACCAATATCCACCTAGATCATTAAGTCCCAAAAACGGCTCTAGGAAAACCCTGCTCAAAATAGTAAGTCGTGTTGAAGCTGAAAAACTTAAAGAATTGATGTTGCGGGTCCAAATGGAAAAGGTGGGTAGCCACGAAATCCACTTGGATCATTCCTCCCTCCTTAGGAAGAAATGGTCTCCATTGCGTTAAGTTCCTCCATGGGGGGGAGGGTGGGGGAAATTCTGTTGAACTTGGTGTTGGATTTGTCGAGGATGTCGCGAACCTATTGGCGATTGGCTCGGATGTAGATGTGCCGCTGGTGGGCAGCCATTGAAGGATCTAGGAAAATTTATCCATCATCACGTTCCTCCCGTTTCTCGAGGGCCTCCTCGAGCAAGATTTTGATAGGATCTCCCTGCTCCCTTGTCTTTCTTTCCTTCCACCATGGGGGGTCGTTAGGGTTGCATGGTTAAACTCCTTATACCCCTGGCCGCGTTGGGGAAATGAAAAGAAAAATAAAGAAAGAGCAGACCGCTCCCGATACCACCGATCCGGATTTATGTAGGAAATCAACGGAATACGGATATAACCATAAACACGGAGATGCAGCAGAAATAATGCTTCATTTTATTATAATCAAAGAATGACTAAAATAAGCTTACAAACATAGTGGAAACAAGCTAGGGCATTGGCAGTGTATCTCCGAGAAGAGATGTGGCATACGCAGCCTCCGAACCGTGTTACATTGAGGCTCGCAGGGCCTATTACGGACATAATGGAAATAGATGAGCTAAGGTATCGGCAACGCTTATCTCTAAGAAGAGATGTGTCACTAGCCCCTAAAGCGTGTTACAATGCGAGATGATGGAGATGTGGCGAGCTAGGGCACTCGGTAGCGCTTATCTCTAAGAAGAGATATGTCGGCTCCCAACCCCCTCGAACTCGTTACAATGAGGCTTAAAGGCCTATTTATTGTTGAGAAACAATGTAGAATCCAAAACGTCCCAAAACCTAACCCTAGGAGATGAAGCGCCAAAACTGTGGGCCCTGTTTAGGTAAGTTGGTGTTCCAACTTCCTGGGGACGTAACTTTGGCATCCGATCTCCGTTTAACGCGCTCAATAGCTCGTTCGAAAGATCTATCTGAGAACTACAACTTTTGAGTGAGAAAAATTGGTTGGTCTATAACCCATGTTGCTCCCCATTTTCCAAAAAAACGTCGTTTAGGGCCTCAAAACGGCTCTGGAAGTTCGAGACTCGAAAATCGCTATAAATAGTAAGTTGTCTTTGAAACTTACAAACCGAAATAACGGATGGTGGGTGTTCAAATGGACTCGGTGGGTGGCCACCAATATCCACCTATATCATTAAGTCCCCAAAACGGCTCTCGGAGTGCAGGACCAGAAAACCTGCTCAAAATAGTAAGTTGTGTTGAAGCTAAAAAACTTAAAGAATTGATGCTGCGAGTCCAAATGGAAAAGGTGGGTGGCCACTTATATCCACTTGGATCACTTCCTCTGTCATTAACAACAGAACTCCATATGAAATGTGGTATAGTCGTCTTCGTGCTATTAAACATTTTCGAATTTTCGATTCTCAATGTTATGCTTTGATTCCTAAACATCAGAGGAATAATATGAATGAACGAAGCAGAAAATGATAATTTTTAGGGTATTCCATGACTTCTAAGGCATACTGATTATATGATGAAGCAAACAAAAGGTTTATTTTGTCAAGAGATGTATTTTTTTCTTGAAATCGATAAAGATTCTCCGATCGTTGATAAACAACTTAATCAGATAGAAAAGTTTATGCCTCGAAATTTTGATTATGAATCCGATAATATACCTCCCCATCCTGAAGGGGGGATTACTATATTAGATCAGTCTATGGAGTTTCCTTCTCTCAAAGATGAGAAATTGGTTGATGATGATAATTATGTTGTTGTTGATGAGGAATTAGTTTGTTAAAGCGCACACATGGTGTAGGAGAAGAATATGAACACACACACAAGAGACTCAACACACAATGAATGATAAGCGTGTAGCTCACTTATTTTTCCATTATACATGATGTACATTTATAGTACAATAGTGTGACTCTTGGTTTCACATTCCAAGGTCACTTGGACTCCATTGTGACTTTTCGCATTCCACACCTACCCATGTAGGATTAGGTGTTCCAACATCCCCCCCCTTAATCCGAAGGGGTATGTGTGAGTCCAAGAAGAGAGATGTAATATAAATCGCAAAGTATACATGGCGAGCACTTGGGACCGAATCAACTCTCCCGAAATGTTGGAAAAAGAGGTGGTTTTAGGATGACCACAAACACCGGAACGCAATACTTGTTGCGGTTCCCGAACTCTTCCAAAAGCTGGCAAGAAGCCGAAGGCTTCGCTAGAGGAATTGTCCCTCATAAAAAAGGGAGACCTTCAACCTAAAGGAAGGGAGATCTACTACCCGTGATGGTTTTAGGATTACCAACAACTCGGGAATGCTTGAAGCATTTCCCTGGAACTCAAACAAAGCCGGCAAGAAGTCGAAGGCTTCGCTAGAGGAAGTGTTCCTCATGTATGAAAGGGAGACCTTCAACCTAAAAGAAGGGAGGTCTACTACCCGTGGTGGTTTTAGGTTGTCCACCAACCAAAGATGATGGTTTAAGGTTGTCCACCAACCGAAGGCATGCTCATGGGCATCCGTGTCTCCGGCTACATCTCCGAATCCGAAATGACGAATTGTGGCTCAGGGCTCACTTGAACCGCCGGCTACAACTCGAACATGGAATGAGAGATTGTGGCTCGTGCTCGCTTGATCCGTCGTCGAAGCTTGTACATGACCACCATTTTCCCCCACCGTCGGGGACAAGGTGAGATGATGGTGAAAACTCAACTGCAAGTTTGCTCAATATCCGTGAACAAGTTCTAACATGTGTCGTAAACATCTTCTTGGGCTGCCGATGCCCATTGCCAAGAAGTGATCCATCCAAGATGAATCTTGGTTCTTGCAGGAGGCTTGTGTCCGAAGCATCCGTGTGAAGAATGGGTTTGCCGACCACGGTGCTTGCATGGATGAAGATCAAAACAGTTGATCTTTCATATGACCAACTCGATCACGGTGTTGGCATTTTTTCAATATGTTGTGGAAGCGGAACAGGATCCGGGAACAGTACGTAGGTGAACCGTCATACATGAATCCAGCACTCGAAATATGATGGGCTTTGTGTAGTCCGGAATATGAAAGGACACATCCTTGTCATATCCAAGACCAATTCGGTGCTTGTTGTGGACAAGCTCTTCCCAAGGTCCGATGATGGGCTTGAGAAGTGCAGAGTTGAACTCACTGCATCTGCATGTACATCCGCTCTTGTGCAAGGAACCGAATGGGAATCAAATGCAACTTTATCTTCTTTCTTCGATGAGAGTCCTTCACAATCTTCTAAACAGAAACAGGTTCAGAATGGTGACTCTTTTGTAGAAGTTCATCTTGTTGAAGCTGAGATTCCAACTGCAAAAACTCAATCTTCTCATGTGCATCTTGCAAACAACTGTGAATTTTACAAAGAGCATCCTTGCTTATTTTTATCACATCATCAACATTTGAATGAATGAGGTCATTCAACAACATTAATGTCTTATTGATTTTAGCCATTTTTCAACAACTTAGGCTCAAAAATGAAAGGGTGTCGGCTTCAACGAAAAATGCACCCGTTTACAATGTGATGCAACAAGAAGTACAAATGACTCTAAAGAATTTCAAACTATGGAAATATCAAAGTACAAAGTGTGCTCCTCAAATGATGGAGGGAAATCGACAATCTTTCAACAACTCAAGTACTGATTGCAACTATGAAGAAGCAATACAATGTCAACTCAATACAATATTTCTGCAAAATATGTGCAGCTGAAAACACTATGCAAAAACACTTTAAGGCAACTGAATTTTCCTTCAAAGCGTTGTTTTCAATGATGGAAAACTTGTCTTCAAATGTGAAATTCTTCAAAAAATCACTCTCTTGTATACCACAAATCACACAATGTCAAATATGCAATTTTATCCTCTATGTAAAAAATTTATCATTATGATTCACATTCTGAATTGGAGATAATTTAGTTATTGTTAAAGTTATTTAATCTGGAAATGAGCGATAATGATCCTCTAAAACTTGCCTCTGAAATTAAAGCCATCAATCATGAAATTGAATGTAATGGACTTAAAGTTGATTTTCCACTTATCGCCTTCTTAAAAGCTCTTTACCCTAGTTATTCACACTACTTGGAATCTCTCCAAGCTAGTGGGAAATTAAAAGATATAGATTTTGACAAATTAGTAGGGAAAATTGGAGAAAGAGAGAAGGCTTTTTTGGCAAGAAAGAAGCATCACATAGTTCTAATATCGAAACCCTATGTCTTGCTCAAAAAAGAACAAAAACCTCAGGGGGAATCTTTCAGAAATACTAGAGGTAATAGAGGTCGAGGTAGGAAGAATTATAGAGGCAGGGAGCGCAGAAATATTCAGGGAGATAGATAGAAGAATGAATAACAAAGAAATTTTTCTAATAAACCAGCTGTAAAATGTTTTAGATGTGGTAAACTTGGAGATACTGCTGCAAATTGCAGAATCCCCTAGGAAAAATCAATGAAAAAAGAGAACAGTTGCTTGAAAAGAAATATCATATAATTTCAGACAGAGGACGAGTCTTTCCGAGAATGCACATTATGTTGTCGCACATTGTAATTTCCACATGGAAGATGTTTATAGTACTTCTTTTTCTTCATGGTATGACAGTTGGGTTCTAGACACAGGGTGCCACGTGTCATATGACCTTTCAAAGAGATTTGTTTGATCAATTCGATGATAATATTGACTGAGTATCGTATTTTGTCGATAAGTCCCAAATCAAACCATCGAGGGATTGGTTCAATTCGAGTTAAAAAATTCTTGGACTTCCAAATTATATTTTGAATGATGTCATTTACATTCCACAGCTCCAAAGAAATTTGTTATCTCTTATACAAATAAGACAACAAGGACATTCCATTCACATATTTGATGGTAAAGTAGAAATTATAAGAGCGACTCACAATAAAACTGTAATGTCCGGTGTGGAAGAAGATAAATTATTGAAGTTGCATGGTATGTTCGTATGTTGCATCGAACACAAATTATTTGGTTCAGCAAAATGATACTCTGTCATCTTATTTATTATGGCATGCACGCTTTGGTCATGTTAATTATGAAAGTATTCAAATTGTGAAACAACGGGGATTAAGGGAATTCCAACAGTTCCCTGAAAAATTTGACCCATGTAATGCTTGTATATTGGGCAAGCATCACAAATAGTCTTTCCGAATTCTAAGTCTAGAGCTACAAGAAAATTAAGTCTCATACACGCTAACTTATGTGGTATGATGCCCTGTACCAACTACAAAATGGAAATAAATACATACTCACTTTTATTGATGATTATTCAAGGATGTGTTGGGTTTATCTGCTTAAAGAAAAAATCACAAGTTTTTGATGTGTTTAAGAAATTTCATCTCTTGATAACAAATGAAGCACAACTTACTATTGGCACTATAAGAATCGATAATGGAGGAAAATATACTTCACATGCTTTTGAAACATATTTTCAAGAGAATGGCATCAAACACCGGGACCACAATACCATATAATTAGCAACAAAACGGTGTTGCTTTGAAAGAATGAACCGAACATTTCTTAATATGGTAAGGTCAATGATGTTTTTTTAAGAATGTAAAATTAATGTTTTGGGGAGAAGCCATGCTCTATGTAGCATACATTAGAAATCGGTTCCCTTCATGATCCGGATTTATGCGGGAACACAACAGAATCACGGATATAACCATCAACACGGAGATGTAGCGGAAATAATGCTTCATTTTATTATAATCAAAGAATGACTGAAATAAGCTTACAAACATAATGGAAACAAGCTAGGGTGTTGCGGCGTATCTCCGAGAAGAGATGTGGCGTACGCAGAGCCTCTAAACCGTGTTACATTGAGGCTCGCGGACCTATTACGGACATAATGGAAATAGATGAGCTAAGGTACGGCAACACTTTTCTCCGAGAAGAGATGTGTCATCTACTAGCCCCTAAACTCGTGTTACAATGCGGAGATGATGGAGATGTGGCGAGCTAGGGCACTCGGTAACGCTTATCTCCGAGAAGAGATCCGTTGGCTCCCAACCCCCCGAACTCTGTTACAATGAGGCTTAAAGGCCTATTTATTGTTGAGAAACAATGTAGAATCCGAAACATCCCAAAACCTAACCCTAGGAGATGAAGCGCCAAAACTGTGGGCCCGGTTTGGGTAAGTTGGTGTTCCAACTTCCCGGGGACGTAACTTTGGCATCTGATCTACGTTTGACGCACTCAATAGCTCATTCGAAAGATCTATCTGAGGACTACAACTTTTGAGTGAGCAACATTGGTTGGTGTATGACCCATGTTGCTCCCCATTTTCCAAAAAAACGTCATTTAGGGCCTCAAAACGGCTCCGAAAGTTCAGGACCTGAAAAACTGTTATAAATAGTAAGTTGTGCTGAAACTTACAAACTGAAATAACTGATGGTGGGGGTTCAAATGGACTCGGTGGGTGGCCACCAATATCCACCTAGATCATTAAGTCCCCCAAAACGGCTCCGGGAGTGCGGGACCGGAAAAACTCGCTCAAAATAGTAAGTTGTGTTGAAGCTGAAAAACTTAAAGAATTGATGTTGCGGGTCCAAATGGAAAAGGTGGGTAGCCACCGATATTCGCATGGATCATTCCTCCCTCCTTAGGAAGCAATGGTCTCCATTGCGTTAAGTTCCTCCATGGGAGGGTGAGGAAATTCACGTTGAACTTGGTGTTGGATTTGTCCAGGGATGTCGCGAACCTATTGCGCCAGTGTCTCGGATGTAGATGTGCCGCTGGTGGGCAACCCATTGAAGGATCTAGGAAAATTTATCCATCATCACGTTCCTCCGTTTCTCGAGGGCCTCCTCGAGCAAGATTTTGATAGGATCTCCTCGCTCCCGTTGTCTTTCTTTCCTTCCACCATGGGGGGGTCGTTAGGGTTGCATGGTTAAACTCCTTATACCCCGGCCGTGTTGGGGAAATGAAAATAAAAATAGAGAAAGAGCGGACCGCTTCGATACCACCGATCCGGATTTATGTAGGAAATCAACGGAATAGAGATATAACCATAAACACAGAGATGCACAGAAATAATGCTTCATTTTATTATAATCAAAGAATGACTAAAATAATCTTACAAACATAATGGAAACAAGCTAGGGCATTGGCGAGTGTATCTCCGAGAAGAGATGTGGCATACGCGAGCCTCCGAATCGTGTTACATTGAGGCTCGCGAGCCTATTACGGAAATAATGGAAATAGATGAGCTAAGGTACGGCAACGCTTATCTCTAAGAAGAGATGTGTCGACTACTGCCCCCTAAACGCGTGTTACAATGCGAGAGATGATGGAGATGTGGCGAGCTAGGCACCGGTAGCGCTTATCTCCGAGAAGAGATGTGCCGGCTCCCAACCCCCCGAACTTCTGTTATAATGAGGCTTAAAGGCCTATTTATTGTTGAGAAACAATGTAGAATCCAAAACGTCCCAAAACCTAACCCTAGGAGATGAAGTGCCAAAACCGTGGGCTCTGTTTGGGTAAGTTGGTGTTCCAACTTCCCCGGCGACGTAACTTTGGCATCCGATCTCCGTTTGACGCGCTCAATAGCTCGTTCGAAAGATCTATCCGAGGAATACAACTTTTGAGTGAGCAACATTGGCTATCTATGACCCATGTTGCTCCCCATTTTCCAAAAAAAACATCGTTTAGGGCCTCAAAACGGCTCGGGAAGTTCGGGACCCGAAAAATCGCTATAAATAGTAAGTTGTGTTGAAACTTACAAACTGAAATAACGGATGGTGGGTGTTCAAATGGACTCGGTGGGTGGCCACCAATATCCACCTAGATCATTAAGTCCCCAAAACGGCTCTCGGAGTGCGGGGACCGAAAAACTCGCTCAAAATAGTAAGTTGTGTTGAAGTCGAAAAAACTTAAAGAATTGATGTCGCAAGTCCAAATGGAAAAGGTGGGTGGCCACCGATATCCACTTGGATCACTTCCTCTGTCATTAACAACGTAACTCCATATTAAATGTGGTATAGTCGTCTTCCTGCTATTAAACATTTCCAAATTTTTGATTCTCAATGTTATGCTTTGATTCCTAAGCATCAAAGGAATCCGATAATATACCTCCCCATCCCGAAGGGGGGATTACTATATTAGATCATTCCGTGGATTTTCCTTCTCTCAAAGATGAGAAATTGGTTGATGATGATAATTACGTTGTTGTTGATGAGGAATTAGTTGATGCAAGTGTTTCTATAGAAACAATGAAAAAAAATGGCAAGAACTCAACGAGATGAAGAAGATGAGAAACTCCCCTGAACAACTTCCTACACAACCTTTGCGAAGGTCAACTCGTATTTGAACATTTCCAAAGAAATATAATGATTTTAAGGTCGGAAGTTCCTCGGGTAACTATTCTCATTGTGAATTTAATTTTTTACGTGGATTGTGAACCTACTTGCTTTGAAGAAGTTGTTATTTATGAACAGTGGAAAGATGCAATGCAAAAGGAATATGATGCTCTCATAAAAAAATGGCACATGGAGGCTGGTGGATCCTCCCTGCTAGCATCAAACCTATTGGTTGCAAATGGATTTATAAAACTAAGTTTAAAGTCGATAGTTTGCTAGACAAGTACAAAGAAAGACTTGTAGCAAAGGGATATGCACGAAAAGAGGGTATCGACTATACAAAGACTTTTTTCTCCTACGACTAAATGGGGCACTATTATATCTTTTTTTTGCTATTGCAGCTCAAAAAGAATGGAAAATTCATCATATGGATGTCAAAACCCGCATTTTTAAATGTATATTTGAAAGAAGATGTTTACATGTTTCGACGGAAAGGTTTCTTTGTTAAAGGGAAAGAACAAAAGGTTTGCAAACTAATGAAGTCTTTGTATGGCATAAAACAAGCGCCGTGAGCATGGAATGAGAAGTTAATTGAACATCTTCTTAATTTAAACTATAAACATTTTGACCTAGATGATGCAACTCTTTTTCGTTAAGAAAGTTGGAAGATCAGTTGTATATCTAGTTGTATATGTTGAAGATTTGATGATCATAGGAAACAATTATAAATACATATCATCTATAAAGAAGGAATTGAAAAAAGGTTTTTGATATGATAGATTTAGGTTTACTTCATTATTATCTTGGAATTGAAGTTGATCAAAAACCACAACATATTTTCATCTCTCGAAGAAATATGTTGATAAATTATTGAACGAGATATAGTATGAAATAATGTAATCTTGTTGCTACTCCAATGGAGCGAAATTTGAAACTCACTTCCAAAGAAGGAAATTCATTTAAAGATCAAACAAAGTATAGGAAACTTGTTGGAAGCTTGATTTTTTTGTCTATTACTCATCCCTGATATAACCTTTGCTATCGGAATACTTTCTAGGTTTATGCATCATCCTTGTGAGGGACATTGGGTAGCAGCAAAAAGAATTTTTGAAGTATTTAAAAAGGAACTCAAACTTACGGCATCAAATATTCCAAAGTTTTAGACTTCCATCTTGTTGGTTATTCGATTCAGATTTTGATGGAGATAAATAAAATGGAGTCTCCACTTCGGATATTCGATGAATCTTGGATCAGCGACCCATTAGTTGGAGATCACACAAGCAATCTGTTCCTATTGATTCTACCACCGAAGCCAAATATTTTGTAGCAGCTCAAGCCACTAAGGAAATCATTTGGCTTCGAAAAAATACTCGAATATTTGTAGGAGAAACAAAGAGCTTCAACTCCTCTATTTGTCGACAACTCTTTTCATGCTTCGATTGGCTAGGAATCCAAATTTTCATGATAGAACCAAACATATCAACACCAAATATAATTTGATTCGACATTATGTAGAGGCCAAAACAATTCATCTTACACATTATTTAATTTCCGAACAAATTGCATATATTTTTACCAAAGCATTAGGGCGTGAAAAGTTCAAAAAAATTTTAGATCTTTACTTGTTATGTCAAATGTCCCTTTGAATTAAGGGGGGGGGGAAATGTTGTAATTCTATGGGAATCCTAAGGGTCCTATTCGAGTTAGGTAGTTAAGAAGTTAGTAGTTAGTGATAACTAATTTCTAAACTAATTTATGAAGTATAAATGTAATCTAATTCAATGATTGAGATATAGAAATCACATGTTTATTATTTAATAGGTTTGGTTGGGCATATCGAACTAGCCAATATGAGTTTTAACAAATGTAATATATGGTGTTATTTTCTCGACCACCCTATTTCATATATATCAATGGAACAAATGGATATAATTCCATTGATTTATGGTAGGGGCCTAACTACAACATTAAATTTCAAACCTTTGAATGGATTAGATTGGATGAAAGGCATGGGTATAGATGGTGTAGTGCATTACACTCGAAGAAGAGATATTGGTATCGTAGAGAATTCATTTGAATTGGATTCACATTATTATTATCAATAGAATATTGTGTATTGATGCGTTCCTAGTATCTCAAGAAACATCCATACGTATCATATTATAACCATATTATGCACAACATATGGATATGCAACACATGGATAAACGCATCATACGGTAAACTCATCATATGGATATGGAGCACATGGATAAACACAACATATGCGCAACATATGGATAAACGCAACATATGGATACACGTAATATTATATGGATATGGTATATGCACCCTCATGGATGTGTAAAATATGGAGCAACACAAATAGGCATTATAACAAAGCATTGGAATATTGGAACAAAACGTTGGAACAAAACAATTAGAACAAAGTGTTGATGGCAGTACTTGATAAAAGCCAATGGAACAAAGTGTTTGTGCCCTAATGTGTATTCTCCATGGGAACAATGGATTGAAAACTTCTCATAATGCTAGTTTCATTTTATTAACAAGTCAATTAAAAAACATGATTCAGTTTCCAAAAATATTTAATATTTAGCACTCGCAAATTCTATACCAACCATTAAAGAAGGGTAGGGTTATGAGAGAAATACATATGTTCATTATAGTGCACAATATAAATTCCTCATGCATACCATTTTTTTTCCTTACAAAGTGTTCTCTCAATATTATTCTTTCTTGAAGATTTTTCCGGATTATCCGATCTTATGAATGTTTCATAAGATTGTGGATAATCCGCAAACTCTTCAATAAACAACAACCACAAGAACTTGAAAACCAAAATTATTCTTTCTTTTAGAGTGTTCTCACAACAATATTTTGCACCGCTCTTAAAATGTTAAAACACTTTGTAGTGTATTTGGAGCAATGTTTATATGTCATATAGAGCAACATTGACTTTGGAACAACACCCATTCAATATGGAGGAGCCCTAATAAGCCATATGGAGTTTCATTAATTCAATGATAGTGTCAACATTATTTATGTAGAAAAAAGACATTGCAGGTTATAGAGCATTAATGAAATGATGACAACTACACCGAGGACTCTTTTATAGGCTACAATATATTTGTAGCCTACTTGCCATTGATGTAAAAGGAGGAGCTAATCAGAGGAAGGAAGCCACTTCTCAGAATGAAAGGGGGAGGAAAAATGTGTTTCCATCAATGCCAAAGGGGGGATATTGTTGGCAATATTGTAATTTATGGAAAAGGAGTAGCATATGGAACAACATGCAAAGGAGAAACAAGGTATGCAGGGAGCAAGGGACAAAGGAGCAAAGCAGATACATTGATGGTTTCTTAGAAAATTTATGTTGGTGTGTTGATGGCTTGATGCTTGGATAATGTTTCAGATATTGTTTAATGAAAAAATTTGTGGTGGCATTAATTTGTTGTTAAGTTTAATTGTTTTGATGCAAAGGCAAGACTCCACCACAACAAAGGCAAGTTTCCATGACATCAAAACAAGAAAGACTCAATGAGGTTGAGGCAATGACATGAAGAAAAGATTAATTTAACATATAGATGGCTTTGGTTAGTGAATTTTGCATACATATGCTTGCATTATTTTCATATTTTGTGTGCATATTGTTTACATTAGAGAATTCTTGCATGTGTTGTGGTAGTATAATGTTGTTTTTGGCACTATGTTGATATTTATGCACCTAGTCATTATAGATGGTTGAAATAATATGTGGTGGAGAACTTATTTATTTTATAATATTCAAAATATGAAGATTTTGGAAATGAATAAGTGGAAGGCAAAGAGTCAAGTCTCGTCCACTTCATATTCTTATGTGAAATACAAACAACTAGCAAATTATCTTTATAAAAGATGTTTTTTTTTAAGCAAAGAGGGTTAGAGAATGGGAGAATGTGGAAGAGTTGATTGAGGTATTATGCATTAGTCACCTAGCACATTTGAAGGTTATGTGAAGCATATTTGAATGGAAGAACAGCATAAATGAAGATGGAGATATGTTGAATTTATGACCATGTAAACTAGCACATTCTTATTTATTATTTGCATCAGGGGGGTTATAGTATCCTTTCAAGTTGTGGCTTGATAAATATCCAGCTTGGAGTTGGCTGAGGTAGGAATCTACTGTGGGTTTTATCCTTCGTAAAAAAATATGGTAGTTGCAGACTTCCTTTCATGTTGTAGCTTGCAAAAAAATTGAGGTAGCAAGTGTCCCCGTAGGTTGGAGCCTATAGAAAATTAGATGTAATAAGGAGGATGAGCTTTCCTTTGCATCACAACAATAATAAAATTTTGGTTTTATCCCTTTATCGATTTCCACATATATCTAGTGTCAATATGTGTTGTTATTATGTATTGATATGATGTTTTGGTTTTCTTATTATTTGTTGTTCACATAATAAATTTGTTGGTCATTATTTGTTACTATTTTCTCATGTAATATTTTAGATAATGAGATTTATGAAAAGAATTTTAATGTCCATGAATTTACTAAACAGATTCACGTTCCCCCCATCTCATTTTAGTCAAGTTTTCATCATCCAAAATCGGTCAAGGGATTCCTAGGCCTTTGGTAATTTTCCTTGAGACCACCTTCACCTCGGATTTCAAAATCCATCCAAAGCAATTTCAAAGCTCAAAAAATGAGGTAAAAATCCCAACACACCATGGAATATGGGAAAAGGAAAGGCAAGGCTGAAAACCACTATCAAAACCCATCAAAACCATGCCACCGAAAAACAAGAGAACCAAATACCAACATGAATAAGCCATGCATGTCCAAAGTAGCTAGGAAATCACACATGCAATATGTTACCTACAAGTACTCTTGTTGAAGCTCGCTAGATCCCTGCTCTTACTTGCTTGATATTTTCTTTCTTTTCCTTGGCTTGTCCTTACTTTGCTTTCTTTCCTCTTTCTTGGCTAAATGTTGAAGTTCTCCAAGAAAACTCTAAGTATCCAAGAGTATGAGAGAGAGAGAGAATAATGAGAGAGCTCCAAAAATGAACTCACAAAAGCTACAAACTACTCCTCAAAAGCATTTTTATCAATTAGGCCTCTATTTTATTCATTTTCCATTTTTTTCCTTCATTTTCCTCCTCACATGCAACCTCGTGACCTTTTCCCTTCCTTTTCTCCTATTTTCCTTTATTTTCATAAATAAATGTGCCAAAAAATATGTTGGCCTCTTTACTACCTTAGCCATTTCCTTTGCCAATTTTCCTTAGCCATAAGCACATATTCAATGATGCCCACTAGGATATATTTTTCCCAACATTCGACTTGGAATAAGTGTCCCGTAGCCGTGATCTTATTTTCCTTTTATTAACTTTTGTTACACGAATCTTTTTCCCGGGTTTGTTACGGAACCTCGCCCCCTTGGGGAACACCATCCTTGGTGTTAAACCAAACCTACACCTCAAAAAAAACTCGCTAAAAAATCAAACATACTACTCATTAAAATTTATAACTTATCTCATGGCGATATTTACATAGATATACATATGTACATATATAAAAAAAATCCCCAAAACATATGTGAAACATATATCAAACATAAAACCAAAACTTCTTTGCCTCAATAAAAAAATAATGAAGGATACATGGCCCACATCCGATCTTTCATCTCCCATGTATCTTCATCGGTCCCAAAGTACTTCCACCGCACTCTAACTTTCTCAATGGCTCTGTTCCCGAGCATGAGCTTCTTCTGCTACAATATGCACCGAGGTTCCGGATGGAATTATCCTTCTTGCTCCACTTGTAATACATACCAATCAATAACAGGATCAAAATCCTTTGTATACCTTTTTAAGTAATGAAAGATGAAACACATCATGGACTTTCACTATTGGAGGCGATGCAAGTTGATAGGCCACTAGTCCAATCTTCTCAAGGATCTCAAAATTCCCACAATATTGTGGTGCCAACTTGGCACATGATATGATCCTCAAGGAAATCTTCTTGGGCTCGATGCAAATATAAACCTACTCCCAAACTTGAAACTCTTTAAATACCATGTGTTGTTCCGCATAACTCTTTTATCTATCATGTTTTTCCTTTATATTCTTCCTTATAACCTATATTTCCTACTCCATGTCTTCTAACATGTTTGGTCCAATCAATACCTTGTTAATTGGCTCGCTCCAACCGATGGGAGTATTAAAACTCTTCCCATATAGTGCCTCGAAGGGACTCATCCCCAATGACTCATGCTACCCATTTTTGTATGCAAAATAAACCAACAATAGATATTCTTCCCATTTCCATTGTTGATGCATCACATATATCCTCAACATATCCTCGAAGATCATGTTGACCCTCTCGGCTTGTCCATCCGTCTCGTGGATAAGGTGTACCGAAGGCCAAATTTGTGCCTAATCCCACAAATAACTCCTTCCGAACATGGAATTTAACTTTTCATCCCTCGTCCATCACAATATTATTTGGAACACCATGCAATCTAACTACATCTCCGATAAACGCTTGTGCTACATTTCTAAATGAATACGTAGTATTCACTGGGATGATGTGTGCCACCTTCATCAACCCTCGTCCACAACAACCATGATGGAATAATGTTGTCTCACTCGTCATAGAAAAAACTTGTGATAAATTCCATGGAAATGACCTCCCATTTCCATTATGGAATCGCAATAGGTTGTAGTAGACCACCCCGGATGCCGACACTCTACCTTTACCTACCGAAAAAATCCAAACATACGTACACAAACTCTACCACATTTTTTTCTCGCATTCGGCCAATAATAGAACTTCTTCATCGCATCCAATGTCTTATGATAACTCGGGTGACCGTAATATGGTTTCGCATGAAAATCCCTCAAGATCACCTTCTTGCGCTCGCTATCGTATGGCACAAATATATTGTCTCTAAAACTCGACCAATCCATCTTCCGTGAGATGATAGTCCACATTTTGTACACCTATACCCGTACTCTACCGCAATATGTGCATAAGCTCCATGTACCCGACATCTTGTCGAATTCCCTACAAGATCCTATCCTCGTAAATATGTTCCATAGGATCTCATAGCCGCAATGTGATTTATCTATATCTACCTGCTAAGAGCATCCGGGACCCCTGTTCTCTATAACTTTGATGTATTTTCTCTCAAAATAAAAAAGCACTTATCATATCCAACTATCTATATTTCCTCGCATTCGTATTCAACTTGTCAAAAAAAGTACCTCAACCCACCGTGATAACTCATCAAGTAAAAAACCTCCTTTCAAGAAGATAGTGTTGAGGATAATTTGCCTTCATCAAAGGCTCGCCATATAGAAATTAAGGCTCGCCATACGTAAATTAAGGCCCCGACATTCATGACAGAGACTATCCCTTAATTCTAGGAGTAAATTATGTAAATTTCTCTCGCTAATTGATATAAAATTAGTATGTAATTATCTCTCTTTAATTATAAATAAGAATCCTCACCATAATTACAGTGTGGTGGTTTATTCAACCTTCTCATGGTATCGATTTCGTGTTCTGTTTGTGTGCGTGATGAAGGTTGATCGGTGGTCAAGTGTGGAGAAAGAAGACAAACTCGCCATCCGAGAGCTATTGAGTCGTTGTTGACCCGTGTTCGGAGCTGATTGAGCTTGCAAGAACAAGGAGCGTTCAATCCGAAGTTTTAGGCAAGTGGTTTGCAGCTTGTTTCTTGCTTCCTTCTCGCCAGTTTTTTTGTTGTTCTATCCTTTCCTCCCCATGGCTACCGAAACCTCCCTTCTTCCTTTCAACACCTTAATTCATATGATCACCATTAAACTTTCCTCCACCAATTATCTCCTTTGGAAGAGTCAACTTCTTCCTCTTCTTGAGACTCAGAATTTGTTGGGTTATGTTGATGGCACCATCGTACCGCCCCCCTCGCTTTTAATCTTGCTACTTCTCGTACACCCAATGACAAGCACCTAGAGTGGAAATCTGCAGATCAACGTCTTCTCGCCTTCTTCGTTCCTCCCTCACCGAAGAAGCCTTGGCGAGGTTTTTGGCCTCTCTACTGCATGTGAGGTTTGGCTTGCTCCGGGAGAACACCTTCAACCACCGTTCGAAGGCTCGCGAAATCCATCTCAAGGATGAACTTCAGCTGATGAAACGCGGCACCAAATCCGTTGCCGACTATGCTCGTGCATTCAAAGCCCTCTCGCGATCACCTTCATGCAATTGGTCGGCCCGTTGATGGCACCGATAAGGTGCACCGGTTTCTCCGCGGCCTCGCGACCGATTTCTCCAGCCTTCTCCATCGCGCAGCATGGCGCTCACGCCTCTTCCCGGCTTTGTCGACCTAGTTTCCAAAGCCGCGAGCTTTGAGATTTTCCAAAAGTCAATCGAGCCCATCGCTCCTCCCCGTCGCCGCGTTCACAACCGCGCCGTGGTCCCGAACGGTCAACCCGAGCACAGCCTCCTTCCGCAACTTCCGTGGCCAAACCCCCCCGCAAATCGTGGTCGTGGTAACTCCGCAAATCGTGGTCGTCATTCCTTTGGTCCAGGACGTCGCCCTCCCCGCCGCCAAATCCCGCCGCCTTGATGGCCATTATGCCGATCGCCGCAATCGTAGGTATGTCCGCGAGTGAGTCAACTCGCCGATTTTGCCGAAGCCTTCACCAATTCCTCGTTCTCTCAATGATGCAACAGACTCCGATTGGTTCTTGGACACCGGAGCTTCAGCCCATATGTCTAATGACCCATATCACTTGGACCAGTCCCACTCAGTACAATGGTAAGGATTCTGTAATTGTGGGAAACGGTGCCTCCTTACCCATTACACATACCGGTACCCTCTCTCCCTGCTCCAAATATTCATTTATTAGATGTCTTGGTTGTTCCCCATCTCACCAAAAAATCTTCCGTCAATTAGTAAATTAACCTCCGATTTTCCCTTATCTCGTTACTTTTTACTAATAATCTTTTCTCTATTCGGAATCTTCAAACGGGAAAGGTGGTTGCAACCGGTAAGAGAGATGGCGGCTCGTATGTGCTAGAGCGTAGCAACTCGCTTTCTTTTTCGTCCTTAAAAATAAATCTTTACATGCTTCCTATGATTTATGGCATGCTCGCCTTGGACATGTAAATCACTCGTTATTTCGCATTTAAATAAACAAGGACATCTTTATCTTACGTCTTCATCGCCCTCTCCCACATTATGCGACACTCGTCAACTTGCGAAAAATCATCGCTTGCCTTATTCACGTAATGAACATAGGTCGTCTCATGTATTAGATCTTATTCATTGCGACTTATGGGGCCCTTCCCCCCATCAAATCCAATTTGGGGTTTGTCTATTATGTTATTTTCATTGATGATTATTCACGATTCACTTGGCTTTATCCTTTAAAATTCAAATCGACTTTTATAATGTTTTCACTCAATTTCAAAAATTTGTGGAAACTCAATATTCTCGCTCGCATTAAAATTTTTTCAAAGTGATGGCGGAGGTGAATTAACTAGCACTAGCTTTCAAACTCATCTTCGTACAGTACCGGCATTCACCATCGGCTTTCTCTGTCCCTATACACCCGCCCAAAATGGTCGTGTCGAACGCAAACACCGCCACGTGACCGAGACTGGCCTAGCCCTTCTTTTTCACTCTCACCTTTCTCCTCGCTTCTGGGTTGACGCTTTTAGCACTGCAGCTTACATCATCAATCAATTGCCAACACCGCTTCTTGGAGGTATGTCACCGTTTGAACTTTTATATGGTTCTTCTCCAAATTATGAAAATTTCCATCCATTTGGTTGTCGTGTTTATCCTTGTTTACGTGCTTATATGCCTAACAAATTTTCCCCACGCAAAGATTCCCTCGCATTTTTTTTGGGTTACAGTCCCCTCTTATAAAGGGTTTCGTTGCCTTGACCCCCATCACCTCTCGGCTCTACATCACCCGACATGCTCAATTTGATGAAAATCATTTCCCTTTCATCGATACCTCTCATGCTCGACCCCTTTCTTCTCTACAATTTTCCCACTTTCCGGAACCTCGTATTTTGCATACCGACCCTCCTCCGTCATCCCCCGCACCACATTCTCCGCATATAACTCAATCCGGATTTAACCCATGTGCTATCCGTACCGATCCAGTGGAAAAATCTTTGCAAGCTATTGATTCCTTTGCAGGTCCCTCTTCATCACCACCTCCCACCGAGGCACCCGGACCGCTCCTCATGTTCCCCGCGCCAACAATTTCACTAGGCTCTCACCCTATGATCACACGAGCTAAAGCCGGTATTTTCAAAACTCCTCATCCAAAGCAAACCTTGGTGTCTTGGGCTCATCCGGACTTCTTTCTACTCTTCTTGCCTCCACTAAACCTAAAGGATTCAAATCGATGCTAAGAATCTCGCTCGGCTTCTCGCCATGGATGAAGAAGTTCACGCTCTGCAAAATAATCGCACCCTAGATTTTGGTTCCTCGACCCGCAAGCACCAATATTGTGGGCTCCAAATGGGTGTTCCGGACCAAATATCTTCCCGATGGATCCATTGAGAGATTCAAAGCTCGCCTTGTTGCCAAAGGATATACCCGTGTACTCGGTCTTGATTACACCGACACCTTTAGTCCCGTTATCAAGGCCACTACTATCGGTGTTGTGCTTTCTCTTGCTATTACCAACAAGTGGCCTATTCGTCAACTTGATGTCAAGAATGCGTTCCTCAATGGCACTCTCATCGAAAATGTTTATATGGAACAACCGCCCAGGTACATTGATCCTCGCTTTCCTAATCATGTATGTCTCGTTAAAGAAAGCTCTATATGGTCTCAAGCAAGCTCCTCGTGCCTCGGTTCCAAGCACTTCAGCTCTTTTTCTTATTCAACTTGGTTTCTATTGCAGCCGCGTTGACCCTTCTCTATTTGTCTTTCATAAGCAATCGACATTATCTATTTGCTTCTTTATGTTGATGACATTATTGTTACCGGGAAACAACACCTCTCTTCTTGACAGACTTTATTTGTAAACTCAATTCTATGTTCGCCACTAAAGATTTGGGTCCTCTCGCTACTTTCTTGGCCTTGAAGCTTTGCCAACTGCAGATGGTCTCTTTCTCGCTCAGCTGAAATATGCACGGGATATTCTTACTCGCGCTCGCTACTTGACAAGAAACCCGTCCATACTCCCATGGTTGTCTCCCAACACTTTTCTCGTCGATGGCCCTCTGTTTTCCGATCCCACTCTTTATAGGTCTCTCGTTGGAGCACTACAATACTTGACCATCACGCGCCCGGACATTGCTCATGCGTCGTCAACTCGTTAGTCAATTTTTGCATGCTCCAACCGAAGATCACTTTCTTGTCGTTAAGCGTATTCTTCGCTATGTCAAGGGCACCCTCCATTTTGGCCTTACATTTCGCTCATCCGCTACTCCCGTGCTCTAGTTGCTTACTCGATGCCGACCGGGCAGTGCTGTCCGGACACTCGTCGCTCTACCTCCGGCTACTCTATTTATCTTGGTGACAATTTGGTCTCTTGGAGTGCTAAGCAGACAACCCTATCGTATCTCGTTCAGCTTGTGAATCGAATATCGTGCTCTTGCAAACACCGCCGCCGAACTTATTTGGCTTACGCATCTCCTTGGTGACCTCCGTGTTCTCATTCCACAACGGCCTCTTCTCTTATGCGACAACAAGAGTGCTATTTTTTTTGAGCTCCAATCCGAGCTTTCACAAGCGAGCCAAGCATGTGGCATTAGACTATCATTTTCTTCGCGAACTTGTTGTCGCTGGCAAACTTCACACGCAAGATGTGCCCTCTCATCTACAGAGTTGTCGACATCTTCACAAAAAGTGTTCCTCGACCCCTTTTTGAATTTTTCCGATCCAAGCTTCACGTTCATTCCAATCCGACGCTCAGCTTGCGGGGGGGGTGTTGAGGATAATTTTCCTTCATCAAAGGCCTGCCATACAGAAATTAAGGCCTTCCATACAGAAATTAAGGCTTGACATTCATGCCAAGATCTGTCCCTTAATTCTAGGAGTAAATTATGTAAATTTCTCTCGCTAATTGATATAAAATTAGTATGTAATTATCTCTCTTTAATTATAAATAAGAATCCTCACCATAATTACAGTGTGGTGGTTTATTCAACCTTCTCAGATAGTGCCTCCATATTTCAATGCATGTATGATCACTGCTAGCTCAAGATCATGCATTGGATAATTTTGTTTGTTCTAATTCATTTTCCGTGACTAGTAGCATACCACATGTCCATCCTGAATAAGGACTCCACCAAGCCCTATTTTGCAAGTATCTGTACATACTAAAAAATATTTGTTTGGATCTATGATCTTTAACATTGTAGCATTTGTTAACAACTTCTTAATCTGCTCAAAACTGGTCTCACACTCCTTAATCCACTTAAAATTCTTACCTTTCCTCTGCAATGATGTAATCGAATAAGAAATCAGTGAGAAGTTCCTAATTAACCTCCTGTAATAGCCTGCCAATCCCATGAAATATCTCACCTCATCTACATTTCTAGGAGCTTCACACTCCATGATAGACCTTACCTTTTCTGGATCCACTACTATGCCCTCCTTGGAGACAACATGTCCCAAGTAATGTACCTCAGTCTCAAATAAACTACATTTGTTGAGCTTAGCATAAAATTGATTCTCTCTCAACAGTCTCAACACGACTGAAAAATTCTCGATATATTCTTCTTCATTCTTAGAATATACCAAGATGTCATCGATGAATACAATCACAGAAATTTTCAGATAAGGAAGTAACACAATATTCATCAAACACATAAATGTAGTTGGATAATTAGTCAAACCAAATGGAACTACAACAAACTCATAATGCCCATAGCTGGTCTGGAAATTTTTCATGTACATGTCCTCTTCTTTGACGCGTACATGATGATATCCTGATCTCAAGTCCATCTTAGAGAACATTTTTTCTCCCTTTAGCCGATCCAACAAATCATCAATCCTCGATAATGGTTACATGTTCTTCATGGTCACTTTGTTCAACTTCTTGTAGTCAATGCACAATCTTAGAGTGCCATCCTTATTCTTCACGAACAACATTGGTGCACCCAATGGCAATATACTTTGCCTAATTTATCCCTTATCAAGCATCTCTTTCAGTTTCAACATTAAATCTACCAAATCAGATGTGGTCATCCTTTAAGGTACATTTGATATTGGTGTTGCCCCTCTTACCAACTCAATAGAAAAATCTACTTCCCTGTCAAGTGGAAAATCTGAAATCTCTACGGGAAATACATTGTGAAACTATTTTAGAACTGGATAAATGCTCAAAGCATATGAATACTCAACTTCCTTACCTTTTTTTCTAGATATATTTATTGAAAATAGCACACACCCTTTCCTACGACTGCTCTTGCCCTGTATAGTTGTCACCATCCTAACTAATGTGGCTTTCTTCTTTCCCTATAAGATCTTAGTTCCCCATTGTCATCCAGGCACTCAATGGATTTTTCATAACAATCCAACTTGGTCCTGTGAAGATATATCTATTCCATAACCTATATCATGCTATATTATCCCAATGGAAATATGTTCAGGTGCGTTGTTGTAGGCATACCATTTAACTCAAATGCACAAGCTATTACCCAATGATGAACCCTTTTATTTCTACTTGTATCCAACTACACCAGCTAATATTTTGCGTGCACTTATTTTCTCAAACCACACTTATGACTGGGTCAGGATTAATATAACTATAATTATATCCAGGATCAATGAAAAAAGAAACAACTTGATCATAAATCTTATCATTCATCCCAATGATAGAAGCCTGATGATATTCCTTCCCGTTGTCCACATTTGCATAAATCCAAGGAATTTTATGACCAACATCCCCAATTTTTTATGCCTCCTGTGCACTATATATCTGGGGTCTACCACCCTGATACTGTGAACAATCCTTCTTACGATGATCCTTGCCACATATCCAACACTGCAGGGGTGCTCTACCATCACCTCTAGCCTGTTACTCTTCATGTCCTTTCCTATATGTATTAAACTTATTGTAAGGAACCACGTTTTCTTTATCACCTACATCTTGTGGTATTTCCCACTTTGGTGGCCATATTACTTTAGCTTTCTAATTTCCTTTCAAATCACGTTTAGGCTGAAATTTGTGTTTTGACTGCTCATAACAATGCTTCAGCTTTCGAATGGCCTCCTCCAATGATCTAGGCTCATCAAACTCAATTCGGTCCCTATATTCTACTGGAATCCCACTAATGAATCTTTGAACCTTGGAATTCTCCTCCTTGAGGTAAGGAACATATCTCAACAACTCGAAAAACCTGCTAGTATACTCATCATCTATCATGGAACCCATCTTCAACTCATAAAAATCCTTACCTATAGCATCATAGTACCTCTCTGATGGATACTTCTTCCAAAATAACCTCTCGAACTCACTCCAAGTCAGATCCTCTTCATAAATACCCCTGAAATTCTTCACATATTCCCATAAAATGTATGTTTTACCTTTGAGACTGAATATAGCTATTCTAGATTTCATATTTTCTAAGTAATCATGCAACCTGAATAATTTCCTCATACCAAGAAACCATGCCTCTGCATCCTGTGATTTCTTCATCTCTTCATCAAAGGTAGGTGGCTTTGCTTTCTTAAACTCATCCGGAAAATATCCCTTATCACTCCTCTTGTAAAAATGATAACGGTGACGATCATAATTCCTATAAGAACCAGAACTAGATTAGCACCTATGTTTGTCACCTCTCCTATCTAGAGTGTCCAAGAATCTATGATCTCTAATTATGTCATCTCTGCTCGACCTGTAACCACTAGGAGACATACTACCATATGCCCCATTAGTTCCATTCTCATTTCCATAACTGATATGAAGTGGCCCATGTTGCTAAAAATTTAACAAACTATGAAGGATTTCCAAATTTACTTCTGATTTTTTTTCTTGTGCCTGCATGATTTTTCCATTGTTCGCCTTACAACTCCTTATCTCTTCCTTCAAACTTCTCAGTGTATCTCCTAAATCATATGAGTGCCCAACATGATGTTTCTCATTAGATTCATAACGATAATATTTGTATTCTACCATATTTTTATCCATATTCGATTTTTTCCTGAAAGGCATCTCATGTCATATTAAACCAAATCACAATAAACCAACGTACCTTACCATAATTTCTGGAGAATATATTATCTGCAAGATCAACCAATCAACATAATACATGTATAAACATAATCATAACAACATATATACCAGTAACACATGGTATGCCAACTCATAAACATCATTCTAGTTAGAGTCCAGTCATAAATTCACGACCACATCAACTACGCACCATGCCCTCATGCATGACAACCTAAATCATACCATTGTACGCTTAAAAAAATGTAAGCACCTAACATGTATAACCAGTCATATTCTCATGAAAATACATTTACAACAATTTCATCAACCCCTCCATGGCGACATCACTGCCACCATGACCAACACCATGTGGATGCAACAAGTACATAGACCAAAATCATGAGAAACACATGCACGACTGACGTGAATGCATAACGACAATAATCTTGAAAACATCAAACTTTTCCCAAGGAGATTGAAACCACACTCTGATACCACCTGTAACGTACACCTCCTCTCACATCTATCCAAGTAACTGGCCAACCGTGGTAAACATGAGCTGAGGGAAATTAAGAGTAGATTTGACCTCCTTGCTGACTTTAAGGAAGTGAAATTGATGCGGAAAACCATAACACAGACTCCCTGCACTTGCTACAGGACCCCGAGAGGTTATCCCAATCATCAAGTTGACTTATCCCTGGGTCCCACTGACTTTTCATGAAGAAAACCCCCAAAAGATCCCTTGATATGGGAAAGGGTGTGTCTGGGAGGCTTTGGACGCTCCCACAACATAGCCATGTGTGCTTTCAGGGACTCTTTTACCGAGACATGTGCCTGCGTCTGCAGGATATAAGGCACTTTTTAAGCCCAGAATCCTGAACACTTCCCATAACTTCCCGTAGCTTTCAAAATTCATCAAACACACGGTGCCAATTCTAAATAACCAAAAACTAACTCTGAGACTAAGCTTGACAATCCTCAACTGGGACTGACATTCTGTCAAACACTTGGCATGAATTAAATCTATAGGTCTAGGATACAAGAGAGACGACAAACGACTGAAAAATCTTGAGAGACATTACAAGAAGGATCACCACCTGCTTCCTTGAACTGATATCATATCAATTAGGTCTTGCATCCATTATATTAACATTTACAAGTAAATGCATGAAATAACCATGACATGAACCAGTCATTTAACCATGTTTATAACTAGCATAAACCCATGGAAATAATAGTGAGATAATAGCCATTAAATCCACACATTAATAGATACAAATCAAGAGAGCTTAACTTCCATTAAACATGGGAAATAACAAACCAAATTTGCAACTTCCACGTACCATCTGACCATAGACATGGTTGATCCAAATCTCTCTTCAGCCAGTAACCCCTGTTCCATATTCCAAGCATGAATGTGGAATCTCGTGGATAAACCAATCCAAAAAAAACCAAGGGGATCCAGAGGTTAAACCACATCCTCCTTACCATACCGTGATCACACCAAAACTGGTGCTTTGATCACAAAAACCAAACTGATCTTGGAATGTATCCATAAATCCATCACTATCCTTGAGTAATTTTTCATCTCCTTGTCTCTCAGTATTTACCATGATATAATCCCAGATCACTAGGCCCTAAACAGAGACACCACCCTTGGGCTTGATCATATATCCCGTCAAAACCGAGGAAGGGATTCCTAGGAATTTGTGAATTTTCCTTGAGACCACCCTCGCCTCGAATTTTGAAATCCATCCAGAAATTCCAAAGCTCAAAACTGACATAAAAATCCCAATGCACCATGGCATCTGGAAAAAGGCAAGGCAAGGCAAGGCTGAAAACCATTTTCAAAACCCGGCAAAACCATGCCACCAACAATGAGATAACCAAATACCAAATGTGTAACCCATGCATAACCAACCCAGCTAGCAAATCACACATGCACTATGTTACCTGCAATTATTCCTACTAAAGTTGTTAGATCATGTTCTTCCTTTCTTGGTCTTTGCTTTCCTTTCCTTTCATTTTCCTTCCTTTGCTTGCTTTCCTCTTTCTTGGCTCAACAATGAAATGATCCAAGAAAACTCTAAGTATCCAAGAGTACGAGAGAGAGAGAATAATGAGAGAGTTCCAAAACTAAACTGACAAAAGGTACCAACTAATCCTTATAAGCATTTTTTATTAATTAGGCCTCTAGTTTCTTCATTTTCCATTAATTTCCTTCATTTTCCTCCTCACATGAAACTTGTGACATTTTACCTTATTTTTCTCCTATTTTCTTTTATTTTCATAAATAAATGTGCCAAAAATATTTTTTCCTCTTTAATTCCTTAGCGATTGCATTTTCCAATTTTCCTTATCCATAAACACATATCAAGTGATACCCACTAGGATATCTTTTCCCAAGATTCAGCCTGGAATAAGTGTCCCTTAACCGTGGTCTTATTTTTCCTTTATTAACTTTTATTACATGTGTTATCACCAAATTGAGTCCTCTTGGGCTGCTTCAATGGTCAACTTGGACTAATTGTTTCAAACCACTTCTAACTGAATCTTAGCCTCTTCATTCTAAGAGGGCTCTCTCACAGGAAATTTATGATATTGTTTAATGATAAAGATATATGGCTAATTCTATGAATTTTGTCTTGGTTTTGTATGTTTGCAGGTTGAAAAGATGAAGGTTTGCTACCATTGGGCTATGGATTCAATGACAGGGATCTCAATGACAAAGGCTCTTCTTATGGAAGCTAAGGCATGTAGATACTTAAATGAAAGTGGAATGCACACATACAGAGTTTACTCAATATATAAATGTTCAAATGAAGTCAGAGCATGAGAAACCTGAATTCTGAGTAATGAACATTAAGATACTAAAAGCAGGACATTGAGAAAGATATCCAATAGTTTAGTGCTGGTAAGGAAGTCAGAGCACGCAAAGCAAGAATTACGAGTAATCAAATATTAACATATTGAAATAAAATAATAATATACATAGGACAATGTTCATGAAAGTATCAAATGAATCTCAAGTGAAGGAAGAAACCAATAGCCACTCTCTATTATTGATCAAAACTTGTTTACAATAGTAGCAGTCAGCCATAACATATCCCAACCCTTCATACATCAAAGTACTTGTTACTTATAGGCATCTAGCCTTTACATCCATTCTACCAAATGGCTAGATTATTAAGTTCCTTTACTGCCACCTAATAGAGCTCCCACAGGGAGATGAACTTGTCCAGATTTCACCTTTTTGAAGCATCGCCTGAATCTTCCTCTTGATTTCATTGTTATCTAGAACTGAGCGCTAATATATTGGTCCATTGGGTAGCGACGCGTCTGGGGTCAGATTGATGGAGTGCTTGACCTGACAGTGTAGAGGCACTCCTACAGGTGAGGTGAAGATGTCCCCATACTCCTCCATGAACTTGTCCATCTGTTGTTTTCATGTGTAATATCCATGTATAGAGGTCATGGCCACAGTCTTATTCTTGCCCTGAGGATAGATCTTAAGGAAAGATAATTTCTCGGTTTTGGAAATGAGCTAACTGCATTTCTTTGTAATGATCAAAGAGATGGAGGTAGGTTGTGCTACCTATGGTATATTTTACACCTTATTACCCAAAGTAACAACAATATTGTGAGGCCTAGACTCATACACAACATGTCGCTTCCACATGTATGGTTGGCCTAATAATATATCACAAACTTCAAGAGGCGCAACATCACATAATACCTCATACATGAAGGGCTTGATGTTGTAAAGGAAGTGACACTGTTGGCTAATGAGGAGATCTCGTCGTTGGTGAAGCTACCCGATGGTGTACAGTTGTGGGTGTGTTGTGGTCAGCAAGCCCAGCTTCTTCCTGAACTCTATTGAAATGAGGCTATTTTGGCTCCCGTTGTTGACAATGAACTGCAGTGGGGAACCCTTCACCCACATTTTGGAATGGAAGAGGCACTCCCCCTCCTCTGGGTCTTTGAGTTCCTCCTTGTAGATATTAGTGGTGGAAATGGTGGCACTGGGCTCCACATTGATAATATGCTTCCCTTTTTCATTCCCATTGTCAAGTTCTTACTTAGAGTTGGAACATGCATCTAATTTGGAAGCCTTGAGTTTGGCCACCAGTGACTACTTGGCCCAACACTCACTTGTGTTGTGAGTGGAGCTCTTATGGAACTCACACTTGTGTCCTTATTTGGCTCCATGGTGTTTTTATTCGCTTGCAGCTTCGACGGTTTGTCCTAGGCCACAACGCTTTGGATTTTTCCTTTGTTTTGCAGTTTGGGGGTACCTTTCCCTTGCTTCTAATTCACAGATCCAAAGTCTCGCTTCTTCTATTTGAATTTCTTCTCAATCTTAGTAGCATACCAGTATGTTGCACCAAGTGAGAAGATGTCGAGGAACTTCATTTCCTCCTGTATTTATCTGTGTAGACAACTCCGATAACTAAGCAGCAAATGTTTCTTCAAATCTTTGATACTGGACTTTTTGTGCAAGGTATAGAACAGATTCGTCAACTCAGGCATCTCTTGATCCCTTTGCTTCCGCAGCGTAGTCCATTCTATGTACTTATCCTTACAACTCCCCACAAGGTAATATCGTTCCTTGACAGCATCTCAAAAATAATTCCAAGTGGGTGCAGCTGAAATCAGGGAGGATTCCCTCTTGTCCTTTTTCTCACAGTAGTTTTCCCACCAGTCTTTGACATGGGGGCAGATTTGAGGAGTGAAAAAGTAAATTTTTATCAATTAGAAAAATCATGAATAAAAAAATATCCTTCTAATAGATTCAACCATCTTTCTATGGCATCTGTACCTAGTTTTCCCTCAAATATTGGAATTTCAAAGTTAAATTGTACCTTAAAAGGAGTGGTGCCTCTAGAGTTGATGCCAGATGAAGATGTGTCATCAATGGATAGTCGTCAAAGGATCTAGGCAAAGTTATCCAGTATCGTGTTCCTTTGTTTCTCGAGGGCCTCCTCGAGCAATATTTTGATAGTATATACTGCTCCCTTGTCTTTATTTTCTTCCACCATGGGAGGTTGTTAGGGTTTGCGAGGTTGATATTGCAAAGGCTCAACTAGATTGAGCCCTAACTCGTTATACCTTGATCTTGTTGGGAAAATGAAAAGAAAGACTGAGAAAGAGAAGTCTCGTTTTGATATCATTGATCCATACTTATGAAAGAACACTATAAAATACATAAATAAACATAAACACAAATATATAGCAGAAATAAAACTTCATTTCTTTAATATCAAAAAATTGAAACATGCTTATAGACAGAATGGAAATAAACTAGCTCGAGCGATGGTAGCTTATCTCTGAGAAGAGATGTGGCAACTACATGCCTCTAAACTGTCTTACAATGAAGCTCGAAGGGTTATTTTTTATTGAGAAAAAATAGAAAGCCCTAAACATCCAAAAACCTAACCCTAGGATATGAAGCACCAAAACTATGGGCCCCGTTTGGGAAAATTGGTATATCAACTTCCCAGGGTCGTAACTTTTGCGTACAATCTTCATTTGACACGCACAATACCTCATTAGAAATATCTATCCAAGGAATAAAACTTTCAAGTCAGCACCGATTTTCCCAAAAAACATCGTTTAGGGCCTAAAAATGGCTTCGGAATTTCAGGCTCCGAAAAGTTGCTAAAAATAGTAAATTGTGCTACAATTAAGGAAACTGAAAAAATGAAAGAAACAATGGTGGGGTTCCAGGTGGAATAGGCAGGTGGCCACCAATATCTACCTGGATCATAAGCACAAAGGATGAGTTATACCCTTCTATTTGTGACCTTCCTTCATTAAAAACTTGTCCATCATCGTCACTTTCTTCAAAAGTTACCTGATGAATTGGGGAAGTTTGAATCTCTTAAAATGTTAAGGGTATCTATGTGTTTAGGTATTAAATAGCTTCCAGCATATATTGGAGCTTTTGGGAAGCTGAAATACCTTGAAATTTCACTATGTGAGTGCTTAAAATAAATTTTCAACGAAATAACACAACTGAGGAAACTCGAGCAGCTTGACATGAGAGAGATTTCTCGATTGATAAAATTAACTAAATAAATTGCAAAGTTGTGAAAATTGTAACGTACACCTCCCCTCACATCTACCCAAGTAACTGGCCAACCAAGCTAAACATGAGATGAGGGAAGTTAATTTGAGATTCAACCTCCTTGGTGACTTTAAGAAAGGTTAATTGACATGGAAAACCATAACACAGACTCTCTACCGCCTACTACAGGATCCCTAGAGGCTATCCCAGTCATCAAGCTAACTTTTCCCTGGGTCCCATTAACTTTTGTTGAAGAAAACCCCACGAAACTCCCTTCATATCGGCAAAGGTGTGTCTAGGAAGCTCTAGACGATCCCACAGCATAGTCATGCGTGCATCCAGGGGCTCATTTACCCAGACTTGTGCCCCCCTCCACAAGATTTAAGGCACATTTTAAGCCTAGAATCTCGGACACTCCCAAGACTTCTTATAGCTTTCAAAATTCATTAAACACATGGAGACAATTCCAAATAACCAAAAACTGACTTCAGGACTAGGCCTGACCATCCCCAATCAGGACTGACATTCGATCAAACACTTGGCATGAATGAAAAATACATGCCTAGGATACAAGAAAGAGAGAAAATGATTGAAAACATTTGAGATACATTACAAGAAGGATCATGGCGCTCTTCCTTGAATTGATATGACATGAATTAGGTCTTTCATCCATTATATTAACATTTACAAGTAAATACATGAAATAACCATGACATGAACCAGTTATTTGACCATGCTTATAACCAGCATAAAACCATGGAAATAAAAATGAGATAACAACGATTAAATCCACACATTAATAGGTACAAAGAAAGATAAATCAACTTCCATTAAACATAGGAAATTAATGACGAGTTTCACGACTTCCACGTACCACCCGAACATAGACATGGCTGAGCCAAATCTCTCTTCAGCCAATCACCCTTGTGCCATATTCCCCGTATGAATGTGGGATCTCATGGATAAACCAATAAAAAAAAAACAAGGGTATCCAAAGGTTAAACCACCTCCACCCTCACCATACGGTGATAACACCAAAATCGGTGTTGTAATCACCAATTTAAACTAGAATCAGGGGGTTGTAGTATCATTCAAGTTGTGGCTTGATAAATATCCATTTGGAGTTGGTTGAGTTAGGAGCCTTCTGTGGGTTGTACCCTACATTAAACATATATATGTTGGAGCTTCCTTACATGTTGCAACTTGCATAAAACTGAGGTAGCAGCCTCTTGTAGGTCGAAGCCTACATAAAATCAGATGTAATAAGGAGTAGGAGCTTGCCTTTGCATCTCAACAATAATAAAATTATGTTTTTATCCCTTTATGGGTTTCCACATATATTTGGTGTCAATATGTGGTGTTATTATGTATTGATGTGATGTTTTGGTTTGTTTATTACTTATTGTTCACATACTCAATATTAATGTCCATGAATATATTAAATTGATTCACCACCCCGTCCTCCCCCCGCCCCTCTCTCAATTTAGTCAAGTTTTCATCAATTGGTATCAAATTGGGTTCCTTTGGTATAAGCCTAAGATCATGAAGGAGATCTAGTTGAGTCATGGACTATCAAAGTGTACCTATGCTTAGTGCATCAAAATTTCATGAATGGAGAGATAAGGTAAAATATTAACTCATAGCTTATGGACCTTGTGTATGGAAACTTGTATGTGATGTTGACTGTAAAGACTCTCCCTCTATGCAAGAACAACAATGGAATGATAAGGAAAAATGTGTTCTATTAAACAATATTAATAATAGGGATCTCGATACAGTAATAGATTTAACATTTGCAAAAGAAATATGGGATAGATTACAACTTATTCATGAAGGAGAGACTAGGAGAGTAGTATTGAAAAAGAGAAGAGAAAGAGGAAGAAGAAAAATCCATGTTAAGAAGAAAGGGTTCAGACGAATAAGGTCTATACTAGTTTGAATGGACCTTATTTTCATGAAGAAAATATAGTTGAGAACAAACCAAACTTTACATAAACTTGGATGAAATCAAAATATTGAAGAATTAGAGCAAAGACTATAATAAATTGTTGCAAATATGTGATGAAAGAGAACATAAATTAAAGGAAGAAATTGTAAGCCTGAAGACATGGCTTGAAGAGGAAAGGAGGATAAAGGAAATGATGAATAATTAGCTAAAGGAGAAAGAGGAACAGTGTGAAATATTAGAGTCTAAAATCATTTCAACTCAAAGAGAGTTATAAAATGAAAATAATAGGTTGTGTAAGCAGCTAGGATAGGAGATTGCATCCATGGAAGACTCATAAGAAAAGAGAAGTACGTAAAAGGCAGTCATGGACGATAATAAAGCAGTCTTGAAAATACCATTAAAGGAAGGTACAAGTAGAGTGAATGGAAAAGAAGCAAGCAAAACCAGGTAGCAACAACAAGAGTCAAATAATGATTCTTGCAAAAAGGTCATTTCCTCCTAGAGATGAGTTGAAAAAATTTGAAATAACTCAAAGGAGATTCTTTGATCCCTTGAAAGAAATCAAATTTTTTTCTTGCCATGAACCTGGTTATTTAGCAAAGAAATGTAAGAGAAATAAAAGTAATATGAATCAACAAAATATGCAGCAAACAAGAAGCCTCCCTAAAATAAGGAAACAGAAAATACAACCATACATGAGGTTGACAAAATACTTCCATGGTTACTGATATTTGTGCAATGAATTTGGGCATATATCCATTGAATGTAAACTATATGTAAAGAATAGAACAAGAGTACACACACCATTTCCACCATATCTTGTTCAAATAAGGTGCTATTTATGTAGCAATCTTGGACATAAATCCAAAGACTGCAAATTGGCGAATACCCTAAAGAAATTTAGATAGAATATGAAAGAATTTCCAAGCATAACAAACAATGAAGGAAATGAACATAATAGTAGACAATCTACTAAAATATAGAAGAGGAAGAAAAAGGAGTAGCCTTCAGTTGAAGTCAGTTTGGTCTTAGGGGGAGCTGCTCATAGAAGTAATGAAGAACTTGTTCTAACTTGGAGTAGCATTGTTTCAAGGGGAGAGCACACTCAAAAATGCATTGGAAAATTAACAAATATGAGGAGACTAAACTCATGAAGTATGATAGAGGAATTTTCTATATAAATGATTTTTACAAGATATCATATAATGCTCGAAGTATGCAGTTGAATAACTTGTGGACCTAAGAATGGATTTCTTGAAGATGCTCTAGAGGACAAAGACAAGATGCTAGAAGACTATGAATTATTATTGTCAATTCAACAGGTGATGACATTGAAGGAAAATTTTAGTCCTAACAAAGAGAAGTTGGGAAAAATATTATTAGCAAGAAATGGATGCAGAATATCAACCTAATTTAAATCCTAAGTGCACTTCTGTAGTGTGTACTGATCCAAACACTCTTAAGTTTAATGAGTGAAGGGTGATTCTCCTGAAAGAGACCCAAGGTGAAAAGCTTCTTACCATTCATAATTTTGAATAGGTGAACAAATTGAAGACTAAGGGAATTTATGGAGATAGGTCATCTTGGGATAAAAACAACAACATGAAGACAACGATAATCTAAAGAGACTGTAGAAACCATAAGTAATCATATTTTAAATCATAAGGAAATGAAGAAAGCCTTGAAGGTAATTTGCAGTGTAATGGTCGGATGGCTAGGCCAACAAAGAATTTACGAATTCTGACAATCTATTGAGAAGAATATTAACAGACTTGAGGCAGAAAAATATTGAGTGAAACGCCCAGAAATAATAGAGCAATGATATAAATCAATTGAAAATACAATGGATTAGTAGGAGTCTGGTTGACTACAATGGAATCAATATGCGTTCAAAAATAATTCATTGCACAATCTTGAATAATTTGTTGAGTAATGCAGTGGTAACATTACACGGCATGACACAGGAACACAGGCCACCACATGCCAGTTAATGCAAGTCATTGATACAAAGACAAAGAGACAGGGACACAGTGGAAATATTGAAGACACAAAACGTTATTGGTCATATGTGCATTGAATGAATTTTATCAGTTGAATGACTAGAAGGTTATCATATGGAATTTATTATTACTTCTCAATCTGTTATAATGGTGATAATGGTGATAATGTATGTTACTTCTCATTGCGTTATATGGAATTTATTATTACTTCTCAATCTGTTACATATGAATAATGGTGATAATGTATGTTACTTCTCATTGCGTTGGTGGTGATAATGTGTATCCACATTGACATATGAAATTATACGGCATCCGTTAATATGTTATGGAGGGAAGCGTTACATGGTTTCCAATGGCATCACCTGGTTCATGTACATTTCTAGAGACCCCTCGCATTCTGAACAACACATAGTTTGGGAGAAACATTGGGATTCCAGCATCAATTTTGGTAGAACGATCAAATATTTTTGTCCAATTCAACGATCTGGAAAAGTTAGGGTTTGTACCTTAAGAGTTATCAGAGTCAGCAAAACTCTTGTTTTTTTTTCAAATGCATAGTAGGTATACCCAAAATTGGAATGCTTCATAGGTGACAGTGACAGGTAACACATGAGTGTCAGAGGTATGCAACAGTACAACAATGTTTGCCTAGTGCACTACATAGCAGTTACATAACAATGTTTGCTACAATCACAAGAAATGCAAATAATGGATGCATAACAGTATTCTCCATAGAGCATATACTCGGTGGAATCTAAATGTAAGTGACAGATCGTGCTATGTGACAGAGAATTAATTTGTTGGTGTGTATTGCTGCATTTCATTGAATTATGTCCTTATTTTGGAGAATCGTAGTGGACATTAGCTCTGTGGTTTTTGTTGGTTGAATTGTAATCCAACTGTTGTTTTTTTTAAAACATAAAAGCAACCATATTAATATTGGTTCACTATAAACTACAACAATTGAGGGAACAACAATGTACAAGCGGGTGATTATAGGATGCAGATGTGAGAATATCTCATTAGTCTATTCGTCCAGGTCAAACCTAATTCTACAAATGAAGATTGGTGTAAGGTAATTTACTGTTGAGATGATTTATCCATGATTTTGTTGTAATTTTACAGAAATCCTAAGGGTCATGTTAAGTTAGATAGTTAGGAAGTTAGTAGTTAGTGATAACTAATTTCTGAATTATTTTCTGAAATATAAATGTAATCCAATTCAATAAATGAGATATAGAAATCACATGTTTATTAATTAAAGCTTTTGAGATCCTAGGAGGCTGCAGGGTTGATGAACCTGTGACAACACTACCAACCGAGTTTGTTTTCTAACATTTTCCTTTGATTTGTTTGCAGCCTGTGATTGACGGAAACCCTCATGTCATGCTGCAGTGTTGTGGCAGATTTTAAAAAAATGCTGCCAAATTATTTTCCTGTGTTGCTTTCATCATTTGATTGGAGCAGATTTTTTTTTGTTGGGAAAAGAATTCAGATTGTTTTTCCAGCATAGGTTTTCATGATGAAAGAATTTTTAAATCTCTTCCGATGATTATAAAAGTTTTTGTGGTTGAATCAGAATTTTTTAAAGACAAATTTATGTGCATGTGAGAGAAATCTCTGTGGGTGATCACAAGAGTTTTTTTTTGGTTGAATCAGAATTTTTTAAAGACAAAATTATGTGCATGTGATCAAAGTCAATTTTTTGGTAATCAAAACATGAACTCCCTGGTATCCTTAATTGGGGTTGTTCTTTCCGGAAAGGAAAATTACAACGAGTGGTTTAGGAAAGTTAAAAATACTCTTATCTTTAATTATTTATGGGATAACTTCTGTGAAGGAGAAGTAAAGAATGCACCGATGCAACTTGATGATCAGAAACAACTTGCAATCTGGTAAAATAATGATAAGAAGTCCTTTGCCTTAATATCTGCTTCAATCTCAGAAGAGGTAAGAAGATACATTACTCAGAGTAAAACATCTTATGATGCCATAAAAAAAAACTAAAAGAGCTTTATGATTCACATTCTGAATTGGAGATAATTTAGTTATTGTTAAAGTTATTTAATCTGGAAATGAGCGATAATGATCCTCTAAAACTTGCCTCTGAAATTAAAGCCATCAATCATGAAATTGAATGTAATGGACTTAAAGTTGATTTTCCACTTACTGCCTTCTTAAAAGCTCTTTACCCTAGTTATTCACACTACTTGGAATCTCTCCAAGCTAGTGGGAAATTAAAAGATATAGATTTTGACAAATTAGTAGGGAAAATTGTAGAAAGAGAGAAGGCTTTTTGGCAAGAAAGAAGCATCACATAGTTCTAATATCGAAACCCTATGTCTTGCTCAAAAAGACCAAAAACCTCAGGGGGAATCTTTCAGAAATACTAGAGGTAATAGAGGTCGAGGTAGGAAGAATTATAGAGGCAGGGAGGGCAGAAATATTCAGGGAGATAGATAGAAGAATGAATAACAAAGAAATTTTTCTCTGTAAAATGTTTTAGATGTGGTAAACTTGGAGATACTGCTGCAAATTACAGAATTCCCTAGGAAAAATCAATGAAAAAAGAGAACAGTTGCTTGAAAAGAAATATCATATAATTTCAGACAGAGGACAACCTTCTGAGAATGCACATTATGTTGTCGCACATTGTAATTTACACATGGAAGATGTTTTTAGTACTTCTTTTTCTTCATGGTATGACAGTTGGGTTCTAGACACAGGTGCCACGTGTCATATGACATTTCAAAGAGATTTGTTTGATCAATTCAGTGATAATATTGACGTAGTAGTGTTTTTTGCTGATAAGTCCCAAATCAAACCATCAGGGATTGGTTCAATTCAGTTAAAAATTCCTGGACTTCCAAATTATATTTTGAATGATGTCATTTACATTCCGCAGTTCCAAAGAAATTTGTTATCTCTTATACAAATAAGATAGCAAGAACATTCCATTCACATATTTGACGATAAAGTAGAAATTAGAAGAGCAGCTAACAATAAAACTGTAATGTCTCGTGTGGAAGAAGATAAATTATTGAAGTTGCATGGTATGTTCGTATGTTGCATTGAACACAAATTATTTGGTTCAGCAAAATGATACTCTGTCATCTTATTTATTATGGCATGCACGCTTTGGTCATGTTAATTATGAAAGTATTCAAATTGTGAAACAACAGGGGATTAAGGGACTTCCAACAGTTCCCAGAAAATTTGACCCATGTAATGCTTGTATATTGGGCAAGCATCACAAATAGTCTTTCGAGAATTCTAAGTCTAGAGCTACAAGAAAATTAAGTCTCATACACTCTAACTTATGTGGTCTGATGCCTGTACCAACTACAAATGGAAATAAATACATACTCACTTTTATTGATGATTATTCAAGGATGTGTTGGGTTTATCTGCTTAAAGAAAAATCACAAGTTTTTGATGTGTTTAAGAAATTTCATCTCTTGATAACAAATGAAGCACAACTTACTATTGGTACTATAAGAACTGATAATGGAGGAAAATATACTTCACATGCTTTTGAAACATATTTTCAAGAGAATGGCATCAAACACCAGACCACAATACCATATAATTAGCAACAAAACGGTGTTGCTGAAAGAATGAACCGAACATTTCTTAATATGGTAAGGTCAATGATGTTTTTTAAGAATGTAAAATTAATGTTTTGGGGAGAAGCCATGCTCTATGTAGCATACATTAGAAATCAGTTCCCTTCCTGATCCGGATTTATGCAAGAACGCAACAGAATACAGATATAACCATAAACACAAAGATGTAGCGGAAATAATGCTTCATTTTATTATAATCAAAGAATGACTGAAATAAGCTTACAAACATAATGGAAACAAGCTAGGGCGTTGGCAGCGTATCTCTGAGAAGAGATGTGGCGTACGCAGGCCTCTAAACTGTGTTACATTGAGGCTCGCAGACCTATTACAGACATAATGGAAATAGATGAGCTAAGGTACTGGTAACGCTTTTCTCTGAGAAGATATGTGTCATCTACCAACCCCTAAACTGTGTTACAATGCAGAGATGATGGAGATGTGGCGAGCTAGGGCACTGGTAACGCTTATCTCTGAGAAGAGATCTGTCGGCTCCCAACCCCCTGAACTCTGTTACAATGAGGCTTAAAGGCCTATTTATTGTTGAGAAACAATGTAGAATCCGAAACGTCCCAAAACCTAACCCTAGGAGATGAAGCGCCAAAACTGTGGGCCCGGTTTGGGTAAGTTGGTGTTCCAACTTCCCGGGGACGTAACTTTGGCATCTGATCTCCGTTTGACGCACTCAATAGCTCATTCGAAAGATCTATCTGAGGACTACAACTTTTGAGTGAGCAACATTGGTTGGTCTATGACCCATTTTGCTCCCCATTTTCCAAAAAAGCGTCGTTTAGGGCCTCAAAACGGCTCCGGAAGTTCAGGACTTGAAAAACTGCTATAAATAGTAAGTTGTGATGAAACTTACAAACTGAAATAACTGATGGTGGGGGTTCAAATGGACTCAGTGGGTGGCCACCAATATCCACCTAGATCATTAAGTCCCCAAAACGGCTCTAGGAGTGCAGGACCAGAAAACCTGCTCAAAATAGTAAGTTGTGTTGAAGCTGAAAAACTTAAAGAATTGATGTTGCGGGTCCAAATGGAAAAGGTGGGTAGCCACCGATATCCACACGGGTCATTCCTCCCTCCTTAGGAAGCAATGGTCTCCATTGCGTTAAGTTCCTCCATGCGGGGGGAGGGCGGGGAAATTCTGTTGAACTTGGTGTTGGATTTGTCCAGGATGTCGCAAACCTGTTGGCAGCTGTACTGGATGTAGATGTGACACTGGTGGGCAACCATTGAAGGATCTGGGAAAATTTATCCATCATCATGTTCCTCTGTTTCTCGAGGGCCTCCTCGAGCAAGATTTTGATAGGATCTCCTGCTCCCTTGTCTTTCTTTCCTTCCACCATGGGGGGTCGTTAGGGTTGCATGGTTAAACTCCTTATACCCTAGCCGCGTTGGGGAAATGAAAAGAAAAATAGAGAAAGAGCAAACCGCTTTGATACCACTGATCCAGATTTATGCGAGAACTCAACAGAATACAGATATAACCATAAACACAGAGATGCAGCAGAAATAATGCTTCATTTTATTATAATCAAAGAATGACTGAAATAAGCTTACAAACATAATGGAAACAAGCTAGGGCATTGGTAGTGTATCTCTGAGAAGAGATGTGGCGTACGCAGGCCTCTGAATTGTGTTACATTGAGGCTCGCAGGCCTATTACATACATAATGGAAATAGATGAACTAAGGTACTCGCAACGCTTATCTCTGAGAAGAGATGTGTCAGCGACCAGCCCCTAAACTGTGTTACAATGCAGAGGTGATGGAGATGTGGCGAGCTAGGGCACTGGTAGCGTTTATCTCTGAGAAGAGATGTGTCGGCTCCCAACCCCCTGAACTCTGTTAAAATGAGGCTTAAATGCCTATTTATTGTTGAGAAACAATGTAGAATCCAAAACGTCCCAAAACCTAACCCTAGGAGATGAAGCGCCAAAACTGTGGGCCCTGTTTGGGTAAGTTGGTGTTCCAACTTCCTGGGGACGTAACTTTGGCATCCGATCTCTGTTTGACGCGCTCAATAGCTCGTTCGAAAGATCTATCTGAGGAATACAACTTTTGAGTGAGCAACATTGGTTGTCTATGACCCATGTTGCTCCCCATTTTCCAAAAAAACATCGTTTAGGGCCTCAAAATGGCTCTGGAAGTTCAGGACCTGAAAAACTGCTATAAATAGTAAGTTGTGTTGAAACTTACAAACTGAAATAACGGATGGTGGGTGTTCAAATGGACTCGGTGGGTGGCCACCAATATCCACCTAGATCATTAAGTCCCCAAAACGACTCTGGGAGTGCAGGACCAGAAAACCTGCTCAAAATAGTAAGTTGTGCTAAAGCTGAAAAACTTAAATAATTGATGCTGCAAGTCCAAATGGAAAAGGTGGGTGGCCACTGATATCCACTTGGATCACTTCCTCTGTCATTAACAACAGAACTCCATATGAAATGTGGTATAGTCGTCTTCCTCCTATTAAACATTTCCAAATTTTTGATTCTCAATGTTATGCTTTGATTCTTAAACATCAGAGGAATAAGATGAGTGAACGAAGCAGAAAATGATAATTTTTAGGGTATTCCATGACTTCTAAGGCATACTGATTATATGATGAAGTGAACAAAAAGTTTATTTTGTCAAGAGATGTAATTTTTCTTGAAATTGATAAAGATTCTCTCACTGTTGATAGACAACTTAATCAGATAGAAAAGTTTATGCCTCAAAATTTTGATTATGAATCCGATAATATACTTCCCCTTCCTGAAGGGGGGATTACTATATTAGATCAGTCTGTGGAGTTTCCTTCTCTCAAAGATGAGAAATTGGTTGATGAAGATAATTACGTTGTTGTTGATGAGGAATTAGTTGATGCAAGTGTTTCTATAGAAACAATGAAAAAAATGGCAAGAACTCAGCGAGATGAAGAAGATGAGAAACTTCCTGAACAACTTCCTACACAACCTTTGCGAAGGTGAACTCATATTTGAACATTTCCAAAGAAATATGATGATTTTAAGGTTGGAAGTTCCTCAGGTAACTATTCTCATTGTGAATTTAATTTTTCTGTGGATTGTGAACCTACTTGCTTTGAAGAAGTTGTTAGTTATGAACAGTGGAAAGATGCAATGCAAAAGGAATATGATGCTCTCATAAAAAATGGCACATGGAGGCTGGTGGATCCTCCTGCTAGCATCAAACCTATTGGTTGCAAATGGATTTATAAAACTAAGTTTAAAGCTAATGGTTCGCTAGACAAGTACAAAGCAAGACTTGTAGCGAAGGGATATGCACAGAAAGAGGGTATCGACTATACAGAGACTTTTTTTCCTGCAGCTAAATGGGGCACTATTAGATCTTTGTTTGCTACAACTCAGAAAGTATGGAAAATTCATCATATGGATGTCAAAACTGCCTTTTTAAATGGAGATTTGAAAGAATATGTTTACATATTTCAGCTAGAAGGTTTTTCCATTAAAGGGAAAGAACAAAAGGTTTGCAAACTAATGAAGTCTTTGTACAGATTGAAACAAGCGCCACAAGCATGGTATGAGAAGCTAACTAAACATCTTCTTAATTTAAACTATAAACATTTTGACCTAGATGATGCAACTCTTTTCGTTAAGAAAGTTGGAAGATCAGTTGTATATCTAGTTGTATATGTTGAAGATTTGATGATCATGGGAAACAATTATAAATACATATCATCTATAAAGAAGGAATTGAAAAAGGTTTTTGATATGATAGATTTAGGTTTACTTCATTATTATCTTGGAATTGAAGTTGATCAAAAACCACAACATATTTTCATCTCTCAGAAGAAATATGTTGATAAATTATTGAACAGATATAGTATGAAATAATGTAATCTTGTTGCTACTCCAATGGAGCAGAATTTGAAACTCACTTCCAAAGAAGGAAATTCATTTAAAGATCCAACAAAGTATAGGAAACTTGTTGGAAGCTTGATTTATTTGTCTATTACTCATCCTGATATAACCTTTGCTATCGGAATACTTTCTAGGTTTATGCATCATCCTTGTGAGGGACATTGGGTAGTAGCAAAAAGATTTTTGAAGTATTTAAAAGGAACTCAAACTTACGGCATCAAATATTCCAAAGTTTTACACTTCCATCTTGTTGGTTATTCAGATTCAGATTTTGATGGAGATAAATAAAATGGAGTCTCCACTTCTGGATATTCGCTGAATCTTGGATCAGCAGCCATTAGTTGGAGATCGCACAAGCAATCTGTTCCTATTGATTCTACCACCGAAGCCAAATATTTTGTAGCAGCTCAAGCCACTAAGGAAATCATTTGGCTTCGAAAAATACTCGAATATTTGTAGGAGAAACAAAGAGCTTCAACTCCTCTATTTGTCGACAACTCTTCTGCAGTTCAGTTGGCTAGGAATCCAAAGTTTCATGATAGAACCAAACATATCAACACCAAATATCATTTGATTCGACATTATGTAGAGGCCAAAACAATTCATCTGACACATTATCCAATTTCTGAACAAATTGCATATATTTTTACCAAAGCATTAGGGCGTGAAAAGTTCAAAAATTTTAGATCTTTACTTGTTATGTCAGATGTCCCTTTGAATTAAGGGGGGAAATGTTGTAATTCTACGGGAATCCTAAGGGTCCTATTCAGTTAGGTAGTTAAGAAGTTAGTAGTTAGTGATAACTAATTTCTAAACTAATTTATGAAGTATAAATGTAATCTAATTCAATGATTGAGATATAGAAATCACATGTTTATTATTTAACAGGTTTGGTTGGGCATATCGAACTAGCCAATATGAGTTTTAACAAATGTAATATATGGTGTTATTTTCTCAACCACCCTATTTCATATATATCAATGGAACAAATGGATATAATTCCATTGATTTATGGTAGGGGCCTAACTACAACATTAAATTTCAAACATTTGAATGGATTAGATTGGATGAAAGGCATGGGTATAGATGGTGTAGTGCATTACACTGAAGAAGAGATATTGGTATCAGAGAGAATTCATTTGAATTGGATTCACATTATTATTATCAATAGAGGATTGTGTATTGATGTGTTCCTAGTATCTCAAGAAACATCCATATGTATCATATTATAACCATATTATGCACAACATATGGATATGCAACACATGGATAAACGCATCATATGGTAAACTCATCATATGGATATGCAGCACATGGATAAACACAACATATGCGCAACATATGGATAAACGTAGCATATGGATACACGTAATATTATATGGATATGGTATATGCACCCTCATGGATGTGTAAAATATGGAGCAACACAAATAGGCATTATAACAAAGCATTGGAATATTGGAACAAAATGTTGGAACAAAACAATTAGAACAAAGTGTTGATGGCAGTGCTGATAAAAGCCAATGGAACAAAGTGTTTGTGCCCTAATGTGTATTCTCCATGGGAACAATGGATTGAAAACTTCTCATAACGCTAGTTTCATTTTATTAACAAGTCAATTAAAAACATGATTCAGTTTCCAAAAATATTTAATATTTAGCACTGCAAATTCTATACCAGCCATTAAAGAAGGGTAGGGTTATGAGAGAAATAACATTGGTAAGTGTGGGATATGGAGAGCATTGGAGAGTGTTGGATAATATGGAGAGCATACAGGAAGAACGCAATGCATTTTTTTAATATCAAGCAATGGTGCTAAAAGTCCTAGAATATTCTTTAATCTAGTGGAGAGACAGGAAGAGTTGTAGAAGTGGAACACATTTCTCAGGTAGTGGAAATGTTTATTGAATCGATAAAGAAGGTACATGCTTCTCATTTTTTAGATAAAGGAGCTCTTTCCATTCATGTGGGTGATGGAGAGAATGGTTTTCCAAATGAAGTGTCTTTTGATGCTATCCATATAGGTGCAACAACTTCAGAAGTATCAGAGGCTATGGTAAACCAGCTAAAGTTAGGAGGAAGAATAGTTATTCCAAATTATAACTCATCGATGATTATAGATAAAAAAAAATTCCAATTTAAATGAAGTTTGGAGGACTTCTTATATTTTATTAACTATTCTATACTGGTGTTGTCAATTTATTTTAAGTGAATGCATCTCAATCAATGAGGTTCCACTCAATACACTTTGTTATCATCTTGGTGTGGATTACATATGATAGGGGTACCTTTAGCATACATATGTTCATTATAGTGCACAATATAAATTCCTCATGCATACCATTTTTTTCCTTACAAAGTGTTCTCTCAATATTATTCTTTCTTGAAGATTTTTCTGGATTATCCAGTCTTATGAATGTTTAATAAGACTGTGGATAATCCGGCAAACTCTTCAATAAACAATAACCACAGGAACTTGAAAACCAAAATTATTCTTTCTTTTAGAGTGTTCTCACAACAATATTTTGCGCCGCTCTTAAAATGTTAAAACACTTTGTAGTGTATTTGGAGCAATGTTTATATGTCATATAGAGCAACATTGACTTTGGAACAACACCCATTCAATATGGAGGAGCCCTAATAAGCCATATGGAGTTTCATTAATTCAATGATAGTGTCAACATTATTTATGTAGAAAAAGACATTGCAGGTTATAGAGCATTAATGAAATGATGACAACTACACTGAGGACTCTTTTATAGGCTACAATATATTTGTAGCCTACTTGCCATTGATGTAAAAGGAGGAGCTAATCAGAGGAAGGAAGCCACTTCTCAGAATGAAAGGGGGAGGAAAAATGTGTTTCCGTCAATGCCAAAGGGGGATATTGTTGGCAATATTGTAATTGATGGAAAAGGAGTAGCATATGGAACAACATGCAAAGGAGAAACAAGGTATGCAGGAGCAAGGGACAAAGGAGCAGCAGATACATTGATGGTTTCTTAGAAAATTTATTTTGGTGTGTTGATGGCTTGATGCTTGGATAATGTTTCAAATATTGTTTAATGAAAAATTTGTGGTGGCATTAATTTGTTGTTAAGTTTAATTGTTTTGATGCAAAGGCAAGACTCCACCACAACAAAGGCAAGTTTCCATGACATCAAAACAAGAAAGACTCAATGAGGTTGAGGCAATGACATGAAGAAAAGATTAATTTAACATATAGATGGCTTTGGTTAGTGAATTTTGCATACATATGCTTAAATTATTTTCATATGTTGTGTGCATATTGTTTACATTAGAGAATTCTTGCATGTGTTGTGGTATTATAATGTTGTTTTTGGCACTATGTTGATATTTATGCACCTAGTCATTATAGATGGTTGAAATAATATGTGGTGGAGAACTTATTTATTTTATAATATTTAAAATATGAAGAGTTTGGAAATGAATAAGTGGAAGGCAAAGAGTCAAGTCTGTCCACTTCATATTCTTATGTGAAATACAAACAACTAGCAAATTATCTTTATAAAAGATGTTTTTTTTAAGCAAAGAGGGTTAGAGAATGGGAGAATGTGGAAGAGTTGATTGAGGTATTATGCATTAGTCACCTAGCACATTTGAAGCTTATGTAAAGCATATTTGAATGGAAGAACAGGCATAAATGAAGATGGAGATATGCTGAATTTATGACCATGTAAACTAGCACATTCTTATTTATTATTTGCATCAGGGGGTTATAGTATCCTTTCAAGTTGTGGCTTGATAAATATCCAAGCTTGAGCTTGGCCGAGGTAGGAATCTACCGTGGGTTTTATCCTTCCGGTAGTGGAATATGGTAGTTGCGCCTTCCTTTCATGTTGTAGCTTGCAAAAAATTGAGGTAGCAGCCTCCCGTAGGTTGGAGCCTATAGAAAATCAGATGTAATAAGGAGGATGAGCTTTCCTTTGCATCACAACAATAATAAAATTGTGGTTTTATCCCTTTATGGATTTCCACATATATCTAGTGTCAATATGTGTTGTTATTTGTATTGATGTGATGTTTTGGTTTTCTTATTATTTGTTGTTCACATAATAAATTTGTTGGTCATTATTTGTTACTATTTTCTCATGTAATATTTTAGATAATGAGATTTATGAAAAGAATTTTAATGTCCATGAATTTACTAAACAGATTCACGTTCCCCCATCTCATTTTAGTCAAGTTTTCATCATCCAAAATCGGTCAAGGGATTCCTAGGCCTTCGGTAATTTTCCTTGAGACCACCTTCACCTCGGATTTCAAAATCCATCCAGCAATTTCAAAGCTCAAAAACGAGGCAAAAATCCCAACACACCATGGAATATGGGAAAATGAAAGGCAAGGCTGAAAACCACTATCAAAACCCAGCAAAACCATGCCACTGAAAACAAGAGAACCAAATACCAACATGAATAAGCCATGCATGTCCAAACTAGCTAGGAAATCACACATGCAATATGTTACCTACAAGTACTCTTGTTGAAGCTGCTAGATCCTGCTCTTACTTGCTTGATATTTTCTTTTCTTTCCTTGGCTTGTCCTTACTTTCCTTTCTTTCCTCTTTCTTGGCTAAATGTTGAAGTTCTCCAAGAAAACTCTAAGTATCCAAGAGTATGAGAGAGAGAGAGAATAATGAGAGAGCTCCAAAAATGAACTCACAAAAGCTACCCACTGATCCTCAGAAGAATTTTTATCAATTAGGCCTCTATTTTATTCATTTTCCATTTTTTCCTTCATTTTCCTCCTCACATGCAGCCTGTGACCTTTTACCTTCCTTTTCTCCTATTTTCCTTTATTTTCATAAATAAATGTGCCAAAAATATGTTGGCCTCTTTACTACCTTAGCCATTTCCTTTGCCAATTTTCCTTAGCCATAAGCACATATTCAATGATGCCCACTAGGATATATTTTCCCAACATTTGACTTGGAATAAGTGTCTCGTAACCGTGATCTTATTTTCCCTTTATTAAGTTTTGTCACACGAATCTTTTTCCCGGGTTTGTTACAGAACCTGCCCCCTTGGGGAAGACTGTCCTTGGTGTTAAACAAACCTACACCTCAAAAAAACTGTTAAAAATCAAACATACTACTCATTAAAATTTATAACTTATCTCATGGCGATATTTACATAGATATACATATGTACATATATAAAAAAATCCCAAAATCATATGCGAAACATATATCAAACATCAAACCAAAAATTCTTTGCCTCAATAAAAAATAATGAAGGATACATGGCCCGCATCTGTTCTTTCATCGCCCATGTATCTTCATCGGTCCCAAAGTACTTCCACTGCACTCTAACTTTCTCAATGGCTCTGTTCCTGAGCATGAGCTTCTTCTGCTACAATATGCACTGAGGTTCCAGATGGAATTATCCTTCTTGCTCCACTTGTAATACATACCAATCAATAACAGGATCAAAATCCTTTGTATACCTTTTAAGTAATGAAATATGAAACACATCATGGACTTTCACTATTGGAGGCAGTGCAAGTTAATAGGCCACTAGTCCAATCTTCTCAAGGATCTCAAAATTCCCGCAATATTGTGGTACCAACTTGGCACATGATATGATCCTCAAGGAGCTCTTCTTGGGCTCGATGCACATATAAACCTACTCCCAAACTTGAAACTCCTTAAATACCATGTGTTGTTCTGCATAACTCTTTTATCTGTCATGTTTTGTCGTTATATTCTTCCTTATAACCTATATTTCCTACTCCATGTCTTCTAACATGTTTGTTCCAATCAATACCTTGTTAATTGGCTCGCTCCAACTGATGGGAGTATTAAAACTCTTCCCATATAGTGCCTCGAAGGGACTCATCCCCAATGACTCATGCTACCCATTTTTGTATGCAAAATAAACCAACGGTAGATATTCTTCCCATTTCCATTGTTGATGCATCACATATATCCTCAACATATCCTCGAAGATCATGTTGACCCTCTCAGTTTGTCCATCTGTCTATGGATAAGTTGTACTGAAGGCCAAATTTGTGCCTGATCCCACAAATAACTCCTTCTAGAACATGGAATTTAACTTTTCATCCCTGTCCGTCACAATATTATTTGGAACACCATGCAATCTGACTACATCTCTGATAAACACCTGTGCTACATTTCTAAATGAATACGCAGTATTCACTGGGATGATGTGTGCCACCTTCATCAACCTGTCCACAACAACCATGATGGAATCATGTTGTCTCACTGTCATAGAAAAACTTGTGATAAATTCCATGGAAATGACCTCCCATTTCCATTATGGAATCGCAATAGGTTGTAGTAGACCACCTGGATGCCTACACTCTGCCTTTACCTACTGAAAAATCCAAACATACAGACACAATCTCTACCACATTTTTCCTCATATTCGGCCAATAATAGAACTTCTTCACTACATCTAATGTCTTATGATAATCTGGGTGACCAGAATATGGTTTCGTATGAAAATCCCTCAAGATCACCTTCTTGCGCTCGCTACTGTATGGCACAAATATATTGTCTCTAAAACTGACCAATCCATCTTCCGTGAGATGATAGTCCACATTTTGTACACCTATACCTGTACTCTACTGCAATATGTGCATAAGCTCCATGTACCTGACATCCTGCTGACTTCCCTACAAGATCCTATCCTGTAAATATGTTCCATAGGATCTCATAGCTGCAATGTGATTTACCTATATCTACCTGCTAAGAGCATCTGGGACCCTGTTCTCTATAACTTTGATGTATTTTCTCTCAAAATAAAAAGCACTTATCATATCCAACTATCTATATTTCCTCGCATTCGTATTCGACTTGTCAAAAAAGTACCTCAACCCACTGTGATAACTCATCAGTAAAAACCTCCTTTCAAGAAGATAGTGCCTCCATATTTCAATGCATGTATGATCACTGCTAGCTCAAGATCATGCATTGGATAATTTTTTTTGTTCTAATTCATTTTCCGTGACTAGTAGCATACCACCTATCCATCCTAAATAAGGACTCCACCAAGCCCTATTTTGCAAGTATCTGTACATACTAAAAAATCTTTGTTTGGATCTATGATATTTAACATTGTAGCATTTGTTAACAAATTATTAAGCTGCTCAAAATTGGTCTCACACTCCTTCATCCACTTAAAATTCTTACCTTTCCTCTGCAATGATGTAATCGAATAAGAAATCAGTGAGAAGTTCCTAATTAACCTCCTGTAATAGCCTGCCAATCCCATGAAATATCTCACCTCATCTACATTTCTAGGAGCTTCACACTCCATGATAGACCTTACCTTTTCTGGATCCACTACTATGCCCTCCTTGGAGACAACATGTCCCAAGTAATGTACCTCAGTCTCAAATAAACTACAATTGTTGAGCTTAGCATACAATTGATTCTCTCTCAACAGTCTCAACACGACTAAAATTCTCGATATATTCTTCTTCATTCTTAGAATATACCAAGATGTCATCAATGAATACAATCACAGAAATTTTCAGATAAGGAAGTAACACAATATTCATCAAACACATAAATGTAGTTGGATAATTAGTCAAACCAAATGGAACTACAACAAACTCATAATGCCCATAGCTGGTCTGGAAATTTTTCATGTACATGTCCTCTTCTTTGACACGTACATGATGATATCCTGATCTCAAGTCAATCTTAGAGAACATTTTTTCTCCCTTTAGCTGATCCAACAAATCATCAATCCTCGATAATGGTTACATGTTCTTCATGGTCACTTTGTTCAACTTCTTGTAGTCAATGCACAATCTGAGAGTGCCATCCTTATTCTTCACGAACAACATTGGTGTGCCCAATGGCAATATACTTTTCCTAATTTATCCCTTATCAAGCATCTCTTTCAGTTTCAACATTAGATCTACCAAATCAGATGTGGTCATCCTTTAAGGTACATTTGATATTGGTGTTGCCCCTCTTACCAAATCAATAGAAAAATCTACTTCCCTGTCAAGTGGAAACTCTGAAATCTCTACGGGAAATACATTGTGAAACTATTGTAGAACTGGATACATGCTCAAAGCATATGCATCCTCAACTTCCTTACCTTTTTTTCTAGATATATTTATTGAAAATAGCACACACCCTTTCCTACGACTTCTCTTGTCCTGTATAGTTGTCACCATCCTAACTAATGTGGCTTTCTTCTTTCCCTATAAGACTCTTAGTTCCCCATTGTCATCCAGGCACTCAATGGCTTTGTCATAACAATCCAACTTGGTCCTGTGAAGGTATATCTATTCCATAATCTATATCATGATATATTATCCCAATGGAAATATGTTTAGGTGCGTTGTTGTAGGCATACCATTTAACTCAAATGCACAAGCTCTTACCCAATGATGAACCCTTTTATTTGTACCTGTATCCAACTACACCAACTAATATTTTGCGCGCACTTATTTTCTCAAACCACACTTATGAGCGGGTCAGGATTAATATAACTATAATTATATCCAGGATCAATGAAAAAAGAAACAACTTGATCATAAATCTTATCATTCATCCCAACGATAGAAGCCTGATGATATTCCTTCCCGTTGTCCACATTTGCATAAATCCAAGGAATTTTATCACCAACATCCCCAATTGTCTGTGCCTCCTGTGCACTATAGATCTGGGGTCTACCACCCTGATACTGCGAACAATCCTTCTTACGATGATCCTTGCCACATATCCAACACTGCAGGGGTGCTCTACCATCACCTCTAGTCTGTTACTCTTCATGTCCTTTCCCATATGTATTAAACTTATTGTAAGGAACCACGTTTTCTTTATCACCTACATCTTGTGGTATTTCCCACTTTGGTGGCCATATTACTTTATCTTTCTAATTTCCTTTCAAATCACGTTTAGGCTGGAATTTGTGTTTTGACTGCTCATAACAATGCTTCAGCTTTCGAATGGCCTCCTCCAATGATCTAGGCTCATCAAACTCAATTCGGTCCCTATATTCTACTGGAATCCCACTAATGAATCTTTGAACCTTGGAATTCTCCTCCTTGAGGTAAGGAACATATCTCAAAAACTTGAAAAACCTGCTAGTATACTCATCATCTATCATGGAACCCATCTTCAACTCTTGAAACTCCTTACCTGTAGCATCATAGTACCTCTCTGATAGATACTTCTTCCAAAATAACCTCTCGAACTCACTCCAAGTCAGTTCCTCTTCATAAATACCCCTAAAATTCTTCACATATTCCCATAAAATGTATGTTTTACCTTTGAGACTGAATGTAGCTATTCTAGATTTCATATTTTCTAAGTAATCATGCAACCTGAATAATTTCCTCATACCAAGAAACCATGCCTCTGCATCCTGTGATTTCTTCATCTCTTCATCAAAGGTAGGTGGCTTTGCTTTCTTAAAATCATCCGGAAAATATCCCTTATCACTCCTCTTGTAAAAATGATAACGGCGACGATCATAATGCCTATAAGAACCAGAACTAGATTAGCACCTGTGTGTGTCACCTCTCCTATCTAGAGTGTCCAAGAATCTATGATCTCTAATTATGTCATCTCTGCTCGACCTGTAACCACTAGGAGACATACTACCATATGCCCCATTAGCTCCATTCTCATTTCCATAACTAATATGAAGTGGCCCATGTTTCTAAAAATTTGAGAAACTATGAAGGATTTCCAAATTTGCTTCTGCTTTTTTTTCTTATGCCTGCATGATTTTTCCATTGTTCGCCTTACAACTCCTTATCTCTTCCTTCAAACTTCTCAGTGTATCTCCTAAATCATATGAGTGCCCAACACCATGTTTCTCATCAGATTCATAACGATAATATTTGTTTTCTACCATATTTCTATCCATATTCGATTTTTTCCTGCAAGGCATCTCATGTCATATTAAACCAAATCACAATAAACCAATGTACCTTAGCATAATTTGTGGAGAATATCTTATCTGCAAGATCAAAAATCAACGTAATACATGTATAAACATAATAATAACAACATATAGACCAGTAACACATGGTATGCCAACTCATAAACATCATTCTAGTTAGAGTCCAGTTATAAATTCACGACCACATCAACTACACACCATGCCCTCATGCATGACAACCTCAATCATACCACTGTACGCTTAAAAAAATGTAAGCACCTAACATGTATAACCAATCATATTCTCATGAAAATACATTTACAACAATTTCATCAACCCCTCCATGGCGACATCACTGCCACCATGACCAACACCATGTGGATGCTGTAGAAATTAGCTGAATAAATCACTTATTCACTGAAGATTAACCTGGTCATATATCAATTTCGAATTGCATATATAACACATAACCTTCTTCTACAATTAATTGTCACATGCGGAAATAACAGAAGCAATCTCACATCAATTCAATCACACATTAACTCAGTATGTATGGGGAAAGCCTACAGCTGAAAACCCCGCAGCTATTGTGTATATTATAATGGAGAAATCATGTAACCAAACAAGTACAATACTCCTCACAAGTACTCAGTACTTTCTCATAAAGTCACACACAATCTAACTCAGTTTTGAACAAGTCTCGGGTTCAAAACTCACTGCTGACTGCCTTGCCTCTATTGCGCAATCATGGCTTGTATATGAAGAGATCCAAGGTTCGAATCCCCTTGGCTTGACTGCGCAATTGTCATGGACAATTCCTCCAAGTGTAATGCAAATCCCATGCAAAACTAATCCTCCAACTGATAGCTTTACTCACCCTTTCATCTACCTCTTCCACTGGTCTCCACTGAACTGATCATGCACCGTAGTGAACTGAAGTGTTCTTGAGTTGACTAATGAGTTAATATTTAGTAAATTAAATATTATTTAATTTACTCCACTCATATCTAGTTGATTAGTTAGTTAACTAATCCCAACTAGTTCAACTAAAACAAACAGAACACAACTCCACTATCTGTCCCGTTAACTCCTCCAAAACTCCTGCCACTGAAGTCTAACCGAAGCCAACCATGCAAGATGACATCAAACCCTAGGAACCACATGATTCCTTGTGTCAGTTGCATGAGCCACCTCCATGACTCAAACTGAAGTGCGCCAAGAGAGTAAACTGCTGTTTATAGTCAAAATATTATTAAGGGTAAATAATATTTGATTTCCATATTTTTAGGAGATCAGTCTAAAAATAGCCTGGGTCCTAAAAAATAGGGTCTCATCTATTTTTACCGACATGTCGCATACTTTAAGAATCTCCAAGTAGAATTCCCAAATTATGCTCCGTATGTCTAAAAATAGACATAGTCTAAAAATAGACTTTGCGCCAGAATTTGCCTGCGGGCCCACTTAGTGAAGGTGACTTCATTTCACTAAGCTCCATCATCTTGCTGCATTCTCAACAGATGCAACAAGTACGTAGACCAAAATCATGAGAAACACATGCACGACTGACGTGAATGCATAAAGACAATAATCTTGAAAACATCAAACTTTTCCTAAGGAGATTGAAACCACACTCTGATACCACCTGTAACGTACACCTCCTCTCACATCTATCCAAGTAACTGTCCAGCCGTGGTAAACATGAGTTGAGGGAAATTAAGAGCAGACTTGACCTCCTTGGTGACTTTAAGGAAGTGAAATTGACGCGGAAAACCATAACACAGACTCCCTGAACTTGCTACAGGACCCCCAGAGGTTATCCCAATCATCAATTTGACTTATCCCGGGGTCCCACTGACTTTTCATGAATAAAAACCCCAAACGATCCCTTGATATGGGAAAGGGTGTGTCTGGGAGGCTCTGGACTCTCCCACAACATAGCCATGTGTGCGTTCAGGGACTCTTTTACCCAGACATGTGCCTTCGTCTGCAGGATATAAGGCACTTTTTAAGCCCAGAATCCTGAACACTTCCCATAACTTCCTGTAGCTTTCAAAATTCATCAAACACACGGTGCCAATGCCAAATAACCAAAAACTGACTCTGAGACTAAGCCTGACAATCCTCAACTGGGACTAACATTCTTTCAAATACTTGGCATGAATTAAATCTATAGGTCTAGGATATAAGAGAGACCACAAATGACTGAAAAATTTTGAGAGACATTACAAGAAGGATCACCACCTGCTTCCTTGAACTGATATCATATCAATTAATGAGGGAAGTTAATTTGAGACTCAACCTCCTTGGTGACTTTAAGAAAGTTGAATTGATGTGGAAAACCATAACACAGACTCCCTACCGCCTCCTACAGGATCCCCAGAGGCTATCCCAGTCATCAAGCTAACTTTTCCCTGGGTCCCATTAACTTTTGTTGAAGAAAACCCCGCGAAACTCCCTTCATATCGGCAAAGGTGTGTCTAGGAAGCTTTGGAAGATCCCACAGCATAGTCATGCGTGCATCTAGGGGCTCATTTACCTTGACTTGTGCCCCCCTCCATGAGATTTAAGGCACATTTTAAGCCTAGAATCCCGAACACTACCCAAGACTTCTTATAGCTTTCAAAATTCATTAAACACATGGAGACAATTCCAAATAACCAAAAACTGACTTCAGGACTAGGCCTGACCATCCCCAATCAGGACTAACATTCGATCAAACACTTGGCATGAATGAAAAATGCATGCCTAGGATACAAGAAAGAGAAAATGATTTAAAACATTTGAGATACATTACAAGAAGGATCATGGCCCTCTTCCTTGAATTGATATGACATGAATTAGGTCTTTCATCCATTCTATTAACATTTACAAGTAAATACATGAAATAAACATGACATGAACTAGTTATTTGACCATGCTTATAACCAGCATAAAACCATGGAAATAAAAATGAGATAACAATGATTAAATCCACACATTAATAGGTACAAAGAAAGATAAATCAACTTCCATTAAACATAGGAAATTACTGACGAGTTTCACGACTTCCACGTACCACCCGAACATAGACATGGCTGAGCCAAATCTCTCTTCAGCCAATCACCCTTGTGCCATATTCCTTGTATGAATGTGGGATCTCATGGATAAACCAATAAAAAAAAAAACAAGGGTATCCAAAGGTTAAACCACCTCCACCCTCACCATACGGTGATAACACCAAAATCGGTGTTGTAATCACCAATTTAAACTAGAATCAGGGGGTTGTAGTATCATTCAAGTTGTGGCTTGATAAATATCCATTTGGAGTTGGTTGAGTTAGGAGCCTCCTGTGGGTTGTACCCTACATAAAACATATGGGAGTTGGAGCTTCCTTGCATGTTGCAACTTGCAGAAAACTGAGGTAGCGGCCTCTTATAGGTTGGAGCCTACATAAAATTAGATGTAATAAGGAGTAGGAGCTTGCCTTTGCATCTCAAAAATAATAAAATTGTGTTTTTATCCCTTTATGGGTTTCCACATATATTTGGTGTCAATATGTGGTGTTATTATGTATTGATGTGATTTTTTGGTTTGTTTATTACTTATTGTTCACATACTCAATATTAATGTCCATGAATATATTAAACTGATTCACCACCCCCTCCTCCCCCCGCCCCTCTCTCAATTTAGTCAAGTTTTCATCAATTGGTATCAAATTGGGTTCCTTTGGTATAAGCCTAAGATCTTGAAGGAGATATAGTTGAGTCATGGACTATCAAAGTGTACCTATGCTTAGTGCATCAAAATTTCAGGAATGGAGAGATCAGGTAAAATATTAACTCATAGCTTATGGACCTTGTGTATGGAAACTTGTATGTGATGTTGACTGTAAAGACTCTCCCTCTATGCAAGAACAACAATGGAATGATAAGGAAAAATGTGTTCTATTAAACAATATTAATAATAGGGATCTCGATACAGTAATAGATTTAACATTTGCAAAAGAAATATGGGATAGATTACAACTTATTCATGAAGGAGAGACTAGGAGAGTAGTATTGAAAAAGAGAAGAGAAAGAGGAAGAAGAAAAATCCATGTTAAGAAGAAAGGGTTCAGACGAATAAGGTCTATACTAGTTTGAATGGACCTTATTTTCATGAAGAAAATATAGTTGAGAACAAACCAAACCTTACATAAACTTGGATGAAATCAAAATATTGAAGAATGAGAGCAAAGACTATAATAAATTGTTGCAAATATGTGATGAAAGAGAACATAAATTCAAGGAAGAAATTGTAAGCCTGAAGACATGGCTTGAAGAGGAAAGGAGGATAAAGGAAATGATGAATAATTAGCTAAAGGAGAAAGAGGAACAATGTGAAATATTAGAGTCTAAAATTATTTCAACTCAAAGAGAGTTATAAGATGAAAATAATAGGTTGTGTAAGCAGCTAGGATAGGAGATTGCATCCATGGAAGACTCATAAGAAAAGAGAAGTACGTAAAAGGCAGTCATGGAGGATAATGAAGCAATCCTGAAAATACCATTAAAGGAAGGTACAAGTAGAGTGAATGGAAAAGAAGCAAGCAAAGCCAGGTAGCAACAACAAGAGTCAAATAATGAATCGAAGAAAATGATTCTTGCAAAAAGGTCATTTCCTCCTAGAGATGAGTTGAAAAAATTTGAAATAACTCAAAGGAGATTCTTTGATCCCTTGAGAGAAATCAAATTTTTTTCTTGCCATGAATCTGGTTATTTAGCAAAAAAATGTAAGAGAAAGAAAAGTAATATGAATCAACAAAAGATGCAGCAAACAAGAAGGCTCCCTAAAATAAGGAAACGGAAAATACAACCATACATGAGGTTGACAAAATACTTCCATGGTTACTGATATTTGTGCAATGAATTTGGGCATATATCCATTGAATGTAAACTATATGCAAAGAATAGAACAAGAGTACACACACCATTTCCACCATATCTTGTTCAAATAAGGTGCTATTTATGTAGCAATCTTGGACATAAATCCAAAGACTGCAAATTGGCGAATACCCTAAAGAAATATAGAAAGAATATGGAAGAATTTCCAAGCATAACAAACAATGAAGGAAATGAACATAATAGTAGACAATCTACTAAAATATAGAAGAGGAAGAAAAAGGAGTAGCCTTCAGTTGAAGTCAGTTTGGTCTTAGGGGGAGCTGCTCATAGAAGTAATGAAGAACTTGTTCTAACTTGGAGTAGCATTGTTTCAAGGGGAGAGCACACTCAAAAATGCATTGGAAAATTAACAAATATGAGGAGACTAAACTCATGAAGTATGATAGAGGAATTTTCTATATAAATGATTTTTACAAGATATCATATAATGCTCGAAGTATGCAGTTGAATAACTTGTGGACCTAAGAATGGATTTCTTGAAGATGCTCTAGAGGACAAAGACAAGATGCTAAAAGACTATGAATTATTATTGTCAATTCAACAACTTGAATATGGATATTTATTGTTAATTATAACTATAATTATATCCAGGATCAAGATTAATATAACTATAATTATATCCAGGATCAATGAAAAAAGAAACAACTTGATCATAAATCTTATCGTTCATCCCAATGATAGAAGCCTGATGATATTCCTTACCGTTGTCCACATTTGCATAAATCCAAGGAATTTTATCACCAACATCCCCAATTGTCTGTGCCTCCTGTGCACTATAGATCTGGGGTCTACCAACCTGATACTGTGAACAATACTTCTTATGATGATCCTTGCCACATATCCAACACTGCAAAGGTGCTCTACCATCACCTCTAGTCTGTTACTCTTCATTTCCTTTCCCATATGTATTAAACTTATTGTAAGGAACCACGTTTTCTTTATCACCTACATCTTGTGGTATTTCCCACTTTGGTGGCCATATCACTTTAGCTTTCTAATTTCCTTTCAAATCACGTTTAGGCTGAAATTTGTGTTTTGACTGCTCATAACAATGCTTCAACTTTCGAATGGCCTCCTCCAATGATCTAGGCTCATCAAACTCAATTCGGTCCCTATATTCTACTGGAATCCCACTAATGAATCTTTGAACCTTGGAATTCTCCTCCTTGAGGTAAGGAACATATCTCAACAACTCGAAAAACCTACTAGTATACTCATCATCTATCATGGAACCCATCTTCAACTCATAAAAATCCTTACCTATAGCATCATAGTACCTCTCTAACAGATACTTCTTCCAAAATAACCTCTCGAACTCACTCCATGTCAGTTCCTCTTCACAAATACCCCTGAAATTCTTCACATATTCCCATAAAATGTATGTTTTACCTTTGATACTGAATGTAGCTATTCTAGATTTCATATTTTCTAAGTAATCATGCAACCTGAATAATTTCCTCATACCAAGAAACCATGCCTCTGCATCCTGTGATTTCTTCATCTCTTCATCAAAGGTAGGTGGCTTTGCTTTCTTAAACTCATCCAGAAAATATCCCTTATCACTCCTCTTGTAGAAATGATAATGGTGATGATCATAATGCCTATAAGAACCAGAACTAGATTAGCACCTGTGTTTGTCACCTCTCCTATCTAGAGTGTCCAAGAATCTATGATCTCTAGTTATGTCATCTCTGCTCGAACTGTAACCACTAGGAGACATACTACCATATGCCCCATTAGTTCCATTCTCATTTCCATAACTGATATGAAGTGGCCCATGTTGCTAAAAAATTAACAAACTATGAAGGATTTCCAAATTTACTTCTGCTTTTTTTTCTTGTGCCTGCATGATTTTTCCATTGTTCGCCTTACAACTCCTTATCTCTTCCTTCAAACTTCTCAGTGTATCTCCTAAATCATATGAGTGCCCAACACCATGTTTCTCATCAGATTCATAACAATAATATTTGTATTCTACCATATTTCTATCCATATTCGATTTTTTCCTGCAAGGCATCTCATGTCATATTAAACCAAATCACAATAAACCAACGTACCTTAGCATAATTTGTGGAGAATATTTTATCTGCAAGATCAACCAATCAACATAATACATGTATAAACATAATCATAACAACATATAGACTAGTAACACATGGTATGCCAACTCATAAACATCATTCTAGTTAGAGTCCAGTCATAAATGCACGACCACATCAACTACACACCATGCCCTCATGCATGACAACCTCAATCATACCACTGTATGCTTAAAAAAATGTAAGCACCTAACATGTATAACCGGTCATACTCTCATGAAAATACATTTACAACAATTTCATCAACCCCTCCATGGCGACATCACTGCCACCATGACCAACACCATGTGGATGCAACAAGTACATAGACCAAAATCATGAGAAACACATGCACGACTGACGTGAATGCATAACGACAATAATCTTGAAAACATCAAACTTTTCCCAAGGAGATTGAAACCACACTCTGATACCACCTGTAACGTACACCTCCTCTCACATCTATCCAAGTAACTGGTCAATCGTGGTAAACATGAGCTGAGGGAAATTAAGAGTAGAATTGACCTCCTTGGTGACTTTAAGGAAGTGAAATTGACGCGGAAAACCATAACACAAACTCCCTGCACTTGCTACAGGACCCCCAGAGGTTATCCCAATCATCAAGTTGACTTATCCCTAGGTCCCACTGACTTTTCATGAAGAAAACCCCCAAACGATCCCTTGATATGGGAAAGGGTGTGTCTGGGAGGCTCTGGATGCTCCCACAACATAGCCATGTGTGCGTTTAGGGACTCTTTTACCCAGACATGTGCCTGCGTCTACAGGATATAAGGAAATTTTTAAGCCCAGAATCCTGAACACTTCCCATAACTTCCTGTAGCTTTTAAAGTTCATCAAACACACGATGCCAATGCCAAATAACCAAAAACTGACTCTGAGACTAAGCCTGACAATCCTCAACTGGGACTGACATTCTTTCAAACACTTGGCATGAATTAAATCTATAGGTCTAGGATACAAGAGAGACCACAAATGACTGAAAAATCTTGAGAGACATTACAAGAAGGATCACCACCTGCTTCCTTGAACTGATATCATATCAATTAGGTCTTGCATCCATTATATTAACATTTACAAGTAAATGCATGAAATGACCATGACATGAACCAGTCATTTAACCATGTTTATAAGTAGCATAAAACCATGGAAATAATAGTGAGATAACAGCCATTAAATCCACACATTAATAGGTACAAATAAAGAGAGCTTAACTTCCATTAAACATGGGAAATAAAAAACCAAGTTCGCAACTTCCACGTACCATCTGACCATAGACATGGTTGATCCAAATCTCTCTTCAGCCAATAAACCCTGTTCCATATTCCAAGCATGAATGTGGAATCTCGTGGATAAACCAATCCAAAAAAAACCAAGGGGATCCAGAGGTTAAACCACATCCTCCTTACCATACCGTGATCACACCAAAACTGGTGCTTTGATCACAAAAACAAAACTGATCTTGGAATGTATCCAGAAATCCATCACTATCCTTGAGTAATTTTTCATCTCCTTGTCTCTCAGTATTTACCATGATATAATCCCAGATCACTAGGCCCTAAACTGAGACACCACCCTCGGGCTTTATCGTATATCCCGTCAAAACCGGGGAAGGGATTCCTAGGAATTTGGGAATTTTCCTTGATACCACCCTCGCCTCGGATTCGGAAATCCATCCAGAAATTCCAAAGCTCAAAACTGGCATAAAAATCCCAACGCACCATGGCATCTGGAAAAAGGCAAGGCAAGGCTGAAAACCATTTTCAAAACCCGGCAAAACCATGCCACCAACAATGAGATAACCAAATACCAAATGTGTAAGCCATGCATAACCAAACCAGCTAGAAAATCACACATGAACTATGTTACCTACAATTATTCCTACTAAAGTTGTTAGATCATTTTCTTCCTTTCTTGGTCTTTTCTTTCCTTTCCTTTCATTTTCCTTCCTTTGCTTGCTTTCCTCTTTCTTGGCTCAACGATGAAATGCTCCAAGAAAACTCTAAGTATCCAAGAGTACGAGAGAGAGAGAATAATGAGAGAGTTCCAAAACTAAACTGACAAAAGGTACCAACTAATCCTTATAAGCATTTTTTATTAATTAGGCCTCTAGTTTCTTCATTTTCCATTAATTTCCTTCATTTTCCTCCTCACATGAAACTTGTGACATTTTACCTTATTTTTCTCCTATTTTCTTTTATTTTCATAAATAAATGTGCCAAAAATATTTTTGCCTCTTTAATTTATTAGCCATTGCATTTTCCAATTTTCCTTAGCCATAAACACGTATCAAGTGATACCCACTAGGATATATTTTCCCAACATTCAGCCTGGAATAAGTGTCCCTTAACCGTGGTCTTATTTTTCCTTTATTAACTTTTATTACATGTGTTATCACCAAATTGAGTCCTCTTGGGTTGCTTCAATGGTAAACTTGGACTAATAGTTTCAAACCACTTCTAACTGAATCTTAGCCTCTTCATTCTAAGAGGGCTCTCTCACAGGAAATTTATGATACTATTTAATGATAAAGATATATGGCTAATTCTATGAATTGTGTCTTGGTTTTGTATGTTTGCAGGTTGGAAAGATGAAGTTTTGCTACCATTAGGCTATGGATTCAATGACAGGGATCTCAATGACAAAGGCTCTCCTTATGGAAGTTAAGGCATGTAGATACTTAAATGAAAGTAGAATACACACATACAAATTTTACTCAATATATAAATGTTCAAATGAAGTCAGAGCATGAGAAACATGAATTCTGAGTAATGAACATTAAGATACTGAAAGTAGGACATTGAGAAAGATGTCCAATAGTTTAGTGCTGGTAAGGAAGTCAGAGCACGCAAAGCAAGAATTACGAGTAATCAAATATTAACATATTGAAATAAAATAATAAGATACATAGGACAATGTTCATGAAAGTATCAAATGAATCTCAAGTGAAGGAAGAAACCAATAGCCACTCTCTATTATTGATCAAAACCTGTTTACAATAGTAGCAGTCAGCCATAACATATCCCAACCCTTCATACATAAAAGTACTTTTTACTTATAGGCATCTAGCCTTTACATCCATTCTACCAAATGGCTAGATTATTAAGTTCCTTTACTGCCACCTAATCTAACCACAAACTAGATATTTATAACTAGAAACTAACACCTACTAAATTAGAAGTTAGAGTCCTAACATAACTCAAACACTTATTTATTACAATTTTATCTAAATAGGAATCATGTCCTTCAACCATACTGACCACAATAAAAACATTAATACCCTTACTATCTTCATGAAACTATTCTGACTATTGTTAAGGAGATGTTACGTTGATGTTATAGCAGCATGATGAGCTAGTAGCTTCAAACCATCTTCATGACAAATGTTTCTATTTAGAAATCCTATGTTATGATACTCTTTAGCACTACTCTGACACTCTTTAACACTTCCCATGGAGAACTACTTTGAAAAATTTACTTTCAAACCACTTCTAGATCTATGGAGCATAACCCTACCTTTTAGGAAAACATGACCCTTGACTTCAACGTTGTTTTGATTGATGACTTGGCGGCATGCCACTCTCTTTGAGTCATAAGTATTTGATATTAAGGTCCCTTGACATCTTGGAGGGGTCCAGCTATCCAAAACTATCATTAAGCTACCCCAAAACCTTCAAAAATAGCTCGCTATGAAAACAGGGCAGTTTCGTAGCGAGATTTAGTAGCATTCATAAAATAGCTTTTGCGCCCATAAATTTTGTTCTTTTGTTGTTCCATGGTGTCAACCAAAACATGAAACCTCACCACAATTAAAATCCCTCCTTCAAAACTTCAAAAAATTATTTTGAAAGCAAATAGGCTACTACAAAATTTTTCGTAGTATTTTCCTGGCTTTAAGCCTAGGAAACGCTACGAAACTGTAAAAAAGTGAAAAAATTCCAGATTTCAAGATTTTCTTCAAAAAATGACCTATATCTATTAAAACTTGACCTTCAACATACCATGAACCTATCTACATGTTATGGACCTCATCAAACTAATGAGGAACACAATCACCATCACCTTACATATTTAAAACATCTTTGCAGATTTTTCATGTTTTTCTGAAACATAGGTCTTAGAATCGAGCTTATATCTCTGAATCCATGATGTATTTTGCAAAATTGGAGGATTTTTTTTTCAATGCGAATTTTCTGAAGAAAAAACTATCTTTTTTTTTTAAAACCATCTCCATCTATCCAGCATATGCATTTGAAAAACATGTATAAAACAAGAAAACATTGTTTTCTGAAAATAGGGCCCAAAGACATCCCTGTATCTCCCAACTGATAGCACCTGTGAGAAAAGTGAAAGATGTTATTTTTCCTTGTTCTATGCTTTAAAATAACCTCTCTCAATATTTCCAAATTCATATTTTTTCATCCCTAATCTTCTCTTTAAACTTATTGCTCAAACAATCTAAAAACATAGCAATTTCCTTGTTAGCTCCAGCAGAAATTTTGACAACTTGAACTGATGCATGCTTCAACAAAGATAGGGTCCTCCACGGATAGCTTAAGGTCCATGAGCTTCTATATTTTCCATAGAGCATCCTTTGTATGCTTTCTTGTACATGACCATCTCCTTTTATAACCAAACTGCCCTCTTAAAAAGGTGACACTTGTAAAGCCAAATTGGACAACACACTGCTTGGTGTGATGAGGCAACTCTCAAATAGTGACATTGAGATGTTTCACATGAAATAATTAATGTTGAGTGACAAATAACAACTTAGGATAATTTTTTTTGTTTTAAATGACAGCTCATGCTTTAATCATGACACATACATTCCAAAAATGGTAATAGTGACCTCATACATGGTTATTTACCTTTGAATTAACCATAAAAGACTTGAATAACCTCCGCCCTATCTCCTTCTAATCATTGAATGACACCTTGCACCGAATTTGAAAAGACAGACAAAAAACCCTCTTTTTGTAGCGTAGTTAGTTCATTTCCTAGCAGTTTCACTACGAAACTATTAGGTAGTTTCGTAGCGAAAACTACCTTTTTACTGTGTAATTCGCTACCAAAACAATAAATCTTGGCTAAAGTGACCTTTTCGAATTCAAAAGTTTTAGAAATGGAATATGTCAGCGAATGATGACTGATGAGACATGATGTGACCTATATGGAGGTGGTTTTGAGATGAAATGAGGGTGGTCTTGAAACTTAGGATAGGTTAAATATGAAAAAATGAAATTTTCTATGCCGACTTGAAAAAGGTTTAAGGAGACCCTACCCTTTTGAGGAGTGAACTGTATGACCATGTCAAGTAATGACTCACAAAATTATGAGTGATAAATGTGGCTCCACTTGGGATGGTTTGCCCCTGTGGTACACCAAAGAACCTATAGTTCTAGTGCCATCCATCTTCCTAGAAATAAAAACTCTGAAATTTATGAAGACTTCGTCAAGCTCTTATGGCCTTCTCATCGAGCTCAAACTTGCTGATTACTGCTAAAAAACCAAATATATACATATTAAAAATATCCTTAGTCTACTTGAGCTTATTCACACACGTTCCTACCTACCCTAACAACTGCAATCATCATGTTTGATTCAAGCAACATGAAATCTCCAATAAAGCCAGTCAATGAGTTGATCTGACGCTTGAACCCCTTGATTTCACTTGAACCAAATGCAAATTGGATACTGAAATGACCAAGGCAACAAAAAATGGGTCTGATTTTCACAATGAAAACATAATCGGAAATTTGGACTGTAGATCTCTTCCATGTAGTTAGGTATAGGATCATAGAAGACATAGTATGTTTGATGATTCTCAAGACATTCTGCAGTTTCAGACAACTCATATATGATTTCTTTAGCAACGTAATATTTCATATTTGTGTTATCAAACTCATTTTAAAACTGATTTTCAAGAACAAGGTATTCTTCCTCAATCTCAAAAGAGAAAGTAGAAGCACCCTCTCTTTGTGTTTTGGCATGGAAAACTTTTGAAAAGACTTATCTTGATCATGAATACTATAGGATTGAATTTGGTATTCTAAAACCTCAATGTCTTTCTCAATGTTCTTAGCAAAATCATCCAAAAATTGAATCTTATCTTCTGACTTGCACTTAAATGACTTTAAATAAGAAGACAAAGGAAAAGAAAAAATTGCATCCAATTCCTCATTATAATTATCATCATTCCATTATTTAAAACCTTGAATCGAAGGAGAGTTTGCCACCAACTCTATTCTTTCCATCCATGTTTCCAAAAAAATAAGCCAAAACTCTGCAAATGACTTAATAGATCTAACAGGAAAGCTTTCAATCCACTGTTTACATTTCCCTTGAAATGAATCATAGAAAAATGTGTTGAAAATATCTTCATGTCTATCTCACTCAGTAAAGTCATGGAAATATGATATATACTTCAAGGTCAAACTAAGATCTTCTCCATTAAATTTTGGACCATTCCTTAAAAAATATGCGTCCTTGGGAAAAGGATTTGGGAAAACATAAATTCTTGAAAAATCTACACATGCATACCTTGAAACAAGAATGGAAACATCTAATTTCTTCATAAGTCCAATGGAATTACCATGAATCTATGAAATTTTGAATTCTTCAACAATGGAGTCACCAAGGTAGTTCTGAAGCCTCAAAAAATTGTGAGCTCCTGCTACCTCGAAGATTTTAGCTTCACTTTTTTGCACAAAACTTTGGGAAATTAGTCTTCAAAATCTCGGAAGATGCACCAAAATGTTATCACCAAATTGAGTCCTCTTGGGCTGCTTCAATGGTCAACTTGGAGTAACTATTTCAAACCACTTCTAACTGAAGCTTAGCCTCTTTAATCTGAGAGCGCTCTCTCACATGTACTTTATGATATTGGTTAATGATAAAGATAGATGGCTAACTCTATGAATTGTGTCTTGGTTTTGTATTTTTGCAGGTTGAAAAGATGAAGGCTTGCTACCATTGGGCTATGGAGCTAGTGACAGGGATCTCAATGACAAAGGCTCTCCTTGTGGAAGCTGAGGCATGTAGATACTTAAATGAAAGTAGAATAAACAAATACATAGTTTACTCAATATATAAATGTTCAAAGGAAGTTAGAGCACGAGAAACATGAATTCTGAGTAATGAACATTAAGATACTAAAAGCAGGACATTGAGAAAGATATCCAATAGTTTAGTGCTTGAAAGGAAGTTAGAGCATAAAAATCAAGAATTATGAGTAATTAAACATTAACATATTAACATAAATTAATAAGATACATAGGACAGTGTTCATGAAAGTATCAAATGAATCTCAGGTGAAGGAAGAAACCAATAGCCACTCTCTATTACTGATGAAAACCTGTTTACAATAGTAGCAGTTAGCCATAACATATCCCACCCTTCATACATCGAAGTATTGTTTACTTATAGGAATATCACCTTTACATCCATTCTACCAAATGGCTAGATTATTAAGTTCCTTTACTGCCACCTAATATAACCACAAACTAGATATTTATAACTAGAAACTAACACCTACTAAATTAGGAGTTAGAGTCCTAACATAACTCAAACACCTATTTATTACAATTTTATATAAATATGATCGAAATTTATCGAAATGAATCATGTCCTTCAACCATACTGACCACAATCAAAACATTAATACCTTTACCGTCATCATGAAACTGTTCTGCCTACTGTTAAGGAGATGTTACGTTGATGATATGGCAACATGATGAGCTGGCAACTTCAAACCATCTTCATGAAAAATGTTTCAATTTAGCAATCCTCTATTATGATACTCTTTAGCATTGCTCTGATACTCTTTAACACTTCCCATGGAGAAAAAATTTGAAAAAGTTACTTTCAAACCACTTCTATATCTATGGAGCATAACCCTACTTTTTAGGAAAGCATGACCCTTGACTTCAACGTTGTTTTTATTAATGACCTACTTGCATGACACTCTCTTTGAGTCATAATTATTTGATATTAAGGTCCCTTGACATGTTGGAGGATTCTAGCTGTCCAAAATTGTCATTAAGCTGCTCCAAAACCTTAAAAAACAACTCGCTATGAAAACAGGACAGTTTCATAGCGAGCTTTAGTAGCATTCAAAAAATAGCTTTTGCACCCATATATTTTTCTCTTTTTCTATTCCATGGTGTCAACTGTTGGGTCTCAATCTAGTCTCCTAAATTGAGCTCATTTAATTGTCAACCAGGATTTGTAAACTGTTGAAGTGAAGTGTACCATATGTACCTAGGTGCTTGTTTCCTAATGCGTTGTGTGTAGTATTTTGTGATGTTTTTGGTCTTTTATGTTGATTTATGATGTTTTTGGTCTTTTGGAATTTTATGGTTACAATGAAAATGCCTAGAAAACTAATGGAAAGAAATTGGTGGTCAAAAACACAGTTGAATCTAATGTAAGGAATGGAAAATGCAATTAGAAATACTGAAGTAACATCTGAACTATGACTAAATAGAAACAAAAGCTTGATAATGACTTCTCAGGCAAATGACACAAACTAAACTTGAAAAATGATCATTAAATATGCAAGTTCTCTAACTGAACAGTTAAACACTAATGATGCAATATTATGTTTTAGCTCATCTATTCCATGATTAATCCCTAGTTCTATTCTGCAATTTAATTGAATGTCACAGAACTTATACTCAAAGAGTTGTTGGTTTCTTTTCCAAAGTAGTTCTTTTGAGGACGAGCTCTGTTTATGATGAGGAATTTGCAGAAATATTTCAGACCTTGTAATGATGTTATCTTCTGTTCCTATAGTTATGGTTCACTGATGGTTTTCAGAACAAAAAGATATTTGTAAATAATGAAGGCTGTCTTGTGAATCCTAACAACTAAAGTAATCTATTGTGCAAAGGATGACAGTGTGACTATGAGATGCAAGTGCAATAAATTGATCTAAAAATGAACCTAAGATGTTACTAAACTAGCACAATGTTGAACTATGAGTCATCATCAAACTTGAAACAAAGTAGCTGAACATGAATTAAATGAAAAATGAAACTCCGGAGCGTTCTAATTAACATGCATTATTCTATGAAGTTACACAATCTGTTTGTTCATCATTAGTGATATTTTGGAAGAGTTCCTTCTTGTGGAAGAGGTAGAACAATTATGACTGTGGACTTGTATGCAATTGAAAGCAAATGAACTGAAAGCAAATGAAAGACTAAGTTATCACATCACGGTCATATCTTGAACTTCTTAAGGATGTCTTGGAATAATTTCTTCTTGTGGAAGAGTGATTAGAACAAGTGCAACTGTGATAGTGAATAACAAAAACTACAACTAATTCCTATAGTACTATAGCTATTCATCATTCATTGTTATGATCTGTTGGAAGAATGTCTTCTTGTGAAAGAACTGGAATGAATGTAACTACAGTATCTAGTTAAAAACAAATACAAATTCAACTTCTATCCTACAATACCGTAGTCATTAATCATTCATCATTTTGGTTTGTTGGAAGAGTGTCTTCTTGTGGAAGAGATGGAACGAATTATGGCTACAGTAGCTAGTTAAAACAAATACAAATTTAACTCCTATCCTACAATACCATAGTCATTAAACATTCATCATTTTGGTCTGTTGGAAGAGTGTCTTCTTGTGGAAGAACTGGAACGAATACGACTACAGTAGATAAAACAAAACAACTACCAATTCAAATGCAAAACGTAAAGGCAACTAGGAAAAACTTATCTAGTTTACGCAAAAGAAATCCGTGCAAGAGGCAGGGGCCCTCTACCACTTGACGGCATTCAACTTCAAATCAAATCACGCCTTCAGAATAACTTTGTCTGCTCCATTAACAATGCAATAGTTCGAACATAACACTTTGTGTCTTCAAGGACGTAACACAGAGTTTTACACAAAATCTAGCAGCAAATCTAACACAAAATCTCTAACTAAGCTCTCGGTCTACTCAAGATTTTATAAAGTAAATGCAAGTAACAATAATTACAACAATTTAGGAATGATGTCTTTCCATATCCGAATCATCTTAGGAGTCTTTGAGGTGGCTACGTGAAGAAGAAAAGACACCTGGACTGAGACAGTCCTAGTAGGAGTCTTACTTCACAAAATGTGTTCCCACGTGCATAACCATACCCAGAATTCATTTCCTCTCCCATGATGAGCAACAAACCATGTAGGCACGACGTGGATCATGCCCATATGCGTTTTTCCTTAAGAGGCCACCTGGAACATACTCAAACATAAAGGTAGCTGCAGAATCGCCGGTTAGCTACGGAATGCCTGCATTCTGCAGCTAGTTCCGGTCAAAATGCTTAACAATGGCAACAATCACAAAATTCAACAAGTTAGTCATGTAAACCATTCTAGAAGTAATTTTAATTATTTTTATTGATCAAATGGGTTTAAAATAAAAATGGACAAGGGAGAATGAAGTAAAATGAGGTGAAGGAAAACACAAATTTGAGGCTCAACATACCCCCACTGCTGTCTCTTTGCATGTCCTCATGCAAATTATCCTATGAATTCAGAGGCTTCTGCAAGGACATCTAATCCCCTTCTTCTCCTTTGTTTGAAAGCTAGAGGCCTTCTGGGTTTCCTGATCACAAGTTTGAACCTGAGGTTTGTGAGTGCCCTGATCAACTTTTTGTTCCTTGTCTTCATCTTCTCATTGGTCCTCTCCACTTTGTCTATATGCCGGGATAAGGTTGAGTTCATGTCAGTATTGAGCTTGATTTGATCTTTGAGAATTTCATTCTCATTTTTAATGTGTCTATTCAACAATTCCAACTCATACCTATCCCTCCTTAATATATCAATTTCAGACAGTGGAGGACTGGGGGTTCTCTCTCTGCTTTCTGAAGCTGTCCTCTCTAAATTTTCCACATAATCATAGATTTCCTGTTGAGCAGGATCAATCTCAGGGGTGCCTTCATAAAAATATTCTTCATCATCCTCTTCAATGGATGTTTCTTCATCTTCAATATTGATTACCCATATTTGTTTGATTGGTGTTTTCTTCAATTTTCCTTTTAATCTGTGACTTCTCCTAAGCTGAGAGGACCCCTCTCCTTTCTCTGTAGTAGATTCCTTGATTATCTTCTCTTCCTTAAGTTCCCTCTTTATTCTAGTCAACTTCTCCAAAATGACTTCCTCACTGCTTTCTTGAACTGGTTTGTCAATTTTACCTTTTGAAGTCCTCCATTTTCTACTTCTCTTTGTGGGCTGTGGTTCAGGTGATAGTTCTTTTTCTTCTTCAAAATGATTTCTTATTAAGAAATCATCCCATGTATCATTTGTTTTAGATAGATGATGCTCAATCAAAATTTTGACCAACCCATGATGATACAGGGTTGTCTCTAAAAACTGAACTCTTCTCTGAACACAAGAAGCCATTTTCTTCAGACTTTGATACAAGAAATATGGTAGATTCAAATCTTCTCCCAGAAAATGCAACATTAATCTAATGTGGTAGACATAAAATGTCCCATATCTACCCTCACATGTAACAAATTTTTGTAAAAGAAGTAGTATATTTCTCCATTTGCTTTTCAATGCAGTGCTGGGAATTCCTTTCTTGAATACACTAACATCCATATTTGGTGATTTTAAATTTTTTTTCCAGGAGTCATTGTGGAATTCCCTATTTTTAAACCATCTCTCCCCAGTTCTGGATAATCCTGTAGCCTCTGCTATAAAAACTTCAGTAACAGTTAACTTGACATCCCCTATTTCAACTTCGGTACCTTGGAATGATCTGGCAAATGTTTTGGTGACTTCCTTATGGAAGCCATTAAATTTTTCCAAGAATTGAAGCCATCCTATTTGTTGTAACATCTCCTTGCATTGTGGGTAACCTTCTAAATATTTTGATCCCACAGGCTCAGTCCTTACGATGCAACCCATGATTTTTTCAATATCAAATTAACACTCTTCTCTACCCACAAAACAATGATTTTTACTTTCGGATTAAAATGGTTTCAAGCTCTAAATGAAAATGGCTTCAATTTTGGAATGACATACCTCTGATTTATAATAGCAACAGCTTCAAAACCTCTGGCTGGTATGCCTCTGTTTGATAATGAAAAATGCCTTCGAATCCTCGGACTGATGTGCTTCTGTTGAACTTTGGAATGATATGAAAGCAATTTCAAATTTCGAGCTAATATGTCTCTGATAGACAGTGGTAGATGGCTTCAAGTTTCCTTTTTGTGCAATACCTCTGGCTCTTAGTAGCAAAACGGTTTCAGTTTTAATACTGCAATACCTCTGTCTTGGGTAACAGAAAGACTTCAAACTCAATAACTGAAAAATACCTCTGTTTCTAGTAACAACAGACTTCAAACTCAACCTCTGTCTCTGGTAACAAATGGTTTTCGAACTCAATCACTACCACACCTCTGTCTTTGGTAGCAAAAGACTTCAATTTTAACACCTCTGTCTTTTGGTAACAACAGACTTTAAACTCTACACAGCCACAATTCTGTGTTGACAGTGGAAATGCTCCAAACTTCGTTCACAGTGATATGTTATCTGTTCACGGGATCAAGTGGTTTTGAGTTCTCACACCGTTATACTTCCAAATTTACCTCTTCTGATCTGCTCCTGATGATAATAATGCCTCTGTCTTCGGAATGGAATACTGGCTACGGAATGAAGTTATGGAAAATGGTCACGGCATAGAGTAGTGGAGTGAGGTGGAGGGATTGTATTAATGATTGAGGAGACGGTGGAGGATTTACGACGGCAAGGAAAATCATCATCATTAAATAACTTGGTTAAGAGTCGTGGGAAATTCAAACGCTTTGATCATTTCACCGCTTAAATGCTATCGGATATAAAATTTGAAATGGAAGGTTTTAATACAAAGTCTGTAGAGGGTTTGTTTGGCGTTTGATCAATAAAACAATTAAAACAACCTTTCGAATAATTCACAACTAAACTATGCTAAACTTTTATGAAATGCCATCGTAATTTAAATTTGTTACCTCTGCCCTTTATTTGATGTTTTTGTAGCCTTTGTCTTCTCTGCTCATTTCTGGAGGAGTCTTCATGATTTTCTTGATGCTTTTGATTTATGAATACACTGGGTCACTTTGTTGTAATTCTGATGTCTGCTGGTTGATGCCTTCAGGGTTTATAGCTGCGAAAAGACTGTCGGGCTGCAGAAAGGCTGATTAGCTGCAGAATGTCCACTGAGATGCAGAATGTTCCTGTAGAACACTTTAATCATGAAAATGAAATGTTTTTGGAGGATGGGTGAAATGTTATGAAAATGGATGAAAATGGATGATGGATTATGATATGTATGAAGTGGATAATGGAATAAAATGGATTCAGTTCATGGAATGAAGGAACATAAGGGCTGTACTGCAATTCATGACATATTTTATTCATCTACAACATGATATCAAATTTTGTGTTTTGACATGAAAATGAAATGGATGGAAGATGGAATGAAATGAATGAAATGTGGAATGGAGTCAGATGAAATGAATGATGGATGGAATGGAGTATGAATGGATAAGTAAATGGAGTGAGATGAAATGAATCATAAGTATTATGGAACTGTACTTATGATTTTTTATAACAGCTGCTTATAAAAACAAAAATGGGAAAAGTTAGAGTGTCAGAGAGACTCTGATTTTCACCCTATCTTTTCTGTATAAACATGCCAATCAGTGATTGGTTTTCATGTTTATACCTTTATTTTATTTATTTTATTTTATTTTTATTTTTTTTTTCAAAAGAGAAATGCTTCAGAAAATTTAATCAAGTTGATGAAGAAGAGAGACTCTTCTTCATTAACTTCACATCATTGTCTCCTTGGAACTTCTTGACAAACTCTTCTCTTGAGAGTGGCTTGTGGTATAACTTCAGTCTATGGCCATTCACAAGAAAAGTGACCTCCTCTTCATCTATAGTTCTGATTTTTACTGCCCCATTATCAAAAATTCGAACAATTTCATATGGCCCAAGCCAATGGGTCTGAAATTTCCCTTGAAAATCCTTGAATTTTGAATCAAACAAGAGAGCCCAGTCTCCTTCTTTAAATTTCTTCTCCTTGATGTACTTGTCATGCCATCTAGCCCTTTGCTGTTGGACTAGACTTGTTTTCTGAACTGCATCTTGTCTGATCTCATCTAACTCATTAATTTGCTCCAGTCTATGCTTTTGTGCCTCCGTTAGATCAAGTCCTAGCTGAACTGCCATCTTGAATGTTTGAATTTGAAACTCTATAGGAAACAAAACTTGCTTTCCATAAACAAGCTCATAAGGAGTATGGCCTGTTGTGTTTCTCCATGTAGTTCTATAGGCCCACAAGGCTTCAGGAAGCCTATCTACCCAATCTCTTCTATGTAGATGAACAGTCTTTGTAAGGATTCCTTCAATGGCTTTATTAGTGGATTCCACTTGACCATTTACTTGTGGATGATAAGGAGTAGATGTTCTATGTCTGATTTTGTAATTCTCCATCATTTTCTCCACTAGCCTTGATGTAAATTGAGCTCCTTGATCTGTAACAATTTCCCTTGGGACACCAAAACGAGTAAAAATATCCTCAAAAAGAAAAGTAACTACAGATGATTCATTAGCAGCAAGTAATGGTTTAGCTTCTACCCACTTAGTAACATAATCAGTGCAAACTAATATGTATTTCTTTCGTCTTGATGGAGGACTAATAGGTCCTACAAAATCCAAAGCCCATTTTTCAAAAGGTTCAATGTGTACCTGAGGTTGTAATGGCATCTCACCTGAAGGAGAAGGTTTCCCTACCCTTTGGAAACTGTCACACCTTTTTACATATTCCCTTGCATCTTTGAACAAGGATGGCCAATAATATCCTAAGTTAAGGATCTTATAGGCTGTCCTCTTATCTGCAAAGTGTCCGCCACAAGGTTCATCATGACATGCCTTGAGAATTTCAGGCATCTCATCTTTACGAACACACCTTCTAATGATCAAATCTGAACCTGTCTTATACAACTCATTAGCGACCCATGAATATCTTGCACTATCATTAATGATTTTTCTTTTATCCCTTGCATTCATAATTGAAGGAAATTTTCCTGAAACTAAATAATTATCAATATCAGCAAACCATGGAGTTTGAGTAGAGATTGCAAAAAGATATTCATCAGGAAATTGATCTTCAACCGGAGTGTCATCTTTGATATTTTGAATTCTAGACAGGAAGTCAGCCATAGTGTTTTGTTTTCCAGGCCTATCTAGAATAGTAATGTTGAATTCTTGCAATAATAACAACCATCTTATAACTCTACCATTAGTGATTGATTTATTCATTAAATATCTAATGGCGGAATGATCAGTGTGAATAAAAGTTTCATAGCCTGTTATATAGTGTCTAAATTTGTTAATGGCATGAACAACAGCTAAAAACTCTTTTTCAGTTACAGTATAGTTTAACTCTGCAGGAGTCAAATTTTTATTGATATAATAGATGGCATAGGGAATTAAATATTTTTGTCCCAATACTGCTCCTAGAGCTGTATCGGAAGCATCTGTCGAGATATGAAAAGGTAACTTCCAGTTAGGTCCCCTTAATATAGGTGCTTCAGAAATTTTGGTTTTCAGGGTTTCAAAAGCTAACTGGCAATCAGAGGTCCACTTAAATTCACAATCTTTGGTGAGTAATTTGAAGAGAGGAGATGCTATTTTGGTGAAGTTTTCTATAAATCTCCGATAATACCCTGTAAATCCTAGAAAACTCCTAACATCTCTTTGACAACTTGGAATGGATAGGTTAGAAATAACTTCAACTTTCGCCTCATCAACTCTAATCCCATCCCCTGAAATGTGGTGCCCTAAAACAATACCTTCGGTGAACATCATAAAACATTTTTCATGACTAAGAGAAAGGTTTGCTTCTTGACATCTTTTTAAGACCTTTTCCAAGTTTTCTAAAGCCTCTTCAAATGTATCCCCATAAACTGTAAAATCATCCATGTACACCTCTACAAAGTCATGTATTAGATCAGAAAAAATTCCTAATACTGCCCTTTGGAATGTTGCGGGTACATTGCATAATCCAAATGGTAATACTCGGTAGGCATAGGTACCCCAAGGACAAGTAAATGTGGTTTTATCTTGGTCTTCAAGTGCTACTTGGATTTGATTGTAACCACTAAACCCATCTAGGAATGAAAAGTACTTTTTACCTGCTAATGTATCTAATACTTGATCTATGAAGGGTAAGGGAAAATGGTCTTTAAGAGTAGCTTTATTCAGTTCTCGGTAGTCAACACACACCCTCCATTTTCCATTTTTCTTTGGCACAATTACCAAAGGAGAAACCCACTGACTATCTGAAATAGGATAGATGAAATTAACATTTAACAATTTTTGCAATTCTTCCTTAACAATTTCCCTAAGATTTGGATTCATCTGTCTTTGAGGCTGTCTGATTGGTTTGCAATTTGCCTCTATATAGATGTGATGAGTACAAGTCTTGGGACTTATCCCTTTCATGTCAGTGTATTCCCATGCATATGCGGAAGAATGTCTCTGTAATACTTTGACTAACTCTTCTTGTTGAGATCTTTCTAGGTTTTTGTTTATATTCAAGGTTTTGCCTGGAAAGATTTCACTTGTAGAGCTGCCAAATTTGTCCATAGAATGAAGAGACATCTGTCTAGATGACAAGAACTCAATATTGGATCTCTCTTGAAATGATTCTTGTTTGTGTTCTGGAGAATATTCAAAATTTTCTAGAGTATTCAGAATTTGATTATCTTCACTAATTTCTGAAATTATGAAGAGTGGTTGTAAATATTCTTCATCCTCTATCCATTGAGTGTCATCTAGTTCTGTAATTGTCCTAGCTGGAGGATATAAAGTGAATTTCTTTGTTGAACTACCATCATAAATATACATATCACCGGACCTACAACTAATAAAGGCATCAGATGTAGCCAACCAAGGTCTTCCTAGTATAACGGGATGGCCTCCTAGATTATTCTTGGGTGTTAGGATCATGAAATCCACAGGGTACTCCCAAGAGTCTAGGGACACTGGAATGTCTTCTATTACCCCATCTAGTCTGATCACAGATCTATCTGCTAATTGTAATAGTGTGGGTGTAAAGAGAAGATTAGGAAGTTTCAGTTTGTCCATGATTTGTCTACTCATGATATTTATTGCTGCTCCTAAGTCAATGAGTGTGTTTTGAATTTCAATTCCATTGATGTGAATTTTGACAATTGGATTTCCTGGGTCAAGATACTTTGGAATAGCAATCTTGCCCATCATAATGTATGCTATTTGTCCTACCAGTTGAATTTTCTTTGTTTCTCTTATTCTTTTCCTTGTTGTCTTCATACTCAACTCCTTTATTGTTTTGGCTAAAATTGGGATTTCCTTGATGGCTTGCAATAATGGAATTTTAATGCAAACATTTCTCGATTCATCCAAGAAATCATAATTAGGCACCATTATTTGTTTTTCTACACCTTTGTCAATTTGTAATCTTTCCGGAAAGGGAGGTATAGAAGTAGATGTGGATGGTTGCTCTAATACTGGAGTTGGATTTATTGAATCTTTTTGTTTCAGTTTTTCAATGTTTTGGCCTTGAAAGGATGTTCCTTCCTCAAGACTTTTATTAACCCGTAGGGAGTCTTCCTCAGAATTATCTTGTTCTTGTATGATCACAGAAGGTTTCCTCTTCTCAAGTATCCTTCCAGACCTAAGTTGAACATTACTAAGGTCTAGAGGAGTAATTAAATAAGTTGGAAATTGTTGTCCTTCTATCATGTATGTATTCTGAGGGTTCTTATTATTGGGGTTTGGTATGGGCTGAGCTGGTAATTGATTGGATTTTTGAGGGAATGGTAATGGAAGTGGTTGATTTTGATGAGGTTGGTTCAAATGATGTTGTTGAGGATTTTGTTGAAAATTTTGTTGAAGATTTTGAGGAAAATTTTGTTGAGGATTTTGAGGATAGAATTGTGGATATGGTGGATAGGATGGTGGATACTGATAATATGGAGAGTATCTTCCATAGGGACCTTGTGATCCTTGTACCCAAGCTTGAGATTGATTTTGAAATTGGGGCCAAGGTTGCTGCCAAGAATTCCAAGGTGGAGGTTGATTATACATTTGATCATGAAATCCTTGTGTCTGAGATCCCTGCCAAGGTCTTCTAGATACAAAGTTAAGAGATTCTGTGGAATCTATAGGAGTTTCTTCCTGAAAAAAAGCCTTGGGACCAGGAAGAGAAGGACAATTCTTGGTCTCATGTTTCTCAGAACAAATAACACAGGTTTCTACAACTTTTACATCTACAGGACACTCTCTCAAGGCATGTTTCTTCCTACATTTGGGACAAAAGATTGCCAAGGCATCAGATTCAGCCTTTTGCTTGTTTTGTATCTTGAGGGTGTCTATTTTTTCACTAAGACTCCCTAATATGTCAGATTTAAAATCATCAAGCATGTGTCCTATTTTTGATCTACTTACTGTCCCAGAAGCAGATTTACTTGCCCTTGCAAGAGCAGGATCTCTTGGACCTTTGACAGTTTTAGATTTCCCTCTGGAAAGGTTGATACATAACTTAGATATTTCAGGTAATGTGAGTTGTGATATATCCCCTTTTCCCATCATGTTAAGGATATCCAGCCATTCATCCCTAATGGTTTTCAACAAAAGAGCTTTTAAAGTGTCTTGATCTAGGTTTTCCATTTGTGCCCTTTTTATGTTGTATTTAAATCTTTCCAACAAATCTTCTAAATTTTCATCTTCTTTTTGTAACATCTTGAACACTTCTTCCTTATGATTAACCGGCATACAATAATCCAAGTATCTCTCTAGAAATGCTTGTTTCATGTCTTCCCATGTTTTAATGGAACTACTGTTTAAACTCATAAACCACTTCAATGCTGCTCCTTTTAGAGTTGAAGGAAACAATTTCAATTTTTGAGCATCTTGAAGATAGTCATAAGTCCTACACAGCACTTCAAATTCGAATAAGAAAGTTTCAGGATCCTCAGTTTTAAGTCCATAGAAGTTCGGAAGGACAGAAGGTGAAATGTTTTTCATGGTTGTATTGGTTTCTTCATCAAGTATAGGGAACCCAAAAGAGCTTCCTATTCTAGCTCTTCCTCCTTCTGCACCTCTACCTCCTTATCCTCTTCCTCCTTCTCCCCTACCTCTACCTCTACCTCCTCCAAACAATGTATGTTCTCCATTAACAACTCCTCCTCCTCCTTCTTCTGCCATGGTTGACTCTCCTGTGGAAGTAGAAAGGTTTGTGTCCCTGACAGGAGTTTTGAGATCTTCTTCTATGGCAGGTTCAGTGGATGAAGTGGAAGGTTTCTCTAATGGAATAGGTGACCTTAGATCTTCTAGAAGTCCAGGATCAGTAAAGGATGGAAGATGGGTTTGAGTTGAAGGTGTACTGGCTCTGGATCTAGATGAAACAAATGGTGTTCTAGATATCAAACTTCTGCCTCTGCTGCTTATAAATCTTCCCCTTGAATCTCTCTCCCTACGCATAAAATTGTTTTTGGATGCTAAGAAACAAAGGTTACCTAGTTTTCACTTCCTCGGCAACGGCGCCAAAATGTTGGGTCTCAATCTAGTCTCCTAAACTGAGCTCATTTAATTGTCAACCAGGATTTGTAAACTGCTGAAGTGAAGTGTACCATATGTACCTAGGTGCTTGTTTCCTAATGTGTTGTGTGTAGTGTTTTGTGATGTTTTTGGTCTTTTATGATGATTTATGATGTTTTGGTCTTTTGGTGATTTTTATGTTCACAATAAAATGCCTAGAAAACTAATGGAAAGAAATTGGTGGTCAAAAACACAGTTGAATCTAATGTAAGGAATGGAAAATGCAATTAGAAATACTGAAGTAACATCTGAACTATTACTAAATAGAAACAAAAGCTTGATAATGACTTCTCAGGCAAATGACACAAACTAAACTTGAAAAATGATCATTAAATATGCAAGTTCTCTAACTGAATAGTTAAACACTAATGATGCAATATTCTGTTTTAGCTCATCTATTCCATGATTAATCCCTAATTCTATTCTGCAATTTAATTGAATGTCACAGAACTTATACTCAAAGAGTTGTTGGTTTGTTTTCCAAAGTAGTTCTTTTGAGGAAGAGCTCTGTTTATGATGAGGAATTTGCAGAAATATCCTTGTAATGATGTTATCTTCTGTTCCTATAGTTATGGTTCACTAATGGTTTTCAGAACAAAAAGATATTTGTAAATAATGAAGGCTGTCTTGTGAATCCTAACAACTAAAGTAATCTATTGTGCAAAGGATGACAGTGTGACTATGAGATGCAAGTGCAATAAGTTGATCTAAAAATGAACCTAAGATGCTACTAAACTAGCACAATGTTGAACTATGAGTCATCATCAAACTTGAAACAAAGTAGCTGAACATGAATTAAATGCAAAATGAAACTCCAGAGCGTTCTAATTAACATGCATTATTCTATGAAGTTACACAATCTGTTTGTTCATCATTAGTGATATTTTGGAAGAGTTCCTTCTTGTGGAAGAGGTAGAACAATTCTGACTGTGGACTTGTATGCAATTGAAAGCAAATGAACTGAAAGCAAATGAAAGACTAGATTATCACATGCGGTCATGTCTTGAACTTCTTAAGGATGTATTGGAAGAATTTCTTCTTGTGGAAGAGTGATTAGAATAAGTGTAACTGTGATAGTGAATAACAAAAACTACAACTAATTCCTACAATACTATAGCTATTCATCATTCATTGTTATGATATGTTTGAAGAATGTCTTCTTGTGGAAGAACTGGAATGAATATAACTACAGTATCTACTTAAAAACAAATACAAATTCAACTCCTATCCTACAATACCATAGTCATTAATCATTCATCATTTTGGTCTGTTGGAAGATTGTCTTCTTGTGGAAAGAAATTTAAGGGCAATTATAGCTACGATGGTAGTTAAAACAAATACAAATTTAACTCCTATCCTACAATACCATAGTCATTAAACATTCATCATTTAGTCTTTTAGTCATTTGGAAGAGTGTCTTCTTGTGGAGAGAACCTTAGAATGAATCTGACTTCAGTAAATAAAACAAAACAACTACCAATTCAAATGCAAAACGTAAAGGCAGCTAGGAAAACTTATCTAGTTTACGCAAAAGAAATCCGTGCAAGACGCAGGGGCCCTCTACCACTTGACGGCATTCAACTCCAAATTAAATCATGCCTTCAAAATAACTTTGTCTGCTCCATTAACGATGCAATAGTTTGAACATGACACTCTGCGTTTTCAGGAATGTATCACAGAGTTTGCACAAAATATAGCAGCAAATCTAACACAAAATCTCTAACTAAGCTCTCGGTCTACTCAAGAGTTTATAAATCAAATGCAAGTAACAATAATTACAACAATTTAGGAATAATGTCTTTCCTTATCCGAATCATATTACGAGTCTTCGAGGTGGCTACGTGAAGGAGAAAAGACACCTGGACTGAGACAGTCCTAGTAGGAGTCTTCCTTCACAAATGTGTTCCCACGTGCATAACCGTACCAGAATTCACATTTCCTCTCCACGCGTCGAACAACTCAAACCATGTAGGCCTGGCGTGGATCATGCCATATCGTTTTCCTCAGAGCCACCTGGAACGCTACTCAAACATAAAGTAGGCATTTGCGAGAATCGCGGTTAATACGAATGTTTGCGATACCATGACTAGTTCGGTCATCTTAACAATGGCAACAATCACAAAATTCAACAAGTCAGTCATGTAAACCATTCTAGAAGTAATTTTAACTATTTTTATTGATCAAATGGGTTTAAAATAAAAATGGACAAGGGAGAATGAAGTAAAATGAGGTGAAGGAAAACACAAATTTGAGGCTCAACATCAACCAAGACATGAAACCTCACCACCATTAAAATCCCTCTTTAAAAACTTCAAAAATTTATTTTGGAAGCAAATACGCTACTACAGAAATTTTCATAGCGTTTTCCTGGCTTTAAGCCTAGGAAACACTACGAAACTATGAAAAAGTGAAAAAATTTCAGATTTCAAGTTTTTCTTCAAAAAATGACCTCTAGTTGTTAAAAATTGACCTTAAACATACCATGAACCTATATACATGTTATGGACCTTATCAAACTAATGAGGAACACAATCACCATCACATTACATATTTAAAACATCTTTGTAGATTTTTCTTGTTTTTTCTGAAAAATAGGTCTTAGAACAAAGCTTATATATCCGAATCCATGATGTATTTTGAAAACCTGGAGGGGGATTTTGTGAGTACGAATGTTCTGAAGAAAAACCTCTCTTTATTTTTTAAAACCATCTCCAGATGTCCAGAATCTTCATTTGAAAAACATGTATAAAACAGGAAAACTCTGTTTTCTAAAAATAGGGCCCGAAGACATCTCCGTATCTCCCAACTATAGCACCTGTGAGAAAAATGAAAGAGGTTATTTTTCCTTGTTATGTTCTTGAAAATAACCTCTCTCATTATTTCCAAATTCATCTCTTTTAATCCCTAATCCTCTCTTTAAACTTACTTCTCAAACAATCCAAAAACACAACAATTTCCTTGTTAGCTCCAACAGAAATTTTGACAACTTGAACTGATGCATGCTTCGGAAAATCTAGGCTCCTCAAAGAATATCTTAAGGTCCATGAGATTTTGTATTAACCACAAATCCTCCTTTGTGTGCTTTCTTGTACATGACCATCTCCTTTTATAACAAAGACGCCCTCTTAAAAAGGTGACACTTGTAAAGCCAAATTGGACAGCAAGTTTCTTGATGTGATGAGGCAGCTCTCAAATAGTGACATTGAGATCTTTCACATGCAATAATGAATTTTGAGTGACAAATAGCAGCTTAGGATAAGGTTTTGTGTTTTATATGATAGCTCATGCTTTAATCATGACACATACATGCCAAAAAGGGTCATACTGACCTCACACATGGTTATGTACCTTTGAATTAACCATAAACGACTTGAGTAACCTCCACCCTATCACCTTCTAATTATTTACTGACAGCTTGCACCGAATTTGAAAATACATTCAGAAAAACCTCTTTTTGTAATGTAGTTAATTCATTTCATGTCAGTTTCGCTACGAAACTATTAGGCAGTTTCGTAGTGAAAACTACCTTTTTACTATGTAATTCGCTACGAAAACAAGAAATCTTGGCTAAAGTGACCTTTTCGAATTCAAAAACTTGGGAAATGGAATATGTCAGGGAATGATGACTAATGGGACATGATGTGACCTACATGGAGGTAGTTTTGAGATGAAATGAGGGTGGTCTTGAAAATTAGGATAGGTTAAATATGAAAAAATGAAATTTCGTATGCCAACTTGAAAAATATTTAAGGAGACCTTACCCTTTTAAGGAGTGAACTATATGACCATGTAAAGTAATGACTCACAAAATTATGAGTGACAACAACAAGAATCTTTTGTCCGGGTCTATTACAAAATGCTGGACATTTCAAACCAGTTTCATTAAAGGATGAAGTATCCATTTCTATATATTTTTCGTTATCCACTAATGAATCTATGAATGAATACTCAAGCATCGTCTCTGGGGAAATATTAAACAATGCCCTTTATAATGGAAAAATATGTTCTAAAACTCTAGAAATAGTTGGTGAAATAAATGGATCAAGGATTGCTTAGAAAGATAATGATGTTTTTTATGAGCCTTTATTTTCTCTCTTCAAAATGCATTTGTCTCAGTTTTTGTAACTACAGTCATTAGAAGGAAACTACGAAAGATAACTAAAATAAGGTGTTAGAACAAGGAAAAAAAAATTCTAGCTCTAATGGTGGACCATACCAGTTTCTTTGGGAACTATTTAAAAAGTAGAGATAAGGATATAGAAATACATATCCAATTTTGATGGCAATCATATTCGAGCAGTGTTTTCAAGCACAAAATCTAGTTGTAGAAGATCAACATTAACGATGGCATTATTTGTAAATAACAAACTTCCATGATAATTTTTGTTTACAAAAACCATTTGATACCAAGTGGAGCAAGCTATTGGAAAGTTTTTGATTACTTCAAAGTTAAATCTATCAAATTTTGGTCAAAATTATCAGATTGTTATATTTTTTTGTAGCGTCAGTCATGAGTCAACAGATTCTAGTGTCTGAGATCAAGGGATAGGATAAGTGGTTGGAGATTATCTTGTAGAGCCAACACATCAATAGTTGCTTCAGCAAAGGATCGAAATTAGGGACTAAAAGCCAACAAAACATATGAACAAGATCAAGCTAAAGGGATTTCTATTTCAAGAATGCCATAATCTAATATCAAAGGAAAAATTATGCATGATATATCTCTATTTTAAATTTATTATTATTGATATTTGTTGTATTTATCTTTATGAAAAAAGACACTAAATATTTTTGAAAAAATAGGCCTTGTAATTTCCCTATTTAAAATAATCTTTTGTAATAGTAAAGGGTCAGGATATTGAGAAAATACTTGTTTTTTTTTGTAGTCAGAATTTTTGGAATGAAATAAAATTTTCCAAGCAGAATGACTTGAACCAAAATTTTCAAATATTCATATTTTGACATTTTTTTAGTCAATTTGTCCATTGTTCATTATTCTCTTGTGTTTCCCATGGAATGTATTTATTCTGCATACTTGCATGAAAGTAAATGAGATAGAATTCATGTTATTTACTATATTCTTGTTACATTCAAATATCAAATTTATCCTCTAAAATTAAAGCAGAATTCATTTTTTCTAATGCTTCATTTTAATGGTCTCTTTTTTTTATTCAACTTCCATATTTTTAACATTTGATTTCTAGCGAAATATTATTAACATGGCTCTAATATTGTTGTGTTTCTAAACCGAAACTTGGGAAATTTTTTATTTACATGACTCCATGCCCAATAGTACGTTTTTCACTCCCAACCAACCACTTTCAAACACTTACCCATTTTACCAAAGATATGGCCACTAATCTAAGCACACAATCAGTTGTTGAAGTGACATTAAGTAATTGAGTTATAGAGAGATCCCTCTCTGGATTGGAAGGGCCAAATTTTGATCTGAAATATTGGTTCAATGTTAACTTTGGGTTTTCCTCTCGCAATTGGAAAAATTACTGAGTGATAATGGGTGCAATATAGCAAATTTAGGTCACAACATGGATATCAAGAGGATAGATCAATTGATCAGAGAGGAGAGGCAGACTCTTTAGATTGGACGAACACCTTGAGAAGTATTAGGACTAAAATAAGGAGTTGTAAGGAAGAAAATGAAAGGCTTGTCAAAACATAGGAGAGGCAATCATAAATGAATGTGGTCATATTGTAGAGCCTCTCGGACTTACAGAGGCAAAAGAAGCACGAGTTGGGAGCTAGCCATAGAGGTAGGATAAATTCCATAGAACAATAAGAAAATAACAATGGAGTAGATGAGAGAAGATCCAAGAAAAGGCATACGTTATCAAGTGAGGAAACCATAAGAGGGGGTACCCAATTGGACATCCTAGAAACGAGGACAAGCAACCACAGGCAATGAACCAATGAAGCTCATAGACACCATCAACATCATCATTATGACAAGGGAAAAAGAAGGATTATGTAGCAGAGGAATTCAAGAAGGCCAAAACTCCTCCACTCAATGGTGAGATGGAGAAGGTACAATTTATTGAAGCATGGCTACTCAGGTTAATAAAATTCTCAGAGTACACAACTACTCTGAGAACATGAAGGAAAGGGTGGCTACTTTCAATCTAAAAGGCAAGGCATGCATCTAGTGGGAGGATTTGAAGAACATGATGAACATAAGGGTGGAAGAGTTGTCTTCGAATGAGTTTGAAAAATAATTTAAAACAAAATACCTATCTAAAAGGTATTTTGATGGAAAATATGAGGTTTTTTATTAACTCAAATTATGGAAAATGTTTGATGAGAATTATATTACCAAATTCTTAGAGTTTCTACTGTATGTGCTTTATCTCAAGGAAGAAAAGGAAAATTTTCAAAGCTTTATCAATGGGCTGCCAAATTCCTTCAAGGACATAATCAAATTTTATGAGACATGGACCCTGGAGATCACAGTCATAAAGTTAAAGCATTGTTATGAATATTTTAAGCATGGGCTAGAGCTCAAGGCCAATTTTAAGGCAAGGGGTATCTTTGAATTTAAAGGAAGAAACCACGGAAATTTCGGCCAATAGCCTGGGGAAAAGGTAAGAAGCCTCACCACTAATAAGGGAGATACTTAGTGGAATCTCACCATTGGTAATGAAGGTCGACCTACCCTGGTTATAGGAAATGGGGTTAAAGGGTATGGACCATGCCCCTCTAAGTGTTGGACCTGCGGGGAGAAACATGTAAGGAAAGATTCCCCACAATATAAGAATGATGGCTCAAATTGGTACAGTTTTCAAAGAGCCAAGATAGTTCAGGATGTTGCTTAGAACGTGCCTATAGCCTATACGGTCATGGAAAACAGGAAATATAGTTGTTAAGCATCAATTGTTGAGATGGATTATTAGCTGCGAGAAGTATGTCCATTTTACTGTTATTTGAAGTAGTTTAAGTAACTTGTAAATAAATTTTATAGCAGTTAATTTAATTAAAATTAATTGGTTGGGTGAAGAACTTAGTTAAACTAAGGAGAGGGCTCAAGCTAACCTTTCACTCATGAAACGCTGGAAATTATCGAAACCTCATGGGCATTGATTTGTTGATATTGTGGAATGTTGTGTATTATGTGTTTCATGATTTATTTCATGCTCGATTTACCATTTTTTTATTGATTTATGCATGGAAATTCTACCTTGTTTATGGTTTGTATTTTTGTTTTAAAATTTTATGATTCTTTATTTTTCTCTTGTTTTCGCCTTCTATGCCTTGGGGGAGGGAGGATTCTTGGGAAATTTTTTGGGTTTGGAAGCAAGGTGATGGAATCCAGCGAGATAAGTAAAGACCCGAATGAATCCCATTACATGAATGAAGGGTAATTGAAGGTGAGAAGGAAGAGTATAACAACTAAGCAGGTTGGTTGGGTCCATGGGAATCAATGGATAGTGACAAACAATCATGAGAATGGCATAGAAAAAGGGAAGTTTCATAAAATTTAAAAGCTATAAATATATGTGCAAATGTATTCTTATATTTGGATGCAGTAAAGGAACAATGATGTTGCATGGTATGACATGATTCTGGTAGAGAACCATCATAGTAGCAGAATACGTAATTTATCCTTAAAAATATGATTATGTGGGTGGCATGAATTTCAATTGCCATGATTAGGTAACTTGATAAGGCTACCCAAGGGGCTTCATGAAACCTGGAATAGCCAAGTGGGTTGGTTTATTTCATTGAATAATGGACAATGATATGGAAGCCATTAGAATGGTGCAAAAGAGGTTATCTTGACATTGACCTTATTAACTTATGTAGATATGTGTTGATTCCATCAACATGCTAACAAATAAATTATTTTATGAAACACTAATGTGATTGGCAGGTCACTATCAGTGATCATTCTCATGAACGAATGAATGATCATGCTTCCAAGTCATACTGGGGACTAGCTTCATGGGTAAATTGGCTCATGACTGTATGTTTACTTTCGTTACAACTTTTCTTACAATGAATCTCATTAGAGGTATTATGCTATGGTCCAGGAAGGACAGTGGACTACCTATTTGTGTAAATAAATTTGGCTAAAAATATGAACAACAGAAACCTGAAGGTATTATAATGTGCAACAAAAGCACCAAAAATTTCATAAAGAATTGTTGAAGGAGGGTTAATTTAAAGGATTCGGTATCCATTGAATTGTTAAGAAAGCAACTTTGTATGTGAAAATTGAATGGAAATTAGCTGTAACTATATATATTACTCTGATTTATGTTATGGTTAAGTTGTTTCCTTTTATGTTCAGGAATCAAACATTGAGGACAGTGTTTCTCCGAGGGGGTGTGGTTTGTGACAACACTTGGCTTATTCCCTTATCATAAATAATATAATTTATTCTATTAAAAATTAAAATCATTGAGGAAATGGGGACACAGGTTCCAAAGTTTGAGGAAGGAGATTGATTGGGAAAATAAGGAAATCTAAGAATTTAAATGAAAACCAAGGAGGTGGGTTGGTGTGCCTTAAATGGCGGGTTGTGTTTTTACTTCCAACAGAGAAAATAAGGACAAAGGCTATGAATTCCTTGGGAAAATGATATAAGCTAAAGAGGAAAATTTTAATGAGAAAAAATGATAGAACAAAGGAGAAGATTGGATATGGCTAAAGGAAATAAAAGATGAGATGGGCATCAGTTGTAACAAAAATGTATCAGAAAGAAAAATCGACCAGATCATGAGGAGAGAAGTAGGCAGGTGGCATGGTCTCACTAGCTTGGAAAATTATGGCTAGACATGCAACCATATACTATTGAGGAACAACACATGGGAAGAAGGAATTTAGAAGAGATTCCATATTCTTTGTGGATGAAATTACAAGGAATCTAAGTCATAAGAGGATATTGGAGAGAAACCATGAAAACAATGGGCATTTTGAGGTAATTATGGGCGGGTATGAAGGAGAAAGCATGGGGAGAGAGTCTGCTCTATGGCAGCACAACTGAAGAAATCCAAGTGGTCTTGTTGGCTGAAGAAAAATTGGTATTGCATTGGTTTTAATTGAGGTTGGGGAAACAACTAAGAGTGGCTTACCCAAGGTCTGTTGAACCCACTGGGAAATTGGTAGATTAATGAACCTACTAGCCAAGAGGTTGATTCACTCAGGTAATTGTGGAGCTAATGAAACACTAGGTGTGAGCCTGGGCTTGGATCATTGGTGCTTGAACTCACTGAAGAACTACTTGGAATGTGATCTTTACACTCCCATGGTAGCTTGTATGTTGATGAACCTTTCCATGCTAAAGGAACTCCCCTCTTGATATTGAGTTGTGACTCCTTGTGCAGTAAGGAAAACTATGAGTTAATGTTGATTGAAATAAAAATATCAAACTATAACAACTAAGAGCTATTGAGAAGACATGTGTGGAGTGATTCCCTTATCATCATATTTAACTCTTGAATAGCTGGTGGGCGAAGGTGTTTGGGGTTTTGGAGTCCCTATTTTAGCTAGTAACATTGGTTTTCATCCTTTGAGCAATCCTCCTCAAGCTCTAGAATCTGGCTTTGGGTGAAAGCTACAAGTAAATGTGGTTGGAACTTGTCTAAGATTGGTGTTGGGTAATTTAATTTTCAGTTAAACTACTTGCATTTAATCGTCAAACCCAGGGTTTTGTGAACTTGTGAAGCATACTTGCACCAAATGTGCTAGGAAATTATCTTTAAATTAAAGGAAATTATTATAACTGCACCATGAAGATGAACCCTATTTATGACAAGATCATGAAAAAGAAGATTAAACTAATTACAAATGAAAATTAAATCTAAACTAGATCTAATTAATCATAAGCACATGTTCTCTCTATTAGAATTCAAAATAAATGAAAATAATTAAAGTTATGATTCTAAGAATTGAATTTGAATGTTTATCCTAAACAGAAAAATAAAACATTTATGCTATTAAAAATCTATAATAATGAACAGAAATTAGAACTTAAACTAATAACTAGAATTGAAATGATAATTTAATGAGAACATTCATAACCAATACTAAATTATGAATATAATTGAACTCCTAATCTAATAAAAAAAATCAAAATGCTATGTTAATGAACATTGTAAAAAAATCTTGTACTAATCAATTCAAAATAAATCTGAGTGCTTGGAAACCAATCTAATTCTAACTATGGAGCAAAACTGAAATCAATTTTCAAAATAAATTTGAGTGCTTGGAAACCATTCTAATTCTAACTATGGAGAAAAACTGAAATCGATTTGAAATTCCATAGATTATTAGTGTGCACCATTTAAACTAGAATTAATTGACATTAAATCTGAGACTAAGTTATGAAATTAAACAAACAATTGTGAAGGGGAATGTTTTTTGTGATTTTTTTTATTTAAATTGAGCTCAGCCTACTGTATTCAGTGGAGCAAATCAAGTATAAACAAAACATGAAATATTTAATCTATAAAAGGAAAATAGAGTGAAATGACTTCATAGAAAAGAGCAAAATAAACAAAAATGTAGTCTCACAATCTCTTTAGTGGGCCTTTCCACAAGAGCCTCAGCGAATGATGATTTCAGATCATGAGTTTCAAACAACCAGTAATGAGATTCAAATCACCATAAAATAATTTTATTAGCTGGAATGTGCAAAAAAAAGTTACAAAAATATGTATCAAAATATGCCAAAAATCTTATCCTTTAAAAAATAGATTGTTGTGTTTTATATATCTCTAAAAAGATTAGAAACTCAAATTTCACTGCATGAATTTTGGCCATGAGATCTCAACAAATCAATTTAAGAATAAAATTAAATATGTTTTGAATGATTTTAGGATAAAATATGATCCCAGATATGATCATAATGATCTTCTTACCACAAGTTTGCTAAAGAATAGGTCGTGTAAATCATTTTGGTCATTGTGCGTTGAGTGACAAATTAGTAAATTGTTTTCTCACGCAATATAGAAAATAGGGCTCCATATAACCACTAAAATATCTCAAATGGTAAAAAATTTGAGAAAATGTCTCAATGAGAACCTAATTGCGCCCGTGCTGGAAAAGACCCATGTTTTAGTTTTCCGAAATTCTCTTTCATTTTCTCAAACAATGCGGTTGAAGTTTACTAGTCAAAATTGTTGTGTGTTTCCTTTGATTTGATGTTGGAGGTCCACACGTGCAAGCTAGGTAGAATTTAACCAATGCAAGTATATATTGGAACCTTTAGAAACAATGTTCATGTGTCGATTTCCTTCTAGAGTGGTGCTACTACCTCAACCATGGAGATAGCTACGGAAACTTGAATGATCTACTGAAACTTGCAGTGGAAAAACTATCATTAGTAAAACCAAGCAAAGTTTTTCTTAATTAATTAAAAATAATGGAAATAGTAATAATAAATCATGTAAACATGTATGCCAAAATTTGGTGTGTTTATGAATAAATATGGTTAAGAATGATGATAATGGGTGAGTGGAATGATGCAAAAATGGGATGGTTTGATTAAAAAATGATGACAAATTGGATTCCCAACATTCCCCCACACCTGAGTTTCTGCATATCCTCAAGCAAACAAAGCTTTTCAAAATTTCATAATTCAACTAGTTCCCGGTAATCCTTTATTTCGTCATTTAAACTAAATCCTTGACCAAAGCTCCAAGGGATTGGTGTAGATGATCTATCTTGGTAAGTTTTTTTTTTATCTCTTTTTCAGTGAACCAATGAATTCATTCTCCAAAATTACACATCTGGTAGCACAAATCTATGTTTCCACACTTGTTTCTTGATAGTTGCAAAATGAAAAAGAAGAGTTATCCATCCTCTTGTTGAAATTATTTCCATAGTATGCTACTCATGAATGATATGATGTCTATTGAATTGTTCTTATTTAATAAAAGAAACATATTTGGATTACTTATTAATCCCTTTCACATTATCATATACAACTTGTTTGAAATAAAAGGGTGTCCATAAAGTAGCATATCCAAGTACTTGTCATTGTTGTTAACGCCTTTTCAAATTCAATCTTAGAAATAATTTATCAAGTTTTTGTCACTTACTCAATTGTGCACAAATTGATTAATCCTTGGTAGAATATCCAACATGCCATATTTTGAGGAATGCATCAATAAGACTCTTACTACATCCATGTACTTTCCAACCCAAATAATGAATTATATCCATGTGCACCATGAATGTTGTATGTAAACAGACCACCACCTTTTGATCATGTGCTACAAACATTTACCATGAAGTCAATATTGTTATATATGTAAAACAATTCTTTTTCTCAAGAACTTCATGTTGATGGACTGTTAAGGAAAGCATGAGTTATTCCCACATGAAGTCAAAAAGGTCAGAGTGTTTATTGAAGAAGCATGAATTAATTTATATTGCAACAAGAAGAGAAAAGGTAAACATAATATCTCACGAAAATACTATGCAACCATAGTATGGGGATCAGTCATAACAATATTGGTAGAGCATCCAATAAGGTATGAGGGTTGAAAATAGTAGAATAGGGATGAAGGATTGAAAAAATGGCTTGAATAACGTGAATATGATAGGGTAAAATACATATATCACATGTTTTCAATAGCTTTACAATTTCCAAAAAATTTAACAAGTTCAAAAGTCTAATGCTAGTTTTACCTCAATTTTACCTTTTTAAAAACTTCAAATGTTTAAGTATGGGTTGTAGATGTTGGAATAAAACCATTCTACCAACAAATAAATTCTTGAATCTTGATATTTTGAAAATTTTGAAAATGACTTTTCATGCCATCCAATGTTGCACAAAACATATGCCACGTACTCAGTTTAAGACCACATTGAGTGCTTCAAAAGGGAAATGGTGTGTTTTTACCTTTTTTACTTCCACGTGCCTTCAAAATCCCATTTTGATGAAGAAAAGATGTTTTTGTGCAAGAATACCAAATTCTGTCCTAATTTGTGCACAGTGGTGAAAAATTGAATATCTGCCTTAAAACCCCACTTGAAATTCCCTTCAAAATTGCTCTTTTTTTAATTATGCCCACTTCTTACTCAATTTATCATATTCTGAGAAAACCCAATATCTAAAAAATATATTATTTCTACTCCAATTTCTTGTAATCTATGTGCCAAAACTACCCTGGAACAAGTTTCTATAGCAAAAAAATAGGCTGCTACAGCAATAGTTGCAGAAACTGAAAATTTCCATAGTTGTTACAGAAAATGTCAATTTTTTGCAGAAATTTCTTTCTCTGAGTTTGAAATATTGATTTGGATTGTGTATTGCATGCTGAAGTAGAAACCATGAAACATAATTCATATTAACTGAAATAGGCCCAATTTTATTGATTTTATTTGAAAAGGAAATGAATGAAAAAAAGTTGTAGTGGTGCCATCATGCTGTTGTTGAATGACAAAAAGATGAACATGCTGCTACAAGAAACCAATAAAATATATTGCTACAAATTGTTTTTTATTCCATAAAACCATAAATTCTTCATCAAAACCAAAATTCATGGTCAATTCTTAACATGTGAATGAATGTGCTGAAGTCGAGCATGGAAAGAAATCATTTGATTACCGATCAATGATGAAAATAGTTAACCAATGCAAGACAACTCACCAATAATGTAAATGAGTGTCAAGGTACCTGAGTGCTTCTTGACAAAGATGAATGAATATGTTGAAGTTGAGTCACCTATAAGATCTGAAAATCAAGAGACATTGTTTTATTCCCATTGTTGTTAATGAGGAGGCTTTCCATTGATTTATGCATGTTCCTAGGCACTCCAAATAATCTCTAATATTGATCCCATATAAGGTGTTGAGGTTTATGGGACAAGATTTGTTGGAAGGTGGGCCTTAAGGAATCCCACATAAGCCAAATCGAGCATAAAACAAAAAATTATTTGAAGAACCATAGTAAAATATTGAAACCATCATAAAATTGTAGAACTTATTGTGAACGTTGCTCGCTAGTTGTCTGGTTTTCACAATAGGACCAATTTTTCTCTTTACTTTTTTATTTTATTTTTTATATGTCCTACTCTACTTGAAAAAGAAATATTGTTCAAGTATATGAATACTTCCAATGGAACCATGTGCATAACAAGATGATAGATAAACTCATATGTAGGTTTAAAAGATACTCTTTAATATGTACCAATATATGAGAGACCAACTGCCTTAATTAAGATTATTTCAGAAGATACCAAAGAATGGAGTACTGGGATCTGATGACTGTCTTGAACCAAGATTCAATGTAATCTTGGCTTCTTGTTATCATGCCATGCAAGTCTTCATAGATATGATCTCCATTCATAGAATTTGGTGATAGGCATGCATGAAACTTTTCAATCTCGAGTTCCAACAACTTCTGTTCTTCAATGGGCATCCATGATTATTTGACCTTCTCTGAATCTTGTTCTTCTGGTTGTTGTTCTTTAATGGCAGCTAGAGAATCATTTTTTAATACCTCAACATTTTAAGTGGATTGAGGTGTTTTATTATTTGGGAATTGAAATGGTTATGTAGGTAGTGGAGTGGGAATCGATCATTGCGATGCTTGTGTGGTTGGTAAGGGGAAAGGTTGAATTGAGGTCAAATGAGGGTGAAACTGATGTTGTGATGGAGGTGAATGGTATAGATAGCATTGAGGTTGGAATTGAGGATAGTGAGGAAAATATTGAGGATACAATGGATTTATTCTGCAAGGCCATTTCCAACCTTGTTTCCAAGATTGGTTTTGAGGTTGGGATTGAGATGGCCAAGGTTTCCAATGCAAGGGTGTTTTCTAATTACTTTGAGATCATTTTGCATGACATGAATTAAGATATTTCATCATACCAGATTGATGAGTCTTACATGGTCTTTGTTAACATTGTAAAATTGTGCAAGCAAAGACGACATTATTTAATGTCAAGAAAAAGTATTTACAGGTCTGAGAGACATTAGAGAATCTGGAAAATATTTAAAAATATCTAAGGTCTGAGAAAAAATCAAATTTGAGAAATTCATGAATGCTTTTGCGTGCAAAAACCTTCGAGAAGAGCACCTTTGCGCGCCTTTTGACCAAAAATGTGCGCAATCTTGGGAGTGGCGGAAGTCACTTTCTAGGACCACAAAAAGCACACTCCAGGACAGTGATTTCACACTTGAATCTCCCTAAGGACAACCAACAAAGCCTCCTTGGGACATCAATGGAGAACACAATGGAATAATTGTAGCACACAATGGAATTATCCCCCTCTCTTGGGTCATCATCAACAATGTACCAAGAGAGGGAAGGAGGATTTGAATTCTCCTATCAAAGGCCACCAAGAGATGAAAAACTTGAGAGCACATTGTTATGCTGGCCAGAATTTCCCCAAGAAATACCAGAAGTGTGTGATCTGGAGCAGAGATAGAGGGGACTCAATTGTTGGCCATCCAAAAAATTCAGTCCACCATAGTAGAGAGAGGAATACTTTACACTGAGGCAATCTTGGAAGTAATGACATCCTTGCATCGAGACTTAGAACCCAAGTTCTAAGGGCCCCTTGGAAAGTGGGTTAAAGTTTCATCCTCATTTCCTACCAACACTCAATAAAAGGGGCTGAAAGCACCACCGTTTTGATTATTGCAGTTGTTTGACTCTATTTAGAGCTTGTGTTTTATTTATTTTAGTTTTTAATTTAGTTTTTTTGTTTGAATATGCATGTTATTTCTCTATCTAGTATGTTTATGTTCTAGCATGTTCCACTAACTTGCTTGACTCCACTTCTTTTTCTGCCTGTGACCAATAATTTAAGAGGGTAAACCACACCCCTTAAGTTGGTGTGATTTCATACATGCGTGCACCAAACACACTAACATAGGATTGGTGACTCCACTAACGTTTATTTCCAAGTTTATGTGGTTGTGCCTTTCTGCAGAGACCTTTGTCTGTGTTGTGGAGTTGAGCTGAAATTTCCCCCTTTTCTCCTTCAGTCCCTAGTTTATCCCAAGTGAGAGACTGAAGCAGAACAGCTCCAAAAATTACTTTTGCAGGAATTTGCGTGCTTTTCGCTCTCATAGGTGCGCCTAAGGAGCACGTTCAGAACTAACCTGTGCGTAGACAACGCGCAAAAGGAAGAATGAGAAATTTCTCCCATATTTCTATCTTTTCCTACTTGTAAAGTTCCTGGAAGCCCATAATACATTTTCCATCGTTATTTGAGTTACCCCACATCATGCTAAAGCTCACTCTTAGTTTCTTTTGTAGGCTTAGTGTTAGTTTATTTCAAGTTGATTTTTGCAAAGTTCACACATAGTTTAAGTAGGGGGGGAATTAACTTACATTCCAAAAAAAAATTATGTTTTGCAAATTTAGGTACAAACACACCTAGATAATTAGCCAAAGTAAGTGGCCCAAGTCCACGCATGCTTAGTTAGTTTCTTTTTCTATTGTAAAAGTAATTAGTTTAGTTCAACTTTTGCACTACGATTTCAGGACTAGGATATAATTGTCGATAGAAGAGCAAGTAATCTCTGCTGCCTTTGCACCCTTCGGTGATCCTATGCAAGCATATGAACACTCTCTATTCACAAATCACCATCTCCCTTTAGTTGATCACATAGATTAACTAGGAAAAATAGAAATCGGCCCATATCCGCACATGTTTTTCTTTTGAGCAAGGAACAATACAACATAGTTTAATAGGGGATTTTGAAAAGGATCATCACATATCCACATGTTCAAACTATGTTCTTGTCCACTTTTTTCTCACACACATCCATACACTAAGCAAAGCAAAGACACCTAAAAATAACTTAACAAAACTCACTAAATTCTCCCCACAGAGGCCACAAAATAATTTATAGTTTAAGTTAGGATCAATGGGGTAGGCATCCAATAAGCCGCCTTGATCATTCTTCATCTTGAAACATAGAAGTTGATTGTTTAGGGAGCTTTAAATCCACCTTTTTGCCCACAGAAAGAAAACCCGAGCGAGGCAGAGACCCATTTCAGAGGGGGTTAGGCTTAAGCGCAGTGCGGGCAGGTATCAGTTGGGGCTACCTGACCCATCTAATACTCAATACTGTTAGCTAAATTACCAAGAAGCCCAAGACTCGAATGCTCATGCAGGACAATGGTACTTAGTGGCCAAATTAGGGCATCCTTTCCCTATAGGTGACGATGCAGGCAAGCGTTAGATCCTCTACCCTTACCTTGGTGGATTTTCTTCAACTGACTAAGGGTGTCGCCAGCTCTTACGGGACGTTGTTCTAGCACTCACAAGATATCTTCTCAAGGCCCAGTTACATTTGAGTGTGTGAGGACGAATAGGTCTTCTAGGATTTTAGTATCATATGCAAACAAAAAAAACCATATTTTTGATTGACTGATCACAAAGGATTAATTTAAAGGGAAAATTAATTTTATTTTCTCTTTTTTTTATGTATGTGATCAGAATTTTGCTTGATCATATTCTCTATCTTCTCAAATTTTTCCAAAGCCAGACCTAGTCGACACCAAAATGGACCCAATGGGACCTCTTCTATCTAGACATCTTTTGGACCTCCCGCCATTACTAGGAGGGATTGCAGGTCTTTCACCATTTAGGCGTCAAAGACGGAACGCTGCCACCATTATTGGTTCGTCCTTTATTGGGGTATCCTTTGTTGGGAACTCTGGTCGGTCTCCCAACGCCACTCCACATACCACTCCTCCCACAACCCCTATAGGGAAGAGGAGTGCTACCCATTCAGGAAGCTAGTCAAATACACAGTAGGGTACGTCGCAGACAAACCCTCTTCCTAACCAGAACTTTGTGTCTTCATAAGTTGCAATGGCGTCAACCTCGCAGTCATCCTTTTTAGCTTTGTTGAATCTTCCAGATTTAACCAAGATGTAGAATGACCCAATTGCACACAATGCTACATGGCCTCCCATGCCCATGAAGCTCCCTTCAGATATTCCAAAGTTTGAAGGAAAGAAAGTGGAATACCCAAGTAATCATGTCATGACCTTCCACCTGTGGTGATCATCGAACAGTATCATTGACGACACTATTCGATTGAGACTATTTCAACGCACACTGACAGGAGTAGCCATGAAATGGTATGTGGAGCAACCCTCTGCTACACATGGAACCTTTAGTGCCATCGCCACTGCGTCCCTAACATATTTTCAATTACCCATCCACCATGACTCTGGAATGGAATTACTGACGTACTTTAGGCAAACCCCCGCCATCCATATCTCGGGCCATCTCCAAAAATGGCGATGACATCGTATTTTATGTAAAGCCAAACTCGATGAATGGATACTTTTATACCTTTTCCTGAAAACTCTCACTGCAAATATTTCAAAGGATGTGGTGCAACAAAGGCCCATATCCGAAGAGGACGCCATCAGCAAGGCCCAATAGCTCGAGCTGATTTATACGCAGTCAAGATATATTTACAATATCTTGTTGAACGCCCCGCGCCTGCAGACTTATAAATAATTTCCAGGCGCATCAAACTCTGTAGACGGTCTAATTGGGTCATTGACCCAAAATTACCTAGGCAGCAACAATCAAAACCCCGGTTATATGTATGATTCTAACCAGAATGTACCACAACCCAGTTTTCAAAGTCATCATATGCCTCAAAAAAATTTGACCAACACGGTGCCAACGTATCACCATGGAGGACCCTATCCTCTGGCTCAGGGGACCTAGTAAGCAGATATACATACTAATGGAAGATCTCCCCCCAACATCTAGGTGCAAACCAGGGACCGCGTTATGCTCAGTCCCCAACACAAGACTCGCCTATTCAGAACAACACATAGGTGAAATTTTTGTAGCCTTCCCAAAACCAACCACACCAATCATATAACAAAGAGAACAACCCTCCTAACGTGGCTAAGAAAAAAGGAAAAAACAAGCCCAAATGGAATCCTGGACAGGGGGAAAAAACCAGAAATGCTCACCACGATCTCAGGTTGGAGGCAACTCAAACCAGAATCAAAACCAAGAGCCAAGTAATGCCCAACAGTAGATAAAAATGCCATCTCTTCGAAAAAACCACTCTTGTTCGATCTGTGGAGATTATGGTCATTATAGTCACCACTATCCCGATATCCCTCAGCTGAAGAAGCTGCAGAGTAACCGAGGACAAGGATGATCTTCCTAGAAAACAACTCTGATGCAGGAAACTTCCCCCCATCAAGGGACAATTAGCACTCAGCAACAAAATCCAGACGACTCCAAAAAAAACAGCCACAAAATCCACAAGACTGGTGAAGAGATGTTTTTTCAAACACAGAAGTGAAATTATGACACCCCACTAGACACCAACGCGTCAGGGAAAAGTACCAGTGCACCAATTGCACCTTTGACCATTTCAAATATGCCTATTGAACCATTGCCAAAGATGGCCAAGGGACCAAATAGGTGAGCAGGAAACTACTCCAAAGCGGCCCATTATTATAGTATCGTGGAAGACCTAGCCCAATCTCCCGCTGCTATGTTAGCTTTGGAAGTATTGTAGTCATGCCCAAAACAATGGAAAGCCTTGCTTTCTGCATTAGGCACTATCGACCCTATCGATATGTGCCTAATGGCTTTTGACTTAGACAAAGACACCCCTAGGCTTCCTTCGATGGTAGCCTTTTAGATATTAGTGTCGGTCCAGAACATCACCATTCACCGATGTGTCATTGAGGAGGGTGCATCCACGTGCATCATGACAAAAAATGTTTGGAAAAAGTTAGGATCTACCGAACTAAAACTATCAGGAATCACGCTTAGAGCATACGACGTTCGTCCTTCAACCCCCTTCAGTCTCTACCAAAACGTCCTGATCTTATTAGCCAGAAAGACGGTCCATATAGAAATTGAAGTCTTGGATGCTCACTTAGACTATAATATACTCCTTGGTCAGATTTATATGTATGCCATTTCAACTATAGCCTCCTCCATCTTCTGCATTATGATGTTCTCCCACGAGGACCGCATCATTACTGTCGACCAATAGATGCATAGTGAGAAAAGACCCCTAAAAAACAATGATGTAATTATACCCTATGTAGATACATCCTTGGATACGCTTTCATAGTACCAATAATATGGCCCTGGCCATTTCAAGCCATCGTCCATCCAAGAATCATTCCTAGGAGATCCCCCCATTATACCTGAGTCATCACCCGATGTCGCAGGGGCTCCACTGTGCATGATGTCCACATCAAGCGTCAAAGATAATCAGGACACAGACACAAGCAGTAATGACATTTAGTCCTCGGCCATGGCAGCCTCTCTAGCCTACGCCACTTCCCAAACCCCTTTCCGCTACCCCCCATCTGGTTTCCTCTCCCAGCAGGTTTTGGAAACAGTTGTGTTACCAAACATATTGTTTGCAATACTAGTTTGGTATCTCATCCCCCCTATAGGGACAGGATCCACACACATCACTACCACTGGGTTAAAGCTCCTCAGTCTCGAGGAGGCCCCACCCATTCAAGAAATGGTCAAAAAAATCCCTGCAAAGGAAATTACCATTACAAAATCAATGATTACGGCTAAGAAAACCAAGCTGGATGAATTAAAACCACTCCTCAGCTCTGAGGCAGACATCGCAACGACGCTTTCCTGTAAGAAGGAACCTACCACTAAAGGTAAAGGTAAAGCATTGCGTACCAATCATGCATGTGCTATCTGCAGCAATTACGAGCACTACACCCATCATTGCCCAGAGATCTCGCGATATAGGGACACCTTACACACCATCGAGCAATCCTATCAAGAGGATACCTCCACCCAGTCTGCGCCAAAACAAGGGAGCAGAGCGCTTAGAGCGTGTGAATCCCCAGAAAATGTGCACAGAGGGCATGCCCTTGCCATAATCACCTACACAATCTAGGGAAAAAAATCACTTATAATCCATACAAACCAAGTTTGTACAGACCTTGGCACCCTCAGACTGAAAAAATTAAATTGCAAGACATCACGGAGGTTACATGGGCATGATATCGCTAATCCCTCATGCTCAGGCTGACCGCAACAGCAAGAACTACTCCGCAGAAGCCTATGACCTCTCAAAAACTCCACAAGTACAAATTAATTGAATTAGGGCCATATTCACCTATATATCACCCTTTTCAAAAACTTTTAAGGTCCATAATGAGAGATCAGAAGGTCCGTTCTCCAAACTAAAAGCAGCACTGTGATCAGCACTCCATAACAAACAAAGGCAATGCCACACATTCGCACTCCTGAAAAAATAAATTTTCAGCGCCGGCAAGTATGCCCTCTCTCATCTCTTGGGAGGAGCGAAATATTGACCTGAGAGAAGCTGCAGGTTTGACCTAGGCCGCCGCTCGGCCCCTGCATCTGTGGCCTTTGGCTCGGCCTCCCTTGGCTAGCCTCCCTCCGTGGGCTGCGGTCGTCCTCCTGGTGAGTCCCGGAGTTCTTAGGCGAGGCCTCCTGCGCTTTGGTGGCGAGGCCTCCTGCGCTTTCAGCATTTTGGTGGGCGCCCTGTTCTTGTCTGTGGCTTTGTGGTGGCATTAGATCCTTTCAGCAATGACTGGAAGTGGTGTGGGTTTGCTTGCGGGCTTCTGTGCCACTATGGAGCCGCCTCCTCCGCCCCCCCCCCTCTGATGCCGCTGCCTTCCTCAAAATTTTGGAGTCCCTGCCGAAGAAGAAAGTCTCTGAGTCGGCAAAGTTTGTGAAACGTGTGGAGGATATTCCTGAGATATCTCTCCCCCCCAAAGGCCCGATCAAGGTCGCCCTATCCTTGGTGGAGAGGGCCTTGGTTGGTCAGTTCACTGGCCTCTGGCCCTCCCCCAAGTCGACGGAAAGTTGGGTAATTGGGCACCTCTGATCAAAGATAGAGTCACCTCTTACTTCCTTGGAAAGGGCTTCTTTCTGTTTGAATTCTCTGACAAAGATGATAAGGATCTAATATTCCGGAACGGCCCCTACTTCATGGGCCCTCAGGGGTTGTATCTGAACAAACGGACGCCCAATTTTGACCCTGCAGTTGACGTGCCCATGGTTGTTCCCGTGTGGGTTAGGCTTCCCAACTTGCCTATGCACTGCTGGAATGGGGAATCGCTACAACATATTGGAAACACCTTAGGCAAGTACATCGATCGAGCAAGTAACAAATATCAATACGATTTTGCGAGAATCTGTGTTGAAGTCGACTTGGAGATCGGTTTGCCTGAGGCTATTAAGATCAGGGTTGGAAGCTGGACTCACATGCAAAAGCTGGATTATGAGCAACTACCATTCAAGTGTCGGAAATGCCATGTTTATGGCCACTTTTCCCGAAGCTTCCCAAAAAACTGTGAAGCGGAGAAAGGTAAGGATGAAGGATGGACTCAGGTCAAAAAATCTAAAACCGCTCATAGAGCCCCTCGTACTGGAATTTCTAATGGCAACGGTTCTCAGGCCGCCCCTAGAACCCAGACTCCAATCATGGAAGAGCAAGGTAACAGATATGTGCAGTTAAGCTCTGTCATAGAAGGCTCTCAAGAATCGGAGAAGCAAAAGGATGATTCGATCCCCATAGAGCCCCCCTAGGGACCAAAGCATGGGGATAACAATGAAGATGGATCAAAAGAGGTCCACATAGAAGAGACAGAGGAAGGGCAAGATTCTGATGACTCAGAAGAAGAAGGCGAAATAGGGATCTCTCAAACTTCAGCCAGAAGATCATTAAGAGGCCGAAAAACTGCTCGGGAAAAAAGAGAGCAAGAGACATACAAGGATAAACTTCAGGGAAGTCATCCTACCCTCGAGAAACTCTTGGAAAACACTCCGAAGAAGAATAGAAATCAGCCCCAGAGCTCTAGAGGAGCTCATCATTCAAAAAGCAAGTGATGAAGGTCATCTCCTGGAACTGTAGGGGGTTGGGGAGCAGATCGAAAGAAGAAGCCTTAAGAAGTTTGAAACGAACTGAATCTCTAGATCTAATCCTTATCCAGGAGACTAAAATGGAGGATACTTCCTTTCTCCAGATCGGAAAAAAACTGTGGAAGAATAGCGTAGGTCAAGCTGTCTCAGCTCGTGGTGCTTCAGGCGGTCTGGGCACAATCTGGGATGCCACTAAATTCACAAGGATCAAAGAAGCTAACAGCATGCACTGGTCGTTCACCAAGCTCCGTCACATAGAAACCGATCTGACTCTTTCTCTCCTTAACGTGTATGCTCATGTCAGCGTAGGGGAGAAAAAAGTTTGCTGGGATACTATTAGAAGTCTGGCTGAGTCCGAAGTTCTGGAGAATATAATAATAGCAGGTGATCTTAATCTTACATTATCCTCGTCAGATAAACGTGGTGGAAGCATTGTTCGAGACCCTGCGCGAGAATGGGTTGAAGAGCTGATTTATGATTGGGACCTGATTGATGTTAAGCCTCTGTCCGGGAAGTACACTTGGACAAACAAAAGAACCGGCCCGGGCCACATCGCTGCAAGGTTAGACAGATTCCTTGTCCATAGTTCTTTTCTTCTTCATGGTTTTGAGACTAGAATGCATATCATTCCTTGTAGTATTTCTGATCATCGCCCTATCAAACTTGAGATGGTGGCACCCTCGAATCATGGTCCCATTCCCTTTAAATTTAGTTCTCAATGGGTTAAGGAGCAGTCGTTCTTGCCTCTGATTAAAGAGAGCTGGAAGACTCCAGTCAAAGGCTCTCCCTTTTTTGTTTGCGAGGAGAAGCTAAGGAGAGCCAAAGCCGCTTTAAAATCCTGGGCTAGATCCTTACCCAACCCGGCTGTGGAAAGGAAAGCTATACAGGAACGGTTGGAGAAGCACCAACTGGAATCAGAAAATGTTGAGATCACTAAAGTTATGCTTGATGAGGAGGCCACACTCCAGCAATCGTTTCTTAAGGCTAGCTTGGCAGAGGAAGACCACTGGAGATTGAAATCCCGCAGTCTCTGGCTCAAGGCGGGAGATAGGAATACTTCATTCTTTCATAAGCAAGCCCAGGCCCGAATCTGCCGCAACTCCATCTCTGAAATTACTGTTGAGACCATTACACATCGAGATATGCATAGTATTAAAACTGCTGCCTTCACTCATTTCAAAAACCTTTATAAAGAAGAGGAGGTCTTAGAACAGGATTCTTGTCTTGTGAACGAGGTTCCCTCCCTGATATCCGACAGCCAAAATCATTTCCTGGAAGCTGAGATTACCAATAATGAAATAAAGAGAGCTCTCTTTTCTATGGAACCGGATAAGGCCCCGGGGCCCGATGGGTTTACCGCCAGTTTCTTGCAATCCTGCTGGTCAATTGTGGAGAAGGACTTATGTAGAATGATTCGGAAATCCCAAGGGTGCCAGAAAATTGGGGGTAGTACTAATTCAGCCTTTTTGGCTCTTATCCCCAAGGAGAAAGGCGCAAACTCCTTCAGCATATTTCGGCCTATTTCTCTATGCAACATAGGATATAAGCTGATCACGAAAGTTATTGCCAAAAAACTTAAAATCATCCTTCCTGGTATCATCCCTGAGAATCAAGGAGGCTTTATTCAGGGAAGACAACTTGTGGATAACTTCATCTTGGTCCAAGAGGCGATACATTCTAGTGTGGTCCACAAAGAGAAAGGCATGGCTGTCAAGTTAGATCTGGAGAGTGCCTTCGATAGAGTGAGACACAGATTTCTGCTGAATGTTTTGAAAAATTTTGGGTTTGGACCTAAATTCATTAATTGGATCAAGGCCTGTATCAGCGAGCCTTGGATTGCCCCTCTGGTGAATGGCAGGGCCACTGACTTTTTCAAAGCTTCTCGTGGGTTGAGACAAGGGTGTCCTTTATCCCCTCTTCTCTTTGTACTCCAAGCTTCTGTCCTCAGCTTCCTTTTGAACAAAAAACTATAGGATCAAGACCTAATGGGCCTGAGCATAGCTAGAGGAGTTAAGAATATAAATCATGCTTTGTTCGCGGATGATTCCCTTTTGCTGGGTGCTGCCTCAGTGCCTTCAGCTAAAGGATTCAAAGATGTGATCGATGATTATTGCCACGAATCTGGAAGCAGTCTCAATAAAGGTAAATGCCAAATCTATTGCTGGCACATTCCTGCCTCCACGCTTCAAGCCATTTCCAGCTTCTTTGGCTTCGCTGCCTCCTCGTCCTGGTCGTCCTTCAAATATTTGGGACTCCCAGTTTTCCAAAAAAATGCTGCTAGCAGGGATTGGTTACCCCTTTTGGATAAGTTTAAATCTAAGATTCATTCCTGGGGTTTCAATTGGCTTAACTTGGCTGGGAAGTCGGTGCTTATAAAAGCTGTTCTAAATAGCCTCCCCATCTTTCAATTTGCAGTGTTGCTGGCCCCAGCTGGAATAACAAAGAAAATGGAGGATTTTACAAGAAAATTCTTTTGGAAGGGTGGGAAAGACAATGCTAAGAAAATTCCTTTAATAAGCTGGGCCAAAATCTCCATGCCCAGACTGGAAGGAGGCCTGAATTTTAAGAACCTCAGCCTTCAGAATATTGCACTGGGAGCAAAGCTGATCTGGAGGATTATTGTTCCTAACCCGGGGTGGGCGCAGCATGCATTATGGAAGAAATATTTTCGTGGAAAGAGGAAAAGGTGTTTGGACCAGCCCGTAACCAAGCCCAGCTCGCTAATTCAAAAGCTCTGTGCAAAATCCTCCTCCCTAATCTGTCAATATGCTCACTGGATTCCGGGTAATGGCAAGCAAATCCGAATTTGGGAGGATAGGATTATGGGATGTGATCCTCTGGAGGATGATCGATCACTGCACTTGTTGAAAGAATGGATGCATAGAGCTGGTCATTTCACTCTGTGGGATATTTCGATCTGGGACAAAGGAGATTGGCACAGCTGGATCAGCTTCGAGGTGCCTCCGAACCTGTCTAGTGAGCTTGCCACTTTCCTAGACTTCTTAAACGGTAAGGCCCCCTTGTGCTGCAGAAAAGTGGATGTTCAAGGCTGGGGTCTGACTCCCGGGCACTACACTGTCTCTCAGGGCTACAGGCAACTCACTTCAATCCCCCATGTCCCTCCAGATCCGACTCCTTGGAAAGGAATTTGGATGCATCCTTCGCTGCCTAAAATAGACTCTTTCTGTTGGCTCCTATGCCACCAGAGGATTTTAACGGAGGACAGATTACTGAAAAGAGGTTACTATGGTCCCTCCCGGTGTTCGATGTGTGGTGAGAGTGCAGAATCTGCTGCGCATTTGATGCTCCAATGTAAGTTTGTGATCGATCTTTGGGATGAGGCCTTAGGCCCTTGGGGACTGGACTTCGTCCTCCCTCATAACATCCAGGATCTGTTCTCTAATTGGTTGCATTCTTTCCCTGGAGGCCCTCCACAGAATACGCACCTCAAAAAGGCCTAGTGCATCCTTCCTAAAATTATTAGCTCGCACACCTGGTTAGAGAGAAATCGGAGGATTTTCAGTAATAAACGCTGTGATCCCAAGATCATTTGGCTCAAAATCAAAGCGCAGTTAAAGGAGTGCGTGAGGGATCTCCTCGATGAGGCTGGTTTGAGGGATCACGAGGCTGTTTGGAACGTGCATCTGGATTTTCGCTTCACTGCTACTGTCAGGCCGCCCATTCCTCTTCACGACTGGCAAATCAGACTCAACGCAACTGAATTCTTGTCATTCTACTCATAGAAGGCGCACAGTATTCTCTCCTTTGACGGGGCAGCGAAAAGAAACCCGGGCAAATCCAGAGCTGGAGGTGTAGTAAAAAATGCTGCTGGGGTCACTGTGCTTAGTTACGCCTGGGGTGTGGGGTTCAACACAAGTATCCAGGCTGAAGCCCTGGCGCTTCTTCAAGGCCTTAAACAGCTCAAAACACTGGGTATTCTTGTGGCATCGGTGTTGGGAGATTCCCAGTCCATCATTAAAACTATGGTAGACAATGCTTCCCCCTCTGATCTAAGACTGTCCAGATTGATTAGAAGAATAAGAATACTGTCGAACTCCTTCCAGTTCCTGAACTTCTATCATGTTAAGAGAGACAATAATAAAGAAGTTGATGCTGAAGCTAATAAAGCGGTCTCCCTCCCTCTCGGAGTCATAGTCAGAGATGGAGTTGAAATTTGGGATCTTGTTCCTTAATTGACTGATTATGTTTTACTGTTTGTTACTAAAGCAGTTTGTCTGCATATTTAAAGAGGGGAAGATTGAGGCGGCTGTTCGAAAAATAGAATGTAACAATCTCTGGGGGTGCAAAGAAAAAGAGGCATTGGCCCTGGTCATGGATAACTCTGGATCCTGCTTTACACTTTGTAATCAGTTTTGAGGCCTTTTGGCCAGTATTAATATGTCTCTCTATCCATTTCTGTTAAAAAAAAAAAAAAAAGTATGCCCTCTCTCATATTCTTTTCTAAAGCTCATGACTTTCAATAATATTTGATAAAGAATATTCTTTCACTTGAGGTAGTTTTTTTTGCAGGAAAGCATGCAAACCATTCACAACTCCATCCACTGAAAGTTCCAGAGTAGGTATCATTCTACCCCCAGCATGATAGAGTCCCAGAAAACTCTGCATATCCTGACATCATTTACCCATCAGAAATCAACCATAGGTTCCACATATCCGACTGTGTTTATCATCACCTCGCCCTGCACATGATAAATATCCTCATTGGTTGGTAGAGCCTCCCCTCCATGGTGCTCGTCACCCATAGTAGACCATATATCACCGCAAAAGTGACGCCATGGCCATACCACTTTAGTTCACAAAGCACCTCATGCCCATCCATCCCCCACGCATAAGGTCAAGTTTTACTAAATAGAATCAAACCCCTTTCCCAGATGATCAGGTTGTACAAGCAGATCAAAAGCGCACTACCACGCCTCATATTTGGCCCACCATACCTCCAACAGCATAATACCATTTGCGATACTTTTTCATCCTTTTCATCAAACTCACACATGAGACCAACCAATGGGGCACCCACCCTCAGCAAAACACCTTCCTCACGTCATCAGTGAGTGAACACTTTCATGTTTTGGGGCACCCGTCTCTGTGTTTTGTACAAACCAAACCCCATTATTTTATTCTTTTGGTAAGTGTACAAAGAGCGAAAATGGTGCACTACGTCCCCTCCCACTCATTCATTTTTTGTCCCATGGCAGCAGTCGGAGTATCACACCCTCATGCAAAGGCCTCCATGACATTCATAACCAATTTTTACCTACCCTAGAAGTCCTACCGAGTCTAGGGATTTCCCCATCAGAAATAGTTATGACTGTCGCCAAGCCGCTTGTTATACTCTGACCTTGTGCCACTGAATCCCCATCATCAGTTTTCAGTCACCCCTCGCCACCATGCCTATGTTAAATGCATCACATCCAAGTCCCTAACCCTTCATATCAGTGACCCCTCGTTCAGTTAAGTCTTCCTTTTTGTTGACTTCAACACCTATTTTCCAAAAAGGAAGCAGTACCTTGGATCACCCCTCTCCATAAAAGGAGCATCCTCGGGTGGCACTGTGGGATACATCATTGCCCATAGATGTCATCGATCCTCCTGACATTCGAATAAAATGTAAGCTTTCATGTCAATATGGTATCATACCTTACAACCATTGCACTTTGATCAAATTCGTCGAAGACCCATGCCTTCATAAGCATATCTTTCAGCAATTCTTACATGGGAAGGTCCTATCCAGCACCTATGCGTACAATGCGCAGTTATATTCCATACCAAGTTTACGCATATGGGTACCACATTCCACCTATTTTCAAAGAAAAAATGCCCTTGAGGGCGTCAAAAATCATCGTCATCAACCACCAGATCACTACTATATTAGTGACACAGACAGAAAATGTATCTATCAAATAGATTTGTTTAACTAGCCGCAGCATTATGAGCATGCGACATGCCCGCCTCGTAGAAAATTTGTATATATTGTATTATATTTTCTTACAGGGGTCCCACAGGACATGGTCATTCTTTGAACCGGTGCAGGGTGTCTCCAATTCTGAGCTACACACAGGTCTCTCTCTCTCTCTCTCTATGCACAATATACAAAAAAAGAAACTATAATTTATTTCGGCTATACAGTTCTTCCTAGACCTCACACATTAGGGGGAAACTATTAACAGTGGAAAATCATACAAGCAAAGCTGACATTATTTAATGTCAGAAAGAAGTATTTACAAGGCTAAGAGACATTAGAGAATCTGGAAAGTATTTAAAAATCTCTAAGGTCTAAGGAAAAATCAAATTTGAGCAAGTCCTAAATGCTTTTGCATGCAAAAACCTTCAAGAAGAGTGCTTTTTGACCTGAAATGCACGCAATCCTAGGAGTGGCAGAAGTCACTTTTTGGGACCACAAAAAGCACACTCCAAGACACTGATTTCAAACTTGAAGCCGCCTAAGGACAACCACCAAAGCCTCCTTATGACATCAAGGGAGCACACATTGGAATAATTGTGGCACACAATGGAATCATCTCCCTCTCTTTGGTCATCATCCACAATGTACCAAGAGAGTGTATAAATTTGAATAATATATGATTTATTCACCGAGATTATCCTGATTACACACTATTTGAGCTTCATGCATAATACATAACCTCTTCTACCATTGATCATCAATTTGCGGAATTAAAAACAATCGCATGCGCACATTGAAACATTAATCAATCACACATATCAACACAGTATGTAACGTGGAAAGCTTACAGCTGAAAACCCCCAACTATCTATATATTATAATGATATATAACATGTAACAGTCATAGTACAAACTCCTCACAAGCTCTCAACACTATCTCTAATTGTTACACACTACACAAGCTCAGATATTAACAAGTCACAAGTTCAAATCTCCTCCACATGTTAGCCTGCCTCTACTGCGCAATCCAAGATGGTTAATTGTGAGATCCAAGTTCGAATCCCCTTGGCTTGTACTACGCAATCCTCATTGGCAATCTCAATCAATGTGTGTGCAAATCTCATGCACAGCTATAGTCACAACTGATAGTAGACTCACCCTTTCACCCACCTCTAACACTGGCCTCCACTGAACTGTCCATGCATTGCAGTTAACTGATGTGTTCTTTAGTTGATTTATGAGTTAATAATTAGTGAATTAATTAATAATTAATTCACACCACTCATCACTAGTGTATTTGTTAGTTAGACTAAATACAACTAGTTCAACTAAGTTAAACCGAACACAACTCCACCAACTGTCTCATCAACTCCACCAAACTCTGCCACATGAGTTCTAACCGAAGTCAACCATGCAATAGCTCAACTAACCCTTAGGAAAAGCGTATTTCCTTCTGTCAGCTGCATGTGCCACATCCAAGCATCAAACTGAAGTGCTCCAAGAGGATACGATAATGTTTATAGTCTAAATATTATTAAGGGTTAATAATATTTGACTGTTCTATTTTTAGCCCGGCAGTATAAAAATAGAAACCGCCCAATGTCTAAAAATAGAGGTCCATCTATTTTTACCAACTTGACCAACCATCCACAAATAGCATCCCAAATCGTTGTGACCATGATCCATATGTCTAAAAATAGACATAGTCTAAAAATAGACTTTGCGCCAAAAAAATCACCTGTGCAGCCCCCCCCACCTAGTTTAGGTGATCACTTTCCAAATAGGATCAGGAAAGATGTTTCAAGATGCCTCCTTCACTGTTTCTTGTTGCCATCTTCAACACTCCCTCTCAATAAGAAAGGACTGTCTTTGCATGCGACATGCAACTGCATGCATTCGCCCTGCAACCTTCTCAATCGCCATGCAACTCCATGCATCTGCTCTGCAACTCCTATGAAACTGAATAGGCTCCAAAAAACTCAATCATTCAGATGCATCTATCATCAAAGTCTTCGACTTCTGCTGGTACCAATTGCACATGTCTTCAGGAACCACTGCGCTGTTGAACTCTGCACCCATGCACTTTGCACTTGTTGTCAACTCTGATCCGCGCTCCAGTATCCGACACTGTCACTTTGATCTGCCTATATCAATCCAACTGATCATGCTACTGCTTCTCTGTGGGCACCTCGTATCCAGGTTCAATTTATGAGATCCACACCATCTCATGAATCCTGTCCAGAAATCTCCTCTTGGGATTATTCATGCATGTCACCCCACCTCTCACCTGATGGTATAGATGCATGCACTCCCTCTGCCCATCTGGCACGAAATTTCCCTGCATGAGTGGTTTCTTCCACTCCATGATCCTCATCTTGTGGCTGCTCCACATCCCGAGGTTCACTATTACCTGCATGCAAAACTAGCTCCCTCTCAAGCATTAATTACATGTCTTTCTTGCACTTCCCAACAGTAGGAAGCTCCGTAGACATCCCATCTACTTCAAGTCTGTAGAGATTCTTTGCTCGAATCCCAACCTTCTTGACTTTTCCTATTTCCTTGTGCCGAAGGAAAACTTTTCCTTCACTGAAGACGACTCCATACCCTTTATCCTCTAACATTGCGACTGAGATCAAATTCTTCTTTAAACCTGGAACATGCACTACATCTTGTAAAAGAATGAGTTTACCTGAATCCCTTTGAAAGGTTATGGTACCAATGTCGCTCGCATTGTATCTTCCATTGTCGCCCAACTCAACATACAACTGGAGATCTTTCTCCACCAAGTCACTGAAAAGATTCACATCTCCCGTCATGTGAAAGGAAGCGCCACTATCAAAATACCACCCCAATCCTGATGCACTAGACACCATGCATGTGATCAATGAGAAGTCCTGCTCAAATTGCAAGGCAAGAGCCTCACCAGTTGCAGCTCCAGTAGCCTGCTTGTTCTTCTTCTTCTGTGGACAATTCGTGGCGTAATGCCCATGCTCGTGACAGTGAAAACACTTCACTTTGGACATGTCACGCTCTTTACCATTCGCACCGGATTGAGAAGAATTCTTCTTTCCCTTCCCCTTCCTTGCTTTGGTAGCCAAAGCGCAATATTATTCATCAGATGCCTTTGATGAAGATCCATACCTGGTACTCCGTCTTATCTCCTCTTGCACAAGATCCGACCAAAGTCGCTCCCATCCTGGCAATTTCTCCCGACCATTGACAGAGTCTTGATAGGAATGCCAACTCTTCAGAAGCCCAAGGAGAGCCAAGCTCACCAAGTCCTCATCATCTACAGTCACCCCCACACTTCCCAGCTCATCCCTGGATTGGGTGAACTTCGTGAGGTACTTGGGCATACTGTCTCCTTTCTCCATCTTTATGTTTCTGAGTTTATCCTTGAGCGCCAACTTCCTCTGGTTGCTCTTTCTTTGGAATAAATCTGTCAATGCTTTCCACATCAAGTGTGGAGAAGCTTTACCATGCAGGCTGGACACTATGTGATCCTTCACGCCCTCCAACAAAATCCTTCAACACTTTGTTGTCTTCTTTTTCCAAGCCTCAATTACGACAGCATCGCTAGAAGTAGGCTTTGGGACTTCAGCATCTATGAACTCCTTCAGCCCATTTTCATCTAACACCGCCTCCATCCTGTCCTTCCATGCAATATAATTTGAGCTGCCCTCAAGGGCATACTCCAATCGCAATCTGTTGAAAGACATCTCAACTTCGACACCAAGAAAACACTGTTGCAAATTCGAATTCCACCAGCTCAAAACTCAACCGCTTCTGATCTGAAATTGTGAGAACAAAGTATTTCTAGCACAGAGATAGACTGTAGGGGAATTTACTGGATTTTTCACCTTTCAAAGAAAGGATGAATCCAGAGGCTACCTGGCCCTCTTACACACTCTGCCTAAAGAAATAAAATGTAATCACTGTAATAGTTCTGATGATCAACTTTGCTCTGATACCATGTAGAAATTTGAATAATATATGAGTTATTCACCGAGATTATCCTGATTACACACTATTTGAGCTTCATGCATAATACATAACCTCTTCTACCATTGATCATCAATTTTCGGAATTAAAAACAATCGCATGCGCACATTGAAACATTAATTAATCACACATATCAACACAGTATGTAATGGGGAAAGCTTACAACTAAAAACCCCCAACCATCTGTATATTATAATGATAGAGAACATGTAACAATCATAGTACAAAATCCTCACAATCTCTTAGCACTATCTCCAATTGTTACACACTACACAAGCTCAGATATGAACAAGTCACAAGTTCAAATCTCCTCCACCTGTTAGCCTGCCTCTACTGCGCAATCCAAGATGGTTAATTGTGAGATCCAAGTTCGAATCCCCTTGGCTTGTACTGCACAATCCTCATTGGCAATCTCAATCAATGTGTGTGCAAATCTCATGCACAACTATAGTCACAACTGATAGTAGACTCACCCTTTCACCCACCTCTAACACTGGTCTCCACTGAACTGTCCATGCACTGAGTTAACTGATGTATTCTTTTAGTTGATTTATGAGTTAATAATTAGTGAATTAATTAATAATTAATTCACACCACTCATCACTAGTGTATTTATCAGTTAGACTAAATACAACTAGTTCAACTAAGTTAAACCGAACACAACTCCATCAACTGCCTCATCAACTCCACCAAACTCTGCCACATGAGTTCTAACTGAAGTCAACCATGCAATAGCTCAACTAAACCCTAGGAATAATGTAATTCCTTCTGTCAGCTACATGTGCCACATCCGTAGCTCGAACTGAAGTGCTCCAAGAGGATAAGATAATGTTTATAGTCCAAATATTATTAAGAGCTAATAATATTCGATTGATCTATTTTTAGACTGGCAGTCTAAAAATAGACTTCGCCCAGTATGTCTAAAAATAGAGGTCCATCTATTTTTACCAACTTGACCAACCATCCACAAATAGCATCCTGCAACTCATAGACCATGATCCATATGTCTAAAAATAGACATAGTCTAAAAATAGACTTTGCGCCAAAAAAATCACATGTGTGGCCCCCCCCCCACCTAGTTTAGGTGATCACTTTCCAACTAGGATCAGGAAAGATGTTTCAGGATGCCTCCTTCACTGTTTCTTGTTGCCATCTTCAACAGAGAGTGAAGGAGGATTTGAATTCCCCTATAAAAGGCCACCAAGTTATGAAAAACTTGAGAGCACATTGTTATGTTGGCCAGAATTTCCCCAAGAAATACCAGCAGTGTGTGTTCCAGAGCAGAGATAGAGGGGACTCAATTGTTGGCCATCCAACAACTTCAGTCCACCAAAGTAGAGAGAGGGAAACTTCGCACTGATTCAAGCTTGGAAGTAAAGACATCCTTGCATCGGGACTTAGAACCCAAGTTCTAAGGGCCCCTTGGAAAGTGGGTTAAAGTTTCATCCTCATTTCCTACCAGCACTCAATAAGAGGGGCCAAAAGCGCCATTGTTTGGATTATTGTAGTTGTTTGACTCTATTTAGAGCTTGTGTTTTATTTATTTTATTTTTTAGTTTAGTTTTTATGTTTGAATATGCATGATATTTCTCTATCTAGTATATTTATGTTCTAGCATGTTCCACTAACTTGCTTGAATCCACTTCTTTTTCTGCATGTGACCAATAACTTAAGAGGGTAAACCACACCCCTTAAGTTGGTGTGATTTCGTACATGCGTGCACTAAACACACTAACACAATCTTCTTGGAGCTACATAATAGGATTGTTCCAGTGTTTGATTTTCCCCTTGGTAAACTACCTTTAACCCTGGTAATGATGGGAAATTTTTAGTAGTATGTGATCCTGCACATATTTCACAAATTTTAGTACTACCAAGTGGACATTCATGCTCTACATTTAGGGAAAAATATAAATGAAGTAGAATTCTCAACTTTTTTTTGTTTTTGCATTCTTAGCATATCAATTTGTTCATTTAAATTACTAAGAATGTCTAGCAAATTGTTAAGTTCAGTTTGACTTACCAATCCTGATCTCGACTTACTTACTCTTTCCATAAATGTAACTTGAGGGGATCTTCCATACTTTTATTTTCCTCTTGATATGTTCTTGCATATTTCATAAATCTCTTGAAATGACAATTGATATATGTTTCCTTTGCCCATTAAGTTAAGACGATCAATCCATTCATCCCTTATATATTTTAGTGGGAGATTTTTTAATGTGTTTAATCATAAATCATACAATTTAGATCTTTTGACATTATCAATCAATCTCTCTACTAAATTTCTAGGCTTTCATCCTATTTTTTGTTCATCTTAAAGACTTTATTTCTAAGTTCTGTGAAAATTCCTAGATCTGACAATCTAAGGAACCCTACTGCAACTAAATGAGTTACTTCTCCTATTATGTAAATTCCATTTACATAATTAATTCAGATCTAAATTATCGAAATAACTACTGAAGCAGCCTACACTTAATCAAATATGATTCTAAAACAAGGAAATTGAGCAAGAAATCAATCACACATAGGACACCTTTATTTTGAACTAATTCCCTGGAAAATCCCAATGCGGGAAAACCGATGCAGAAGATCTGAGGGTTTATATTAGTAAGCAGTAGAAATTTATGAATACATCTCTGAATACCTCAAGGGTTATTCAGTTACAGAGAGAAATATTGGTAGAAATAATTGTAAGAATACCTCACTCAATCACTATAAAATCTAGTTCATCTGGTCACTAGAAAAGTTTCCCCTAGAGGTATCTTCATAATGACTACCTAGGCATTGCCTTGCCTCCTCTAGGCACTGCATCACCCCAGCAAAGGATCGCTCTGACTCCCTAAATATCATATATGGGCCTCCTGGTCTCACTCCTCGGCTTCTAGCTTCTAGATCTGATTTGATAGCTAAATCTCGGAAACCCTCTAAGCCACTGTGTAACCTCTACGTAGCCCTGTGTAGCTCTTTGTTGGCTCTGCGTCATCCTGACTGGCTCTGCCCTAGCTCTGTTGGACGTCTCTCTACCTGTCTCCGCTAATGATTCTCTGGTAGATAAAATCTCTCTCTGTGGATGCTATCTCTACCCCTCACAACACTGAATCACTTAGATCTGATCTTTTTCCAAGCACTTGCTCCATCAGAAGAATTTGATCACTTGATTCACTCAATGTGTCTTTCCAAATGACCCTCAAGCCATCCTTTATAGTCTTCTCGTTGAGAAATTAATGGCTGAGATTAGATATCTAATCAATGGCTAATATTATATTTGACTTGATCTTTTATTTTTCTCAATCATTCACACTATGTTTTATTAATGCCCTTTAATTATTTAATTTCCCTAAGTTAGAGATAGAGCATCCATTAAAATAATTAATTGTTTTAATAAAACATGATCTGAGTGGAATTTTCACAAACAATTTCTGGGTTCTTTGGAATACAAGTGCCTAAGCCTCTCCACAAAATTTGGGGCTTAGAGAACTTCCGATGCTGCCAAAAATCAACACTCCATATTAGCGAGGAAAGTGCTCTAACAACATGGCTGCTGCATACTTCTCTGACCCTGAAGCATCCTCAGTGTTGCTAAATTCCATCAACCATTGCGTTATTGTTGCCACTTGTATTGTTGCCCATGACACTACCATCACCACTACTTCATCTGTACTACACCTCCCTCTCAAGTGTTACACCTACTATGCTGCTAACACTGCCACTACTAACACTGCAACTCAGTTGTTGAGAGTGTTGGGTGTGTGTTGTATGGTTTTGTGCATACATGGTTTTGCGAATGATGGTTTTATGCTTCTAGTATTTCATAGATCTGGTCAAGGGAACTACGGTTATGTTCTAATCCAGGGTTAATGGACTAGGCTTTATGAATGCTTCGACATGTATATATATGTGTTGTAACAGTAAAAGGAATATAATGAAAAATCAAGCTGGTAGTCCCATTTTTATATCCAGGGGAAAATCTCTATGTGTATCTATTTTATTTTTTTTGCTCTCACTATTGTTTATTTTATGTTTTTTAAGAATTCATTTGCAGATAATTTTTGTACAGGGTTAAAACCTACAGAGAGAAGTAGTTGAACTCACCCAAAAACTGAACAAGTATTCATTGGATGCACCAAAATTTTAGGGGCTAATATTCATAGGTGGGCTAATTTTCCATGATTTTTCCAAAAAAAAGATTCGCCAATTTCCATTTTTTATAAAAATGATTCGCCGAAATTTTACAATACAGAATTATTTTACGTTTAAAATCACCAATAATATATAGAGAGTATATATATAAAATCATTATAAATTTTAATAATTTTACAAATAAATTAATAAACATTTTATAGTGTGCATATTAGGGACTAATGAGATTCGCCAATTTTTTAAACTTCAAGATAATTTTCCATCCTTAAAATTTTCCCTGACTGTTGATAACTAATGTGTTGTCCCTCTGATGTATTTTTTTGTTTCTTGTCTACACTGATCTGCACTCCTGTGCAATGCGCTGCTACTGCGACATTTTTGTTTCTCTGGTCTGTGCTACTACCTACTGAATTGTCATCTCCATCACTCCTCGACTCCTATTGACACTCCATCCCGCTACTACTAATCATGGGCTCTCGTAGCAAGGTAATGATCCATGAGGTGGGCTCCTCAAGGATCCTTCCTAACTAAAGTTCAAGATAAACTACAATTCTATTTCACCCCACTTCTTTCCTTGAGAAGCATGGGCACTCATGGCGAACTCATCATGTTCAATATTTGTAGTTGCGACCTTCGGATCAAGCTTCTCATCCTTTTCATTTTTCTTCAAAGGACATTGTGATGCAAACTGGCCCATCTCACCACATCTAAAGCATTTCACCTTAAAAACATCTCTCTTCTATCTCTGCTTCCCTTGCTGCCCCTTTGATATTAGGGTTTCATTCTCCTCCTCCTCCAGACTATTTTATCTTCTCCTGTTGCTACCGTCAAGCTTACACTTGACTAGATCTCTCCTCATCTCTTCCTCCTGAAGTGATCACCGCATCTGCTCCCAACTAGGAAGCGTAGCCCTGCCAAAAATTCTTTGGAAAAAAAACTTTCCACTCCTCCATGACTGCATTAAGGGCTAAACTCACCATATTTTCTGAAGATGGGTGGATCCCATGGATGCTAACTGATCTCGAATCTCCTGAAGTCTTGTAAGGAATGGAGCAATGCGCTCCCCCTTATGCATTTGTACCAACCAGAGCTTCTGCTCCAAGTACATCTTCTGCTGCAAGGAATTTCCTTCGTACAACAAGGACAAGGCCTCCGACATCTCCCTGGCGTTGTTCTTTCTAGCTACATGAGAGACTATGTGACCCTTGGCACCATCAACGATCATTCTCCTGGCCTTTGCCATATCATATTGGTACTTCTTAATTTGATCCAGATCTGAAGGTACAACAAACACAGTCACCACGAACATCTTGAGATCGTATTCATCTAGAAGGAATTGAATCCTTTCCCTCCAGATTACATAGTTGGAGGAACCCTCCAACTGGTCCTAATCTCTAATACCATGAGTTTCCATCTCAGTCGAACACATGTTAAACTGCTCCCTCTTTCTCCCCCTATGCGCAGTATAGGTAGGCTTACGCTCTCCACCTGGAGCTCGTAGATTTGCTACCCGAATCTACTGCTCAGATCCTGGAAAAATGTTGAATTCTTCGACTAGGAACTTGCTGAGGAAGAATTACTCACTATGTGTTCTTTTATTTCTTCTGGCGCTTCTCTTCCCAGAAACTACCGACAAAACAAATGCATCCCTGTAGCTCTACGTGAATGCTCTACGGTTTTCCCTCTGCCTTGGAAAAATCTCAAATCGTAAGTCCTACCTCTCTATCGGCTAATTTAGAGAGAGACAACCTCGAAAAATTATCCCTCCTAGCTAGAACTGCGCAATACCCTTAGGGATTCGATCTGTCATTGATGCAGAAATTTGGCCTTCTCTTCAGTTCTCAAATCTACTCTTCGTGTTTCACATCAAATGCTCTAATACCATGTGAAAATTCCTAGATCTAACAATCTAAGGAACCCTACTGCAACTAACTGGGTTACTTCTCCTACTATGTAAATTCCATTTACAGAATTAATTCACATTTGAATTATTTTAGTAACTACTAAAGAACTACACTTAATTAAATATGATTCTAGAACAAGGAAACATAGCAATAAATCAATCACACATAGGACACTTTATTTTGGACTAAGTCCCCGAAAAAACCGAATGCGGGAAAACCGATGCAGCAGATCTAAGGGTTTGTATTATTTAGTATCAATTTATGAATACATCTTTGAATACCTCAAGGGTTATTCAGTTACAGAAAGAAATATTGGTAGAAATAATTGTGAGAATACCTCACTCAATCATTATAAAATATGGTTGATCTAGTCACTAGAAAAGTTGCCCCTGGAGGTCTTTGTGTAGTGACTGTGCAGGCACTATGTCACCTCCTCTAGGCACTACATCACCCCAGAACTGGATCGATCTGACTCCCATAATCTCAAATATGGGCCTCCCAGTCTCACACCCCAGCTTCTGGCTTCTAGATCTGATCTGATAGCTAAATCTCAGAAACCCTCTATGCCATTGTGCAGCCTCTGCGAGGCTCTGTTTTGGCTCTGTGTCAACTTGACTGGCCCTGCTAGACGTCTCTCTACCTCTCTCTGTTGATGATTATCCAGCTAATAAAATATCTCTCTCCAGATGTTATCTCTTCCCCTCACTACACTAAATCAATTAGATATGATCTTCGTCTGAGCGCTTGCTCTGTCAAAAGAATTTGATCACTTGATTAACTTGGTATGTCTTTCCAAATTACCCTCAAGCCTTCCTTTAGAGTCTTATCGTTGAGAAATAAACGGTCGAGATTAGATCTCTAATCAATGGCTAAGATTATATTAGACTTGATCTTTGCTTTTTCTAGATCATTCACACTATGTTTTATTAATGCCCTTTAATTATTTAATTTCTTTAAGTTATACTTAGGGTCTCCATTAAAATAATCAATTATTTTAATAAAACATGATCTAAGTGGAATTTTTACAAACAGTTTCTAGGTTCTTTGGAATACCAGTGTCTAAGCCTCTCCACAAAATTTGGGGCTTAGAGCACTTCTGATGCTACCAAAAATCAACAAGGTCATGGTGTATGCAGTAATCTTTATATTTTTCCAAGAATACTCTTTTCATATCATCCCATGTCCTTATATAATTCTTTCCTAAGGTCATTAATATATTTAAGAGCTTTATCCTTCAATTTTTCTGGAAAAAAAATTCAAATTTTTAGTGTGTAATGAGTATACATAAGTTCTAAAAATTATTTCAAATTCTAAAAGAAAAGTTTATGGGTCTTCTGATCTTATTTTTTTGAAGTTAGGAAGTACGGACGGAGGGATGTTCTTCATATGAACGTTGATATCAGTTTCTTGAAGGGGAAATCCAAAAGTATCTTTCTCATTGTCATCATCTCCATCCATTTCTTCAACCTCTTTTTTTTTACCTCTTCTTCTACCTGCAAAAATATGAATTCATGATGTGGAAGATGATGTGGCTCTTACTGCACCACATGATTTAGGAGGGGTGGTAGGTGATTGAATGTATTTTTTATTTATTTATTTATTCATTTATTGTTTTAATGGATCTACCTCTCTAGGATGTACTAAAATGAGATTAATATTATGCAACTAAATGGATGCAATTCAAAGCTAACACCTATGTATACTTCCCCGAAAACAACGCCAAAATGTTGGGTAATTTAATTTCCAGTTAAACTACTTGCATTTAATTGTCAAACCCAAGGTTCTGTGAACTTGTGAAGCATACTTGCACCATATGTGATAGGAAATTAGCGTTTGATTAAAGTAAATTATTCTAATTGCAATATGAAGATGAACCATATTTATGAGAAGATCATGGAAAAGAAGATTAAACTAATTACAAATGGAAATGAAATCTAGACTAAATCTAATTAAGCATAAGAAAAATTTATCTCTATTAGACTTTAAAATAAATGCAAAGAATTAAAGTTATGATTTTAAAAATTTAATTTGAAGATTTATCCAAAACAACAAAACGAAAAATTTATGCTATCAAAACTCTGGACTAATGAACATAAATTAGAACTTAAACTAATAATTGGAATTGAAATGCTAATTTAATTAGAAGATTTAGAACCTATACTAATGAACAGAATTAAACTCCTAATCTAATAAACACAATCAAAATTCTATGTTAATGAACATTATAAAAAAATCTTGTGCTAATCAATTCAAAATAAATATGAGTTATTGGAAACCAATCTAATTCTCACCATGGAGAAAAACTAAAATCAATTTAAAAAAAAAAAACTGAGTGCTTGGAAACCAATCTAATTCTAACTATGGACCAAAACTGAAATCGATTTGAAATTCCATAGATTATTAATGTGCACCATTTTAACTAGAGTTGATTGACATTAAATCTTAGACTAAGCTATGAAATTAAATAAACATCTCTTAAAGGGAACGTTTTTGTGATTTTTTTTATTTAAATTGAGTTCAGCCTATTGTATTCAAATTAATAGTGGAATAAATCAAGTATAAATAAAACATGAAACCTTTAATATAGAAAAGGAAAATAGAGTGAATGGAATGCGTAGAAAATGGAAAAATAAACAAAAATGTACAGTCTCACAATATCTTCAGGGGGCTTCCTCAAGAGCATGAGTGAATGATGAGTTTAGATCACGAGTTTCAAACAACTAGTAATGAGATTAAAATCACCATAAAAATAATTTTATTCGCTGGAATGTGCAAAACAAATTTACAAAAATATGTATCACAATATTCCAAAAATATCCTCCTTTATCAAATAGATTATAGTGTTTTATATATCTTTGAAGCAACTAGAACCTCAGAATTTCATCACATGAATTATGGCCATGAGATCTCAAAAATCAATTTGAGAATAAAATAAAATATGTTTTGTACGATTTTAGGATAAAATATGATCCCAGATATGATCATAACTATGTTATTTCTGTTGTTCATGCCAACTCCTCGTTCAAATTTTTGGCCGCTGATCCCGTCCAAATCTGTTTAAAACCCTCTTTGGTGACCTAAACTCCCTATATTCAGCCTATCACTACCCTTCTCCGCCCGAAAAATACATCTCGAAAAGGTCGATACCCGCAATTAAAATATATCGGGCCTAGCCCTTCAAGCCTTAGCCCCCTTTGTTTCATCCCCCACATGACTCGGGCGCAAGACCGCGTGCCAGACAGAAAGGGGCTTAGGGTTCAAAGTTTCGAGTGCATTTGGAGCTGTCTGATCGAAAATCAATCGATGGAGCAGAGTCTTGCTTACCCTGGTGGTCCCCGCGCTTTTGAAACCAGATGTTTCATTCCGCACCACCTTTGTTGGGAAGGCGGTATTTCCGCGAAACGCAACGATCCCATACAATGATCGCTGCGTGTCCTGGTGTACGTCCCAAAACCACCCCCATTTCGCACGTTATCGACCGGTCAAAAGTCGGGCAGCGGAATCCACCATCGCTGTCAGATCTCGAAGCCTTCATCCAACGACGATCATTCCCCAAACCTGCACGAGCGATAGAAAAAGGAAATCGTACCTCGGGTCCACCATTCCATCACCCTCTGATTGATTTTCGACCATTGATTCTATTTGTTGATCCTATGGCTCGGAATTATCAACACACCCCGCTGACCGATCAAGCCCACCTCCACGTCATCACTTCTGCTTAGCCCTTCGTACGCCCCCGTGGCATTTCCATCCTCCGCCACCAACCATATATTCTGTTATGTGTTATATTATGGGGTTTTCATTATCAATCATCTGCCCCATTCATCCATCGTTGTTCCTCTGTATCCTTAGTTTCCATCCTGCATTGTCTCATCATTTTACTCAGTCCGTATCACCATCTCCATTATCATTGTCACATCCACAACCCCAGTGTCTAGTTTCCTTTAATTTGTTTGTGAATTTTTGTAGGTATCAGGCGCTGAATAATTGTCATAGTTTGTGACCTACATCACATGGGCTAAAGGCATTCTAAAGGACCATCTATCAGGCGCAGAATGATGACGCAGAGATCCAGGAAATATTGTCGATAAGACTTGTATTAAACGAAGCAGAGCTAGAATTTATCAAACCTCTCAAAGCAATTCAAAAGGGGCAGATTCTGTTAGATGAGAACTTTAATGATGCTACACAGAATATTGGCAAAAGATCGAGGAGCTCAGTATCCGGCATTGAGGAATTTAAATCTTAATCCAGAGTTCAGAGGGCAAGGAGTACGGATGCACAGGAAAGCAACCTCAAAGTTTTATTGCAGCAGATCTCTCTCTCAGCAAAGGACAGAGCATTCGTATATTTTATTTTCCATGCCTTGTTTATGAGGAGATTTTCATCTTCAGCATTTATTCCATGGAGCAGCAGCAGAGTACTTACAACAGATTAATGCCGACAAACACTTTGGGCGGGCATTTTCTCACCTTTTTGTTTCAATGAAAGAATTAATTGTTTCACCTACTTATTTTATGAGTTTTCTCACCTCCTTCCTCTATAAATTGGGAGAAGAAAAACATTGTAGAGGTTCCAGAATTTTATCAGAAAATTGTGCTGTGGAAGGCATTTTTGTGTACATTTAGTAAAGCTTTAGTATTCAGGCTCAGAGCCCGTAGGGTCTCAGTGAGGAGGAGTTCTGTCTGTTTTAGAGTATTCTGGTCTTTGATATCTCACAATATGTAAATTTCTCTTATGTGTTTAATACAATATCTCTTTCTATTTCATTTATCTTCTTGTATCATGTTTTGGAATGCGAGTGGCTCACTGGTTTGGTAAGGATTCATCCTAGTTGATGTCCATACTCAAAATCAGTCAAGCACTTTAAATAGGCTCATGCATGATATACTGTTTCATAATCATTTCATCCATCTTTCTGCTATATTATTTTCTTTGGGAGGGTGCTTTTAAAACGCCATTGTCATGTATGGATTCTTAGAATAATAAGCCCATATGTGGTTCTGTTGTGTATCTGGGTATCAGACCAAAGTTAATTAATATCCTCTTATGTTTCTTTCCTCCATGCATTTTCTGGTATTTGATCTCTGTGATATATAATTTGAACCGGCCCTCTTTGTAGTAAATTGTCTCTTAACTATCTGATGCTTTTACACTGGAGCTTTGTGTTGTGCCTCCACAACATTACTTTCCCTGTGACAGTTTCTGTGATTGTTGGTCCCATTTTCAATCAGTTTTCTTGTTTAACAAGAGATAGTAGGAGAGTCTTTGGATTGACAACCCAGTTTTATTATATGCCTCCTGCTATGCTAAGATGTCCTAGGCACTAGTCTATAGCAACTCTAGGCTGTCTCTAGGGTAGACAATAATTTTTGACAACATCTTTATGGCGCCGTTGCCGGGGAACGAATTTAAGAATATCAGTTTCCCTAGGCCTCGAAAAATTTATTCACTCTCTAACCAGGTGAGCACAGAGAGTTGAAGAGTTGCATATCTCTCACCTTGGCGACTCCACTGTTATTCATTTGATAAAACTATTGGTAGTCCTGGCTCCTCAAAAGCCCCATTTAATATCAAATACATCCAAGTCGAAGATACCCTCTGTGTCTGACCCAGAGAATATTATACATAGAAGAAGTTGGAGAGGGAGGAAATCAGCTCGTGCTGAAATTCCTGAGTTTTTTGAAGAAGATTGTCCACCTTATTCTTCTCAAGAAATTCCAGTAGGGTATCCCGACTCCACTGAAAAAAATCCTGAATACTATTCAGATAGCCCACCCAGGGGAAGTGCTAGAACCAAAGAGAACTTTTGTCCTACCCCTGAGGCCGAAGAAGTTAAAGAAGTTACAGAAGTAGCCCCTGTAAATCGTGAATTGTTTCCATCTACGCCTCAGGCTGATGTACAATATATTCCCATTGTTATTCATACTCCACTTCCTCCTACTCCTCTTCCTTCATTTGCATACCAGATTGTTGCACAACCCCCACCTCCTCCAATGGCTAATGTTCCTGCCTTTTTGTTGAATAAATATGCTCCCCTGGCATTACCACAAGTGTTGAATGATATGCCCCTGGATTATTTTAAGGTACTGCCCAGATTCACTGGAGAAAATGAAACTGATGCTTAGAAACATCTTGAGACTTTCTGCTCTTTTGCAGAGAACTTTAATGTTGAACATTTAGATGTGGTCTTAAGATTATTTGTGCAATGTTTGGATGGCGAAGCCAGAAAATGGTTCAAGACATTGGGAAACCGTTCAGTAACCACCTGGGATGACATGGAGAATACTTTTCTCAAGAAGTGGGGAGAAAAGAAAGATCACGGTCAATGTCTTACTGAATTCAATACTTTGGAGAAGAAACATAATGCAGGGGTATAAAAATTTATCAAGAGATTCAATAAGTTATATCTGAATCTCCCTGCAGACATGAAGCCTCACCAAAATGCTGCCAAAGTTGTTTTTATTGCAGCTTTTGACTCAGATTTCGGTTTCTCCCTCAGGGAAAGAAAGCCTGCCACCCTAGATGATGCTCAGTTAGATGCTCTTGAATTGGAAGCGAACTTTTCTTCCACTGGAAAATTAAAAGGGAAGGCTGAATAGGATGTTAGAAGGAGGGGGAAAGAATAAGTATCCACTTCCAACCGGGATAAGGATTCAGATAAAATGGAGGAAATAAGCAAAATGATTAAGAAGATGGTCAAGCTTGAATTAGAGGCAAAGAACCCAGTTCCCAAGAATTTTTATAATGCTCCAAACAGAGGTTACAATCCTCAGTATAGAAAGCCACCCCTGCAGATATTGCCAAGAGATCCAAAAGAACAACAAGATCAAGTACCACATCCTATGTATTTGGATGGTCCAGAAGATGAATCTACTGAAAACGCTGCCTATGAGGTAGAATTTCCATTGCATGAAGATGAATAATTTGAAGACACGGAAGAAACAGAGATTGATCATTGTTGTAAACAGTTTGAGGACTTCATGTTAGCACAATTCAATAGAAAATATGATCTCAGATCTTCACAGAAGAGGGCCCGGACTCAAGATCAAGAAGAAGAGACACCTCAGAAAGAAGCACCTGCTCAAAAAGAGATGACAATGCAGAAAGCTGCAGATAAAGGTAAGAGTCCTCTAAATACTCCTCTGCAGTCTAATAATCAAGTTCCTTCTTCTTCCTATACAGTTAGTCCTCCTAATTTTGAGTCTGTGTCCAAAAAAGTTAAATCCTCAGCTGAAAATAAAGAGTCAAAAGATGTTGTAATGGAGAAGTCCCCTCCTGCTTTTAGTCTGCAAAAAGAGCTTGAAAAAATTAAAATTTCAGTCCCCTTGACTGAATTATTGAAACAACCTGCATATCAGTCTCAAGTCACTTCTTTCATATTCCCCCCTGAAACACCAGTTATTCTAGATAGTCTAAACCTTCAAGAAGAAATTCCCATAGTAGTATTTGGCCCTCATGTTGAGGAGATAGATCCTTCTACTCCTCCTTTTTATGTGTCTCTAGTGATTCATGACCTGCTGCTACACAATTTTATGTTAGATTTTGGGGCTTCCCATAATCTTATGCCTCTATCTGTCATGGAACAACTAGGGCTGCAAATCACACGTCCATACAAAGACCTATATTCATTTGATTCCAAAAGGGTTAAATGCTTGGGGATGATTAAAGATTTAGTGGTCAATTTGGCCCAAATTCCAGCAAAAAGTGTGGTCATGGACATTATGGTGGCTGATATCCCAGCCTGCTTTGGCATGTTTCTATCAAGGTCTTGGGGTACAAATATTGGTGGGTCAATCAAGTTGGATTTAACATATGCTACTATCCCAGTTTTTGGTGGTCAGGAGAGGAGGTTATACAGGGAAACTAAATTTTTCAAGGTGGTTACTAAGGCTGATAACTCTGAAAATTCACCAGTCTATAGTAAAGAAGGAGATTTTTCATGCTTTATGCTAGAAGAAGATCAAAATTATGTGCATGAACCCTCCTTCCAAATTAAGGATGAGCAGCCTTTAGAAAATTATGAAGCTGGAATCTGGACTTTACATTTTGATGGGGCAAATTCAAGAGAAGGCAATGGAGCTGGGGTGTTATTAATTTCTCCTACAGGAAAATGGGTCCCACTATCCTTCAAATTGGAGTATGAGGCTACCAATAATGTAGCTGAATACGAAGCACTTCTGTTGGGATTGCAGATAGCTAGAAACATGGGCATCCAAAGTTTAAAAGTCATGGGAGACTCTGAGCTGGTGGTAAGACAGGTCCGAAATCAATGCCAAACCAAAAATCCTCAGCTGAGGGCATATAGAAATGAATTTTGGGACATGGTGGAGAATTTCTTCTCAGCCTTTAACATACAGTTCATGCCCCGGGAGCAGAATCGAATGGCAGATTCTCTTGCTGTGGCTGCTAGCACATTTCATCCTCCTCAGAACCCACTCTTGAGGTATGAAATTGAAGTATGATACAGACCATCAATCCCATATAATATTAAGCATTGGCAGGTATTTGAAGATGAGGAACAGATGAAGATATTCCTGGGGACAGTGGGTGAGTTTTCAAATACGGAAATTGATGATGACGAGGAAGAAGTTGAAAACGTTGCAGAAAACAAATGGGAGGAGAAGGTGGAAAGTGCTGCAGTTGAAAGGAATCCTTATACCTAGAGGGCTGGTGCCTCTAGAAATATTATTTGATAAAAATGATGTTCCATTGTAGAATATTAAAATAATAGAAGAAAATCAAGTAGAAGACTTGAATTTGGGCACTGATGCTGAGCCCAAAATTGTAAAATTATCTAAGAAGGTTTCAGAGGAATACAAAAGAAAATATCTGAAGTTATTTCAATCCTATAAAGATGTATTTGCATGGTCCTATCAGGACCTAAAAACTTTTGATATTAATATAATGCAGCATAAAATTCCTTTGAGGAAAGATGCAAAGTCTTATAAGCAGAAGCTCAGAGAGATAAATCCTCTGCTACTTCCTTCAATTGAAAAAGAAATCAAGAAGCTACTGAAAGCTAAGATAATTGTGCCATTGAGATACTCAGAATGGGTAGCAAACCTTGTTCCTGTTCGAAAGAAAAATGGAGAAATAAGGCTGTGTGTGGATTTCAGAAATTTAAATAGAGCATCATTAAAGGATAATTATCCATTGCCAAAGATGGACCACATGCTGCAAAAAGTAGTAGGAGCCTCGAGAATGTCAATGATGGATGGTTTTTCTGGCTATAACCAGGTGGTTTTACTTCCATAGGATCAGAAGAAAACTACATTCACCACCCCATGGGGAACATTTATGTATGCCAGAATTCCATTTGGTTTGATTAACGCAGGGGCCACATTTCAGAGGACTATGGACATAGCCTTTGTTGGGGAACAAGATAAATTTTTGGTGGTATATCTTGATGATATTACAGTGTTTTCAGAGGATGATACTGAACACATTCAGCACTTGCAGAGAACCTTTGAAAAATGCAGAAGGTATGGTCTCTCCCTCAATCCTCAAAAGTATTTATTTTCATTAGATGAGGGAAAACTCTTAGGGCACATTGTAACTAAAGATGGCATGAAAATAGACCCTAAAAGAGTTGAAGTTATAAATGGAATTTCTCTCCCCAGGAATAAAAAATAAGTGCAACTGTTTTTAGGGAAAATCAATTTTCTAAGAAGATTTATTCCTAACTATGTTGATATAGTTAGGCACATAACAGATATGCTGAAAAAAAACAACGAAGTAAAATGGACTCAAGAGTCTAGAGAAGCATTCACAAGGATAAAACATGCTTTTGCCGAAGCCCCTGTACTAGTTGGACCTGATTATACAAAACCATTTATGATCTTTTCATTTGCTTCACCTCATACAATAGCTGGAGTTTTGTTGCAAAAAAATGAAGATGGATATGAGCAACCCATAGCCTTTTTCAGTCAGGTATTGCACGATGCAGAATTGAAGTACAATATATTAGAAAAGCAGGCATATGCCCTAGTAAGGTCCCTCAAAGCCTTTAGAATGTATGTTTTTCACTCTCATATTACTGCATATGTCCCTACAGCAGTTGTCAAAGACATTCTCATTCAGGGAGATAGTGAAGGAAAAAGAGCAAGATGGATTGCAAAAATACAAGAATATGATTTGGACATCAGACCTACTAAGCTGATTAAAGGACAGGGACTTGCTAAAATGTTATATGAATCAAATCATCAAGCCTTGGGCATTAATTTATCTATGATTGCAAATGAACAATCTAAGGAGGAAAAAGAGCAGCAAGGACTGGAGATGGCCGCTCAGAAAGCACATATAAAATACTTCACCAGTCCATGGTATAAAGAAATAGTAGAATATCTTTTAACACTCAGTTGTCCTCCAAGTTGCGATAAGGCCAAATACATAGCATTAAGACTAAAAGCACCAAAGTACATAGTTGCCAATGGCCAGTTATATTGGAGAGACCCTTCAGGCATACTATTATTGTGCCTCACAGAAAATGAAGTGGAAGGAATAATGATGGAATTTCATGAAGGAATTTGTGGAGGCCATTACAACTGGAGGGCCACAGCCCATAAAATTCTGAGGTCTGGTTTCTACTGGCCTAAGTTATTTGGGGATGTTTTTACTTGGGTCAGAGCATGCGATAAGTGTCAAAAATTTGCTGAGAAACAAAAGCTGCCAGCTCTACCTTTAATTCCTGTCCATGTGAATGAACCATTTCAACAATGGGGATTAGATTTTATAGGAGAAATACACCCTCCATCCAGTGGCCAACACAAATGGATACTGACAGCCACGGATTATTTTACGAAATGGGTGGAAGCCATACCCACAAGAAATGCTACAGATACAGTCATCGTGAAATTCATGGAAGAAAATATCATATCAAGGTTTGGCTATCCTGCTAGAATAGTGACTGATAATGCACAGGCCTTCAAATATGCAAAATTTGTGAATTTCTGCCAGCAGTATAATATTGCACTTAATCATTCTACAGCCTATTATCCACAGGGAAATGGTTTAGCAGAATCTTCTAAAAAAACTTTGGTGAGGGCCTTGAAGAAAACAATCAATGAGAACTAGAAGAATTGGGATTCCCAATTGAAGTTTGCTCTGTGGACAAACAGAATCACCAGCAAGAGAGAAACTGGGAAATCTCCATATGAATTGGTGTATGGACGAGCAGCAGTGTTTCCTGTGCAGCTGGCCTTTCTAGTGGCATGTTTCATGTAGGAAAGCCAGGAAGAACCAGATGATATGGTCAGAAGAATCAATCAATTGGTCAAATTAGAGGAAACACGAGACCAGGTGAATCAGAGATTAGCTGAATATCAGGAAAAAATGAAAAACATATTTGATCAGCATGCAAAAGACAGGAAATTGCAGATTGGAAACTTAGTTCTCAGGTGGGATGTCCAAAGAGCTGAAAAGGGCAAGCATGGTAAATTCGATCCACTTTGGTTTGGCCCATTCAAAATTGTGGAACAGAAAGGTAATAATAAATTCATGCTAGAGAATCTACAGGGCGATTTTCTGGATGCCCCTGTGAATGGCCAATTTCTCAAGCCCTATTTTTAGTTTTGATGCAGGCAAAGATGGCCTAGTGTACAATATTGTAAATTAATTTATGTTTTGTTTCTGTTTTTGTTTTTGGTAACGAGGGAAATGGGATGAATTACAAGTGAAAAGAAAGGAGTGTCGGAGAGCAGAATCTACATACAGGATGCATAGGTGGTCTGCAGGTTCTCGACACGTCCAGGGATGAACGTGTCGTCCCCATCTAGAGCCAATTTTGTTCATGCCAACTCCTCGTTCAAATTTTTGGCCACTGATCCCGTCCAAATCTGTTTAAAACCCTCTTTGGTGACCTAAACTCCCTATATTCAACCTATCGCTACCCTTCTCCGCTCGAAAAATACAGTCTACAAAGACTAAAGATCCGCATTTAAAAACATATCACACCTAGCCCTTTAGCCTTAGCCCCTTTTGTTTTGTCTTCCACGTGACTCGGGTGCTAGACCAAGCGTCAGGTGGAAAAGAGCTTATCGTCAAAGTTTTCGGGCCCGCTCTTAGCCACTAGATCGAACACAGATCGACGTTCCATGACCTGCTGCCCTGGTGGACCCCGCGCTGCGAATTAATGCCAAAACCAGCTGATTTGTTTCGCACCACCTTTACCGAGACGGTGGTTTTCTGCAAAATTTAGTGATCCCATACGATGATCGACGCGTGTCCTGGTGTACGTCCCAAAACCGCCCCCATTTCACGAGTTATCGACCGGTCAAAAGTCGGGCAGCGGAATCCACCATCGCCATCAGATCTCGAAGCCTTCATCCAACGGCGATCATTCCCCAAACCTGCACGAGCGATAGCAAAAGGAAATCGTATCGCGGGTCCACCATTCCATCACCCTCCGATTTATTTTCAACTGTTGATTCTATTTGTTGATCCTACGGCTCGGGATTATCGACACACCCCACTGACTGATCAAGCCCACCTCCACGTCATCACTTCTGCTTAGCCCTTCGTATGCCCCCGTGGCATTTCCACCCTCCACCATCAACCATATATTCTGTTAGGTGTTATACTCTAGGGTTTTAATTATCAATCATCTGCCCCGTTCGTCCATCATTGTTCCTCTGTATCCTTAGTTGTCATCCTGCATTGTCTCGTCATTCTACCCAGTCCGTATCACTATCTCCATTATCATTGTCACATCCACAACTCCAGTGTCTGGTTTCCTTTAATTTGTTTGCAGATTTTTGCAGGTGTCGGGTGCTGAAGAATTGTCGTAGTTTGTGACCTACATCACAAGGGCCAAAGGAATTCTAAAGGACCATCTATCAGGCGCAGAATGAGGATGCAGAGATCCAGGAAATATTGTCGATAAGACTTTTATTAAATGAAGCAGAACTGGAATTTATCAAACCCCTCAAAGCAATTCAAAAGGGGAAGGTTCTTTTATATGAGAACATTAATGATGCTACACAGAATATCAGCAAAAGATCAAGGAGCTCAGTATTTAGCATTAAGGAATTTAAATCTTAATCCAGAGTTTAGAGGGCAAGGAGTACAGATGCATGGGAAAGCAGCCTCAAGGTTTTATTGCAGCAGATCTCTCTCTCAGCAAAGGACAGAGAGTTCATATATTTTATTTTCCATGCCTTGTTTATGAGGAGATTTTCATCTTTAGCATTTATTCCATGGAGCAGCAGCAGAGTACTTACAACATATTAACGCCGGCAAACACTTGGGGCGGGCATTTTCTCACCATTTTGTTTCAATGAAATAATTAATTGTTGCACCTACTTCCTTTATGAGTTTTCTCACCTCCTTCCTCTATAAATGGGGAGAAGAAAAAGATTGTATGGGTTCCAAACTTTTATCAGAAAATTGTGCTGTGGAAGGCATTCTTGTATACATTTTGTAAAGCTTTAGTATTCAGGCTCAGAGCCTGTAGGGTCTCAGTGAGGAGGAGTTCTGTGTGTTATAGAGGATTCTGGTCTTCGATATCTCACAGTATGTAAATTTCTCTTATGTGTTTAATACAATATCTCTTTCTCTTTCAATTATCTTCTTGCATCATGTTTGGAATGTGAGTGGCTCACTGGTTTGGTAAGGATTCATCCTAGTTGATGCCCATACTCAAAATCAGTCAAGCGCTTTAAATAGGCTCATGCATGATATACTGTTTCATAATCATTTCATCCATCTTTCTGCTATATTAGTTGCTTTGGGAGGGTGCTTTTAAAACGCCATTGTCGTGTATGGATTCTTAGAATGATAAGCCCATATGTGGTTCTGTTGTGTATCTGGGCATCAGACCAAAGTTAATTAATATCCTCTTATGTTTCTTTCCTCCACGCATTTTTTGATGTTTTACCTCTATGATATATGATTTGAACCGGCCCTCTTTGCAGTAAATTGTCTCTTAACTGTCTGATCCTTTTACATTGGAGCTTTGCATTGTGCCTCTGCAACATTGCTTTCCCTGAGACAAATTATGTGATTGCTGGTCCCATTTTCAATCAATTTTCTTGTTTAACAAGAGATAGTAGGAGAGTCTTTGGATTGACAACCCAGTTTTATTATATGCCTCCTGTTATGCTAAGATGTCTAAGCTCTAAACCTTTGGTCTACTTCCGACTCACTCTAAATTTGTCTAAGGGTAAAACGATAATTATTGACAAACAAATTTCAGCAATTTTATAAAGAATGAGTCCTCACGAATCATTTTTGTCACTAAGTGTTGACTGACAAATTAGTAAATTATTTGCTCATGCAATCTAGAAAATAGGGCTCCAAAGACATAAAGAAAATATCTCAAATGTTAACTAAATTGAGAAAACTGCATCATAAGAACCTAATTGGGCCAATAATGGAAAAAACCCATGTTTTAGTTTTCCAAAATTCTCTTTCATTTGCTCAGAGAATGCAGTTGAAGTTGACTAGTCAAAGTTGTTGTGTATTTCCTTTGATTTGATGCTAGAGGTTCACACGTGCGATCTAGGTGGAATTTATGCAATGAAAATCCATATTGAAACCTTTAGAAACAATTTCCATGTGCTGGATTTATTTCTAGAGTGGTGCTACTACCTCAACCATATAGATAGCTATGGAAACTTGATTGATCTGCAGAAACCTGCACTGGCAAAACTATCATTAGTAAAATCAATCAAAGTTCTTCTTAATTCATTAAAAATAATGGAAATAATAATAATAAGCCATGTAAACTTGTATGTTGGAATTTGGTGTGCGTATGAACAAATAAGGTTAATAATCATGATAATGGGTGAGTGGAATGAAGCAAAAATAGATGGTTTGATTAGCAAAATAATGACATATTAGAGGCCCAACAGTTGGCTAGAGAGTTAGAGTCCCAAACTCAGTTTCTAGGCCTCTCTCATAAGATAAGTGCTTAATTATGTACTTGTGCATTTGAATCTTATGTACATGTTTATAGTACTTATGTTAATGTTAAGGAATAATGATTCCCTGTATAAATGTGGAATGTTGGTTCCTTTGAAATTCTCTGAGGAATGGTTTAAATTCTTGTATTTAACTCCTGAGATTGGATTTAACTTAATTTCTTAAATACAATTAACATGTGAACTTATGTGATAATAAGAACTTGAAATCATACTAAATTGAATGAGTGTAAAAGAGATGGGTGAATCTTTGTTAATAACTAAATTCTTACATTTAAATGTTTTGAACATCAGACCTTTATGTCTATGAACATAAATAAAATCTCAAGAGGGATAAGCCAATGTGCATAACTATTGATTTCTATATATATATATATAACGAGGGGCAACCCTACAGTCATTTCCATCCAATGATTTAACTCCATCTTGTCATTTCAGACCCTGGTGAGATCTTTGTGTAATATACAAAAGTATAATACTACTAGTGTGATTTATTTGAAGATAAATTCCCATGATTATCTCTCAACCACATGTGGGGCATGTGAGCTAGAAGAAGGGCTATAGGATAAGCATATGCATTATGGACGTCGAGCCAGAACCCTATTGAAGCTTGAGAAAGAGTCAGAGTTGTTGATACCTCAAGATTCAGTGTAGGCCATATGTTTATGTGATATAATAATTGGAGTTGGTGTGATCAATGGATGTGATGGACCAATGATCCGATGACCTATATACATGTAGACCCTACCCCCTTAATGTCAACGAGGAGGAAAGGGGAGAATCTACATTGAACCTCCACCAATAGATATGTTGGGGTGACATCACAAAATGGAGGGTCGTCGAATGAAAACGGAGGAACCATACCCCGAAACTATGAATGCAGACCCTCCTATGACATGGCAAGGGGGTTTTCATTTTGTATCATCCACTGAATTGTAAAGTCACCATCGCCACTAGATAATAGGGAGGGGATATTGGAGAGGTATGAATCAATTTCATAAAGAAATTCTAAGTATAGAAGGTCATAAAAATACTAATTCTAAATATACCATAATAGGCTTAAGTTGGATTGGTCTGGAAAGTCAGTGAGGTTGGGAGTTGGCCCTAGTCGAGGTTTGATTCTAGTCAAGGTTCTACCCTAGTCGAGTTTGGATTGGGTTGATCAGACAGGTGGGATTTTGATGCAGTCAATAGAGGCTACTAGGTTAGGGAATTAGTATTCTTGGGGGCTAGCAAGTTAGAGGTCAGGAGTCGGTTTTTTGGGTTCATGCGCGAATGGGTTTCGAGGAGAGGCTCCACCTGACATTTCATCACCAAGGTGGGGCTCTAGGCCTCAGTGATGTGGTATATTCCATGATGGCATAACACTGACCCTAAATGTCTAGATGAGGATGCCAAATAAGCACCATCTGGGTACCACGTGGCATGGTCGGGAATAAAGGGGTGACATGTTGAGTGGCCATAACTTATAATATGGAAACCAGATTTGGGGTAAATTTTATATCACCATAATGGTTTCGGTGAGACTGATGCAATGACGTTGTTTATTTTGCGTTTTAAGGAAGTTGAAAAATGACAAAAAATTTAGACCCCATTTCCATAATTGAACCTTGGAAGTTGGTTCTACATGGTAACCATCTCCTTACATCCTAGTTTTTTCCATGGATGTGAGGGGGTGTGTTACACACTCAAGTGCTTAAAATAATTCAATCGTGACTCTCCTATACTTCATGTTTTTCATTGAAGTTTTTCTTGTCAAATCATTTGAAACCATTATATTTTTACCAACATAAATTCTCAAATATCAACAATATTTTAATGCCTTTAATGGAAATTTACCTTGTTTCCATATGAGGCTTGAACCACTTTATCAATAGAATATAGAATCTAGACCCCGCTCTTGCATGTAAAGTTACCTCCTTAGCCACATGTGAGGGACTCATCTCCACCAAGTTGGTCACGATATGTGGAAGAAGTTTCCAAAAACAATTAGCTTAAATTAGCTAAGACAAAGTAAGATTTTGAGCATTGTTGCTAAATGGTTGAATTTCATTCAACTAACTATTTTGGACCTGGAAATATATGTTTCATTAGATTTATGGAATTTTAATATGCATTTTCTTAATTGTAATCTCTGTTAGTAGCATATCGCAATGTAGTTTCTCTTTCAAAACATAAGATGAAAAAAAATCATCAATTTGATTAAAATTTTAATATTATTTATCTTTTCAAAGAGCTTCCAATTTCTTTTGAATATAGCATGGAGCCTCTCTCTCTCTCTTAGTACAGTTTGACATTAAAATGAAACATATGTATAATGCTCAACTGAAAACTTGCTTCATATTACTCGCATTTCAAACTATATATTAGAATAGTATTGTTAAATACTCTATCAATTTAATACCCTCAGAGAGCACATCTTAATCAAGGCATTGAACATAAAAAATTCCTCATTTGGAAAACTACTGTGTAGTTAAAATAATATCCATATTTCCCCGATCAGGGTGTGTACTGGATCCATGGTGTTGATATTGCAACAAGATGATGAGCTTAGTGGAAAGAAGTCGCCTTCACTAAGTGGGCCCGCGGGCTATTTTTGGCGCACTGTCTATTTTTAGACATGACGATTATATTCTATGAGTTGCAGGATGCTATTTGTGGATGGTTGGTCAAGTTGGAAAAATAGATGGACTTCTATTTTTAGACATATTGGGTGGAATCTATTTTTAGATTGGCAGTCTAAAAATAGATATGTCGAATATTATTAGCTCTTAATAATATTTGGACTATAAACATTATCTTATTCTCTTGGAGCACTTCAGTTAAGTGCACAGATGTGGCACAGGAGCTGACAGAAGGAATTACGCTATTCCTGAGGGTTAAGTGGAGCTATTGCATGGATACTTCAGTTAGAACTCATGTGACAAAGTTTGGTGGAGTTATTGAGTTAGTTGATGAAGTTGTGTTCAGTTTAACTAAGTTAAACATAATTGAGCTAGTTGTATCTAGTCTAACTAATTGATACACTAGTGAGAGTGGTGTGAATTAATTATTAATTAATTCACTAATTAATAACTCATTAATCAACTAAAGAATACATCAGTTAACTACAGTGCATGGACAGTTTCAGGGGAGACCAGTGAAGAGGTAGGTGAAAGAGCAGTGTGACTATCAGTTGTGACTATACTGTTGCATGATTTGCAACACACAGTTATTGGAGATTCCAATGAGGATTGCGTAGTCAAGGCTGGACAAATTCGAGTTCATTCAGAGCCATTCTTCAGCAGTGATTGTGCAGTAGAGGCAGGCTATCAGGTGGTAGAGATTGGAGCATGAGATTTGCTAGATCGGTGCTTGATTAGAGTGTAGCAATTGGAGATTATACTGAGAGCTTGTGAGGAGCTTTGTATAATTATTGTTACATGATCTCTATGGCATATAATATACAGATAGTTGGGTTTTTTCAGCTTTAAGCTTTCCCATAAAATACTATGTTCATATGTGTGATTGTTTATGGTTTTAATGTGCGCATGCGATTGTTTTTATTTCCGCAACTAATGATCAATGGTAGATGAGATTTTGTATTGTGCATGAAGTTAAAATAGTGTGTGATCAGGAGAATCTCGGTGAATAATATATCAGTTATTCAAATTTCTACCATGGCGCATCCATACTAATTAATGTGGGGTGCCTTGAAGGAGAAACCCACCACCTTCCACATGTGTGGCAAGACTAGTAGGTTCACCTCATGCATGAGGGAAGTTAATAACATCGCAGGTGGCAATATTGGTAGCCATTCTAGGCTTGGGTATATGGTGGTTTGCATGTAGTGTTTTGGTGGCAAACCTCTGGTCTTGGCTCAAATGGATTTGGTGTTCGACGTAATTTTCTATGGAGGGAGGCTAGAAATGGTGTGCCTTCAAGATTCCTTTGCGCTGGATACCTGGTATGTAGTCTGACGCCTCTCCTTTTTTTCCTGGGTAAAATAATTGGGTTAGTCTGGTCCAAAGTCATGGTGGTTATAGGGTTTACATCCTATCTTGACAATGCATGCGTCTGTCTGTTGGATAAATTGTGGTAATTTTCCCGGTTAGATTCTTGTTTCTATTTTGTTTGGAATTTGGTTATCCAAAAGGAGATTAATCCAGGGCTTCCTCGGGGTAAGGGACCCCATATCTCTGAATTTTTCCAGGTTAGACCTGGTCTGGCTCTAGGGTAGTCTTTTGTGGTTTCGGGCTTATGGCTTCTAGAATTATGATTCAAGTGAAAACAGGTTGCTGTTGTGTATGCCGATGTGGGGAGACTACTCTACTATCGAGACTCCCTGGACCATGCCCATTGGGTGCAAACCTTTTTTCCCTTCCCCTGTGAATATGTCTGTGTCAAGTTTGCTTCTAAAAAAATGTCATGAACAACATCCCTATATGGTATACATTGACAGTCTGGTGCACAATAATTGTTGGTATTGGTGTATGGTGATGGACCCCCTGCATGTATCAGGGAACACTGTTAAAAAAATTTGCGAAGAAAGGAAGGCCGTTTAGACCCATGTTTTGGATTTACAGTTGTCTGTTGGTCTCTATATAGGTGAGCAGGTTGGTAACAAGACTCGAAATATGTGTTTGTGTGGGCTTGGTATACCACCTGCAAGTACTAAGTATTATAACATACCCTCCTGCCACAAGACTACTGCCATGGCTCGTGTGTCAGCTCGAACCCGAAGCCCTCCCCCAAGGGGTCATGGCAGGAAGAACAGAGGAAAGAAATAAGTGGGTCAATCGAGTTCACTCAGTAGAAAACCAAGAGGCAGGAAGCCTAATGTGATCATCATCAATGATATTTCGGAATCCTATCATGAAACCAAAACTGAGGAAATAAGAAAATTGATTGAGGAATGGGATGCAGATCTGAATTTCCACACAGGTTCAATGGAAATTTATGTAGAGGGTTGGTGGATCCTGGTGTCCGATCCCAGGCATACTTGAGGCTATGTAACATAGTTTAAACAGGCCTTATTTCTTTATTGGTCCATGAAAGCTATTTTGGGCAAGGCCCTGGAGCATATCTCTATGAAAATGTCCACCGCAGTGCAGGATTTCCCGAACTACAAATGAGATTTCCAGAAACTCCAGTTCCACATGCAGAAGTAGGATAGGTGCCTACGGTGCATTGAAAACCACCTACCTTGCATCCTTTCTCTGACCTAATTCTCGGGGTCTACAGCAAAAGACCTGACACCAGTGGAATCTGCTTCAACTAATGAAACATATTAGTTATTTTGATGTCTCTTTGTGAATTATTTCTATGTTGTTTACAAGTATGCAGATAGCCTTTAATTTTCAATGTATAGATAGTTATGCCACTGGGAAAGTAGATGGTAGGATATACAAAGACAAGAAGTCATATATAGCGTGGATAGAAAGACTTAAAAAATTTTATTTTTTTATGGCATACCATGTTGTTAGGTGGCCAACAAACTTGGTTTCCTGCATGGCAAGTTTAGGCCACCTAACTATATTTAAAATTGGTTGTAACTTATTGTTAAATTAATGAAAAAAGGAGGTACCACCAAGCTTACAAAAAAGAAAAAATAATAATAATATCCATCGTGATTTTGTATCTACCATGTGCAGAGAAGGATCAAATCTCTTTTCTCTCTAAAAGAGGTTTGCACCTCAAGATATTTGATCCCTCTTGACACTTGGTAAATCCAGAATTAAGATGTATCTAGGTTGGTTTAAAAAAAAAATAGGTGTAGCCTAACTTATAGACGAAATAGCGTCACTAGTATTCACCAAAATCTGGAAATACAATTTCAAGATCTTGTGTTGTTTAAAATACATTTTACTGCATAAATAGATTCAGAACCCTGAAAAACCCCTAGGGCACTCGAATTATGCATATTAAACAATTTAAACTCAAGTTTTTAAAAATTTGTATCAAATTTTGATCAAAATTAACTAGAAAAAATGGCGTGAAAAAGGTCATTTCATCTATAAGTTAGACTACACCTAAATAATATACATTTATAAACAATTTATTTAATATGTTACACTATTTTTATGTAACTAGTACGTCCCAAGTGCAAATTTTCATTAATAAAAATTATTATTATCATTTAAAAAAAACCTAAAAAAATGAAATAGTAATATTATATCTTTATTATTTAAAACTATATTCTCCTTTTTCTTTTTTTACCACACAATTTTTATAAAATTATTATTTTCTCAAAATACATTTTTAAATACAAAAATATAATTTCTCCATTAGAAAGCAATACTCATCACAAAGCACATTTATAAAACAAAAAAACAAATGTATTTCATTAAATCCATTAATTTTGGATTATTCCAATTCTGTGTGGTCCACTTACAACCCATCCATAAATAGTGATCATGATCATCTAGTCTAGTGCTTGGTCCTTCGCCGATGTGAAGCTCTTCTTATCATGTATACCTCAGTGAAATCAGTGGGAACATGTTTCTCTTTACAAAATGTGAATATGAGGTTATTTTCTTACCACTTTGAATTTACAGATTTATGTGATCCTCCCAAATTTCTACACATACCATAATAATATGGATCTTAATAACACATTTTTGAAAATTAATTACATATTTGGAAAAACTTTGTTTTAATATTATTATTAGTCTATGCCCTAACACAATAGGTACTATAGTATCCACGTGGTCTTTCATTTTAATTTTTGCAAAGAAATTAACACATCAAACCTAAAAATAACTTTAGTGTACTTTTTGTTCACTTATCTTATTAAATATTGACTCTCGGTTTTATAAGTCAATCAACACTCATTTTTGTAAGTAAATCAAGAGTGTTAAGTGTTGAAAATAAAAAATGAAATGTGTGTCTAATTTATTTTTCCCTTAAATAAATTGGACAATAAATTGTAATCTTATCTCATAACAACTTGTATTAGTTAACCAAGTCAGAAAGACTGAGAGGGTCAAAGGTACCAAGGTTGGTATCAGAGCTTAGGTTTTGAGCATTAGGAGAGAGAAACTCTTTCTCTGTATTGTCTTTTTGCAAGGTTTGTTTAACTATTTGCAATGTTTTTGATGCTTACTAGGCTGAAGCTTAAGAGAGGAGAAGGTCAATTGGTAAGGACTTACAGTAATCCTCAGCGAAGGAGGGCAAGAGTGCCAGTATCTCCACCTTCAATTTCACCTCCAAGAGAAGCAGAAGAAGCCATAAGCATGTCTTCAAGGGAAGGATAAATCTATGAATAAATTGATCCCAAAGAGGAAGAAGGGTGTTTAGAAAAGCATTCCTTTATTTGATAGAAATGGTGAGATTCCTTTATCAAGAAAGGAAAGAAAGGCTTGAAGGAGAAGGATCCAAACTTCACAAGGGAGGAAAAGGATCGTCAAGAGGCCATAATGATGAGGATAAATCCAAGAAGGGTAATGGAGGAAATGGAGACAGTGGAAAGTCACCATAATCACCCTCATCTTCATCTTTGTTAACCTCTACATCATCTTCAATACATCATTCTCACAAAGTCAAGAACACGGGTAAAAGTCATTTTCTTAAACTTGGTTTTAAGTTTGAATTGCCAAATTTTGATGGTGAAGTAAATGCAGAAAAGCTAGATAATTGGATTAGGAAATTAGAGGTCTATTTGAGAATTCAAAATTTTCATAATGACAAAACCAAAATTCAGCTAGCTTCATTGAGAATGGAAGGTGCAGCTCTTGTTTGGTGGGAAGCCAAAACAAAGGAGGAGATAAAAAAATATGGTAAGATTATCTTATCATGGTCTGATTTCATTTCTACAATTAAACAACAGTTTTATCCATCAGCTCACATGCAAAAAGCCATAATGGATTGGAAAAATTTTAAACAGTTGAAAGGACAAAATGTACTCAAGAATTTATAAGAAGAGCTCTATTACTAGGAATTGATTTGCATAGCCAAGACACTTTACTCAAGTATATAGGAGGTTTGCATACTTACCTAAGACATACCATTCTCATGTTTAACCCTACAAGCTTAGATGATGTTTGTGTTCAAGCCACACATTTAGAGGCAAGGGGTAAACAAAATTTTGATGGCAATGAGGAAAGTGAGTTTAGAGGCAAATGGAAGAAAAAGAGAAATGCAAATTCTAGAAAAGAGAAGGGAAATTTTTTCTGCAAACACTGTTCTAAAATAATCCATGATGAGGACCATTGTTGGAAACTTCATCCGGAGTTGAAACCAGAAAGTTTTAAAGACAAAGATAAAGCCAAGGAGAAAGGAAAGACAGTTGCAATAGTTGAACAAGACCTAGGGTCAGAATCAGGAGATGAAACAAAAATCATAACTATGGCACTAAAGAACTTGAAGGGGAAAGAGAATGTAAATAAACCCAGTTCTAGTATTTCTAACTATCACATAGAAGCTCCAAATGAAAAGAAGAGAATTGAACTGTTTCATATAATGGTCATTTCCAAACACACAAATATTGACACACTATTTGACAGTGGATCACAAGAAAACCTTATTTTTGAAGACTTAGTCAAGAAACTAAATCTTGAGACCATTCCACATCCGAAACCATATCCTCATGGTTGGATTTGTAAGGATGAAAATTTACTGGTTTCAAAGAAGTGCATGTTGCGCTTTGTAATAATAGCACATTTTATTGACACGATTGAATTAGATGTTGTTCCACTTGGTATTATAGGTGTAGTGTTGGGTAGTCCTTAATTTTATGACAAGAAAGCTATCTTCCATCGCCATGAGAACAAGTACCATTTATTCAAGGATGGAAAGGAGTTTATTGTGAGAGCACATCGCAAAAAGCTAGACTCTTCTTTAGTGAATGTTGGGCAGATGAAAAGGCTTGTCAATGCAAGTCAAAATTTGACTTTATTGATGATTAAGCAAAAATAAGTTGTACATAATCCTTTTCATGTTTATGCTAATATAAATAATAAGTTGTTTCAGTCTGAAAGCAAGTTTCTTTGAAAGAAGATGACAATAAATTGCAGCAATTGTTATTGGTGTCAATCGGTGCAGAAAACAAAGTGTCAGTGCAAGGAGATGCAAAAATCCAAGAGAGGGTAAAGAATCCAAGAAGAGAGGGCACAAATTTCAACAATGATCATTGTTGGCTTCATAATGGAAGGGTACCATGGCGAGGAAACTTGGTTCTAAATCGACACAAGTACAAGGCTAATTCATCAAAAAATCACCATAAGGATAGGATGCAAGGTGAACGTAATTTTCAGTTTCGTTTGAACGTAGACCAATGTAGGAACAATATGTTTACTGCAAATTTTAGTTCTTGTTCTGTAAGTTTCAAAATTTTGCAGCATGACAAGGTCAAAGTTAGCAACAGTTGGTCAACAGTTTCAAGGAAGAATTTGTCATTTTCTGAGAAGCTCCAATTAATGAAATCAGGGAAATTTCAGTGGATTAATATTGGAAGAGTGGAGATTCAGTCTCCTCATCTTCAGGTTTAGTAATCCAGAGAGATTTTGGGGTCCAAAAGCTTCCCAGTGGGGAGGTGTGATCAGGAGATCATGTCCAAGTTATGAAAAATGTTCAAAAATGAAAGTGCTCAGAAGTGGTTGCAATCTAAACGACCGGAAAGGTCTCATCACTGTGATTCTAGCATCGTGAATAGTTCTCAAAATTGAGGTCGTATGCAGAAGTTATGAAGGTTTGAAAAGCCCAGTAAACTCCAAAAAAAATGTTGACCAAGTTTGACTTTATAACTTTGGAAAAAATTAAAGAAATATTTCAAGAATATTCCTCGAAATATTCCTTGGAGGGAAAATTACATGAGGACAAGTGGCAGAGATTGATTTGGCATTGGTTTGACTTATTTGAAAGTGGTCAATCAGAGGGTGCCACGTGGCAATCCCAGAGGCCGTGACGCGGCCCCAGGTCGATGGAAAATCTGCGTTATAAAATATTTTGGGGCTCTACAAGATTTGAACCATGGTCAACGGGCTTCCAGCCCACAGAACCGACCGGGCAAGCTGCACATTAGTTCTTATATATCTATGGGCAAAGGTTGTACATATGGTTTGAAATAGAACTCGACAGAAAATTTAAGAGGCTAGCCCGAATCACGATGTGACTCCAATGCTAGCGACCAGAGCCCGCAACAAAAGGGCTTAGCTCTCGATGGTTAAAACCTATCTTCCCACAAACCATGCATGTAACCACATTTTACCCTAACAATTAATGCCACTGTTAGCTATTAGCGGAATCGCCGGCGGTTAGAGCGGTGGGTCATGTGACCGCCCTCAACCGAACATTTAATGTCACCCTTAATGGTCCACTAATTTTGGGCATGGTTCTGATAATTTTGGGGAATATGCCATTTTTAGCGCGCTAACTGGAGTTCCTCCAGTTTTGGAGAAGGTTTTTGAGGGAATTTGGGAAAATTTTGTTTTGGCCATAACTCCCTCATTATTGAAAAAAATTGGGTGCAAAAATAGTAAATTTTGGGTATTTTCAATATCCTAAGTAGTTCAGCATAGGTTTCAGGTTGAACAAAGGTCATATTCAGCAGTTTTAGCTTCAAGGAAGATCAAGGAGCCATCGGGGCCATCATGGAGAAGGCAATGTATTGGGCTTTCTTCATCTATTTTATGTAAATGAATAGACATATCTGGCTAATTCATAGCTTCTAAAGCTAATTTTACAGATATTTTTTCCTATTGAGGCTTATTTTCACTTTTACTTACATTTTGAGCAAATTAATACATGAGGGACATGCCATTGGGAGCTGGACCAGCAGATGTAGCCCAAAAGGGGTGAACTGCTTCAAAAAATTTATTGAGTAATGTGCTTTGTGATGTTTATTTCACTATTCTTTACTTTTGTACAATGATAAACAGTTAAAATTCTTAATCAATCCTCACACATAAATATGATTAACAAAGCCAGAATTATTTGTTTAACCTGAAATTTAAGGAGAACCTTATGCACACATTATTATTAATGTTTGGATACTTAGCACATCATAACTAATACAATCCATTCAAATCAGTGAGGCATTTAGAGTGATTCTATTTTTTGGGGGGTCTAGTTGCAGTCAATGCACTAGTGTGGTGTGAGTGTAAAAAGTTAACTCAAATTAATTAAGTTAAAATCAGTTTAACTAGTTCTAATTGAGTGATGAGATAGTGAGAGGTCCAGTGAGTTAAATTATATATATTCACAAATAGTGATTAATCATATAATCATGATTTTTTATTATTAGTTGCATGCATTTCAGTTCTGATGAAGACCCAGTGGATACAAAGGTTAAAGGGAAGATAACCATCACTTGTATTATTAGTAAATTGCATGGGTGCAGTTATAAAGCCATAGGAAGCCCATGATGGATTGCGAAATCAAGGAAGGTTGTAATTCCTATTTAATATGGATTTATTTGCCTAGGAATTGTGTGAGCAAGGCAGGCTGGAGGAAGGCAAGAAATTTGCTATGTCTTTGTCCAATTTTGTCTAGATTAGTGTGAGACAATCGGTAGAGTGCAGCAGATTATTGTGAGCAAGAATGCATTGTATTGTTTCAAGATTCCTTTACTTATTATACAATAGAGAAAGAGGGGTTTTGCGCAGTTTCTTTCCCCAGGAATATCTTGTGTTGTGCGATGGATTTACTTCTTTCTCTTTCTTGCATGTGATTGAGCGATCATGTTTTATATTCCGCAAATATAGTAGAAGGATTCAGTATCTTGTTTTAGTACATTACATGATTAGATTGAATATTTTGGTATAGTTTATACATGGTATAAGAGAACCAAGAATCAAAATAGAAGAGAAGAAATTGATTTTTTCTTGAACAGTATTCAAATTTCCAGATTCATTATTTGGAGCTAGCAGCTGACCAGGATGTCTTTCACTGACTTCAGACTCGAATATGCACTTGAGGAAAATTTGAACTATATTGCATGGAAATACAGGATGAATGCAATATTGGAGGATAACAGGCTAAAGGGTTTCATTGACACTGATATTCCTAAACCCAATCACATAGATGATGCGCAGCATGAAGCATGGAGGAAGAATGTTGCAAAGGCAAGGAGGATCTTATTAGAGGGAGTTCAATATCATATTGTCTCGAGTCTCCATGGAAAGGAAAATCCATATGCTATGTGGAAGTCCTTGATAGATATGTTTCAAAGCAGCAGTGACCACAGGAAATTGGCACTCAAGGACAAGCTCAGGAAAATCAAAATGGAGAAGGGAGACACAATCCAGAAATACTTGACCAAGTTCACTCAATGTAGAAATGAGCTTGGACGTGTTGGGATTATTGTATTTGATGATGACTTGGTGAGCCTGGAACTTCTAGGCCTTCCTAAGAGCTAGCATAGTTACCATGACTCTGTGAATGGGAGGGAGTAGTTACCAAAGTGGGAGCGATTATGGTCAGATTTGGTACAACAAAAGTTTTAGCAGAATACTAGGGATGGATCCTCATCCAAGACTGATGATGAGAAAAATTGTCCCTTAGATGGCAATGCAAATAAGGGGAGAGGGAATAAGTCCTATTTCAAATCCGAGACCCAAAAACAAGGAAAGAAGCGAGACATGTCAAAGGTGAAATGTTTCAATTTCCATGATCATGGACACTATGCCACAAATTTTCCACACAAAAAGAAGAACAATAAGAAGGATTTGAAAGCAACAACGACTGAAGCTTTGGCCTCACAATTTTAGTTGGAATTCTCTCTCATCACATGCATGGTGTCAACTTTGATGGGATCTATGTGTTACTTGGATAGTGGAGCATCTTTCCATATGACTGGAAACAAGGAATTCTTTAGTATCTTGGAGGAGAAGGATCTTCAGATGCACATCGAGATGGGTGATTATGGGACATATAGCACTACCGAGATTCATACAGTTACTTTCCAGAGAGAGTTAGGTAAAGATTTCATATTAAAATATGTCATATTGAATGTACTAGGTTTGAAAATTAATTTAGTTTCAGTTGCTATGTTGGAGGATCTTGGATATGATGTGGTTTTCAGTGAAGGAAATGTGTTCCTTCGTCACAAAGCCACAAGACAGGTAAAGAAGATTGGGGATCATGTTAAGAACCTCTAACAACTTGATGTAGATGGTTGTGCAACATTGAGTAGTAAAGGAGATGAGGTGTTGAGTCGGGATACTGGTGAGTTATGGCACAAGAGATTGGGTCATCTACACAACAGTGCTTTGAGGATCATGCAACATATTTCCACAGGTCTTCCAAAGGGTACACTTGCCCAGAGAGACACATGCAAGGTTTGTACTATGGGGAAGTATAAAAAGGATACCTTTCATGAGAAGGAGAACCGATCAATGGCAATCCTTGAGAGATTTCACTTAGACGTGTGTGGACCATTCTCAACAACTTCCACAACAAAGCATAGGTATTATGTGATTTTTTTGATGAATTTTCTAGAAAGTGTTGGATCTTCTTCATGCATAAGAAACATCAAATGTTCTCCAAGTTTTGTGATTTTAAAGCACTGGTAGAGAAAGATACATGGAAGAAGGTGAAGGCTCTAAGGAGCGACAAGTTTGGTGAGTATATCTCTAATTAACTCAAGAACTTTTGTGCCAAAGAAGGAATTCAGAGAGAATTTATTGCACCTCATAACCCACAACAGAATGGGGTTGCAGAAAGAAAGAAAATAAAAATTGTGGGAGCATCATGAGCTATGTTACATGATCATCTATGAGGAGAGGCATGTAACATAGTGGTATTTGTGCAAAACCTTAGTCCTCACCGGATACTCGGCATGAGTACACCAGAGGAGGTTTTTTCAGGTAAGAAACATGATGTTTCATATTTTAAAGTTTTTGGCTCATCTGTCTATTTCCATGTGACCAAAGATTCCAGGAAGAAGCTAGAACCAGCAACAGAGGTTGGGATGTTTTTTGGGTACACAGATACTCCCCACAACTATCAAGCGTATTTTACAGCACACAAGATGACATTTTTCAGGAGAGATGTAAAATTTGATGAGGCCTAAAGCCATGCGATTGTCCCTTGAGAGGGAGCCTGAATTGCATGCAGAAGAGGAACTCTTAGTTCCAAAGTATGAACCTCAATATGTGGAGCAACCACATGAAGAGGAATAGATAGTGGAAGAAACCACTCATGCATATACATCCACCAAAAATGGTAGGAATCATGCCAGAGAGGCTGACAGTTTGATGCTAGATGCGACAGAGAATGTAGGAGCACCTACATCACAGTGCAGGCAGAGAAGGTCCCTAGATAGGTATACTAGATACATGGCTCTTATGAGCTAATGTATTGTGACATAACCACCCTCTTTTGAGGAATAAGTATAGCAACCAGTATGGGTTGATACCATGGTTGAGGAGTATGGCTTCGTTATCAGAAACAGTGCATGGGAAGTGGTCCCAAGACCAGTGGGGAAGTAATTGGTTGGATCTAGGTGGATCTACAATGTGAATCAAGTAGCATTTGGGAGTGTGGAGAACTATAAGGATATATTTATGGCCAAAGGATTCTCACGGGTAGAGGGAATTTACTATGAGAATACTTTTGCACTGGTTGCAAGGTACTCATTGATTAGATCCATCCTTGCACTCTCAATGCAGATGGGGTGGTAGATACATCATATGGATGTAAAGAAGAACTTTCTCAATGGAGTTATTGAGTAATAAGTGTACATTGAGCAGCCAGAAGGTTTTAAGACCTTTGATATGGAGTCAAATGTGTGTAGACTCAAGAGAGAATTGTAGGGGCTGAAGTAAGCACCTCGTGCTTGGTACACCAGGATCGACAATTTTTTCACCGGGTTGGGCTTCACAAAGAGTGAAGTGGATGTGAACCAATATCATCTTGCATTTGATGGTAAGATTTTAATTATTGTACTTTATGTTGATGATCTTATACTGACAAGTGATGAGCAGTTCATAACTTCTTCCAAAGAGGATCTTGCAATAGAGTTTGAGATGAAGGACATGGCGCTCTTGCACTATTTCCTTGGCTTGGAAATATGGAAAAGATATGGGGAGCTATTTGTATCTTAGGGATAGTATGCCAACAAAATTCTAAGGAAGTTCCACATGGAGGGAAGCAAACCCATGGAGACTCCTCTTGCAGGAAACTGGAGGAAGGAGGATGCTACTTCAGGCGAGGTAGTGGATGATTATTTTACAGGCAGCTTGTTTTTTCACTTATGCATTTTTCCAGTTGCAGTTAATGATCAATCAGATAACTGATGATTTTCTATTATTAGTTGCATGCATGTTAGTTATGATGAAGACCTAGTTGAGACAAAGGTTAAAGGGAAGATAACTATCAGTTGTATTATCAGCAAATTTCCTAGGTGTAGTTATAAAGTCATAGTAATCCCATGATGGATTGTGCAATCAAGGAAGGTTGGAATTCCTATTTAATAGGGATTTATTTGCCTAGGAATTGTGTGAGCAAGGGAGGCTAGAGGAAGGCAAGGAATTGGATATGTGTTTGTCCAATTTTTCCTAGATCAATGTGAGACGATTGGTAGAATGCAAGAGATTCTTGTGAGAAAGAGTTCATTATATTGTTTCATGATTCCTTTTCTTATTATACAATAGAGATAGAGGGGTTTTGAGCAGTTGATTTCCCCAGGAATATCTTTTGTTGTGAAATTGATTTACTTCTTTCTCTTACTTGCATGTGATTGAGTGATCGTGTTTTATATTCCACAAATATAGTAGAAGGATTCAGTATCCTGTTTTAGTACATTACATGATCAGATTGAATCCTTTGGTATAATTTCTACATGGTATAAGAGTGCCAAAAATCAAAATACAAGAGAAGAAATTTGAGTTTGTGTTGAACAATATTCATATTTGCAGATTCATTCTTTGGAGCTAGCAGTTGACCAGGATGTCTTTCACTGGCTTCATACTCGAATATGCACTCGAGGAAAATTCAAACTATATTACATGGAAGGACATGATGGAGGCATTATTGGAGGATAATGGGTTGAAGGAGTTCATTGACACTAATATTCCTAAACCCAATCACGCAGATGCTACGCACCATGAAGCATGGAGGAAGAATGTTGAAAAGCCGAGGAGGATATTATTAGAGGGAGTTTGAGATAATATTATCTCGAGTCTCCATGGGAAGGAAACTCCATATGCTATGTGGAAGGCCTTGATAGATCTGTTTCAAAGTAGTGGTGACCATAGGAAGTTGGCACTCAAGGACAAGCTCAAGAAAATCAAGATGGAGAAGGGCAACACAATCCAGAAATACTTGACCAAGTTCAGTCAATGTCGAGATGAGCTTGGAAGTGCTTGGATTAATATAGTTGATTATGACTTGGTGAGCCTAACACTTCTAGGCCTTCCCAAGAGTTAGCATAGTTACAAGGACTTTGCAAATGGGAGGGAGCAGTTACCAAAGTGGGAGTGACTATGGTCGGATTTGGTACAAGAAGAGTTTCGGCGGAATACCAGGGATGGATCCTCATCCAAGATTGGTGATGAGGAAAATTGTGCCTTAGATGGCAATTCAAAGAAGGGGAAAGGGAAGAATTCCTATTCCAAATCTGATAACGGAAAATAAGGAAAGAAGCGAGACATGTCAAAGGTGAAATGTTTCAACTGTCATGATCATGGACACTATGCCACAAATTTTCCACATAAGAAGAAGAAAAAAAAGAAGGCTTCGAGAGCTACAATGGGTGAAGCTTTGGCCCCACAATTTGAGTTGGAATTCTCTCTCATCACATGCATGGTTTCAACTATGATGGGATCTATGTGTTACTTAGATAGTGGAGTATCTTTCCACATTTCTGGAAACAAATAACTCTTTAGTAGCTTGGAGGAGAAGAATCTTCAGATGCACATCGCAATGGGTGATGACGGGACATATAGCGCTACCAATATTGGTACAGTTACTTTCCAAAGAGAGTCAGGTAAAAATTTCATATTAAAATACGTCATGCATGTACCAGGTTTGAAAAATAATTTAGTTTCAGTTTCTATGTTGGAGGATCTTGGATATGATGTGGTTTTCAGTGAAGTAAAGGTGTTCCTTCGTGACAAAGCCACATGACAGGTAAAGAATATGGGGGTACGTGTGAAGAAACTCTACATACTTGATGTAGATGGTTGTGCAGCATTGAGCAGTAAAGCAGATGAGGTGATGAGATGGGACACTGGTGAGTTATGGAACAGGAGATTTGGTCATCTACACCACATTTCTTTGAGGATCATGTAGCAGATTTCTACAGGTCTTCCAAAGGGTACACTTGCCCAGAGAGACACATGAAAGGGTTGTACTATGGGGAAGTATACAAAGGCCACTTTTCATGAGAAGGATAACCGATCAGCGGAAATCCTTGAGAGGTTTCACTCAAACATCTGTGGATCATTCTCAATAGCTTCCACAACAAAGCATAGGTATTATGTGATTTTTGTTGATGATTTTTCTAGAAAGTGTTGGATCTTCTTCATGCAGAAGGAAGATTAGATGTTCTCTAAGTTTTGTGAGTTCAAAGCATTGGTAGAGAAAGATACAAGGAAGAAGTTCAAGGCTCTAAGAAGCGACAATTTTAGTGAGTATATCTTTAATGAACTCAAGAACTTCTGCACCAAAGAAGGAATTCAGAGAGAATTGATTGCACCTTATAACCCACAACAGAATGGTGTTGCAGAAAGAAAGAACAGAAAAATTGTGGGAGAAGCACGAGCTATGTTACATGATCAGGGCCTACTGTCGCATTTATGAGCAGAGGCATGTAACACAATGGTATTTGTGCAAAACCGTAGTCCTCATCGGATACTTGGCATAAGTACACCAAAAGAGGTTTTTTCAGGTAAGAAACTGAATGTTTCATATTTTAAAAAATTTGGCTCATCTGTCTATTTCCATGTGACCAAATATGCCAGGAAAAATCTAGAACCAACAGCGGAGGTTGGGATATTTGTGGGGTACACAGGTACTCCCCACAACTATCGGGTGTATTTTCCAGCACACAAGATGACAGTTCTCAGGAGAGATGTCAAATTTGAAGAGGCCCAAAGCCATGGGATTGTCCCTTGAGAGGGAGCTTGACTTGCATGCAGAAGAGGAACTCTTTGTTCCAAATGAATAACCTCAAGATGTGGAGTAGCCACATGTAGAGGAACAAAGAGTGGAATAAACCACTCATGCAGATCCATCCACTAGAAATGGTAGGAAGCGCACCAGAGAGGATGACAGATTGATGCTAGATGTGATAGAGAATGTAGGTGCACCTACATCACAATGCAGTCAGAGACAGTCCCCAGACAGGTATACTAGATACATGGCTCTTATGAGCCAATGTATTGTCACAGAACCATCCTCTTTTAAGGAAGCAATATAGCAGCCAGTATGGGTTGATACCATGGTTGAGGAGTATGCCTCCATTATCAAAAACAGTGCATGGGAAGTTGTCCCAAGACCAGTGGGGAAGTAAGTGGTTGGATCTAGGCAGATCTACAAGATGAATCAAGTAGCATATAGGAGTGTGGAGAACTACAAGGCTATATTTGTGGCCAGAGGATTCTCACAAGTAGAGGGGATTGACTATGAGGATAATTTTCACCGGCTGTAAGGTACTCATCAATTTGATCCATCCTTGCACTCTCAGTGCAGATGGGCTGGTAGATACATCAGATGGATGTGAAGAAAACCTTTCTCAACAAAGTTATTGAGGAAGTAGTGTGCATTGAGCAGCCATAAGGTTTTGATACCTTTGATAGGGAGTCGCATGTGTGTAGACTCAAGAGAGAATTGTATGGGCTAAAGCAAGCACCTCCTACTTGGTACACCGAGATCGACAACTATTTCACTGGGCTGGGCTTCACAAAGAGTGAAGTGGATGTGAACCTATATCATATTGTGATTGATGGTAAGATTTTGATTATTGTACTTTATGTTTATGATATTATACTGACAGGTGATGAGCAGCTCATAACTTCTTGCAAAGAGGATATTGTAAGTGAGTTTGAGATGAAGGACATCGGGCTCTTGCACTATTTTCTTGGCTTGGAAATATGGCAAAGAGATGGGGAGCTATTTTTATCTCAGGGAAAGTATGCCAATGATATTCTAAGGAAGTTCCACATGGAGGGTAGAAAACCCATGGAGACTCCTCTTGCAGGAAACTGGAGGAAGGAGGATGCTACTTCAGGTGAGGTATTGGATGCTACTGTTTACAGGCAGCTTGTGTGTTCACTTATGTATTTGTTGAACACACAACTAGACATATGCTACACATTTAACCATATTATTCATGTTATGGTTAAGCCTACTAATATCTTTTGGAAGACGGGGAAGCATGTTTTGAGATATCTCAGGGGCACTACAGAGTATGGATTATGGTACAAACTGAGGGAGTGAAGCTTCAAGGATTCACCGATGCGGATTCGGCAAGCAGTACATCAGATAGGTAGAGCACATTAGGGGGCATCATATAGAGTACATGGCATCTATTTAGGATGCATACGATGCCATCTGGATGAGGAAGATACTTGTTAGTTTTTTTGGTCATTAGATAGATCTGACGGTGATACATTGCGATAACCAAAGTTGCATATAGCTCTCGGTTAATCTGGTATTCCATGACAGGTCCAAGAATATTGATATCTAGTACCACCATCTCAGAGATTGTATTCAGAGGCACATTATGTTGTTGCAGTACATTCCCAAAAAGGATCAGGATGCGGATATATTGACGAAGGCACTAGCAAAGAGAAAATTCAAATAACAAAAAGGCAGGATCAGAGTAACTGATAATCCCTTTCTTATTGAGAGGGACTATTGAAAATCAACAAGAAAATGTGTGTCTAATTTATTTTTCCCTTAAATAAATTGGACAATAAATTGTAATCTTATCTCATAACAATGTGTATTAGTTAACTAAGTCAGAAAGACCGATTTAGTGCAATAATTTCGAGTTAAGGGTCAAAGGGGAGGCATGTAGAGTGATTTTTTTATTTTTGGGGTCCAGTTGTAGTTAATGCATTAGTGTGGTACGAGTGTAATAAGTTAACTCAAATTAATTGAGTTAAAATCAGTTTAACTAGTTCTGACTGAGTGATGAGCTAGTGAGAGGTCCAATGAATTAAATTAGGTTTACTCACAAATAGTGATCAATCATATAACTGATGATTCACTATTATTAGTTTCATGCATGTCAGTTCTTATGAAGACCCAATTGAGACAAAGGTTAAAGAGAAGATAACTATAATTTGTATTATTAGCAAATTTCTCGGGTGCGGTTATAAAGCCATCGGAAGCCCATGATGGATTGTGCAATCAAGGAAGGTTGGAATTCCTATTTAATAGGGATTTATTTGCCTAGGAATTGCGTGAGCAAGGCATACTGGAGGAAGGCAAGGAATTGGCTATGTGCTTGTCCAATTTTTCCTAGATCAGTGTGAGATGATTGGTAAAGTGCAAAAGATTCTTCTGAGAAAGAATGCATTGTATTGTTTCATGATTCCTTGGCTTATTATAAAATAGAGATAGAGGGGTTTTGAGATGTTTCTTTCCCCAAGAATATCTTGTGTTGTGAAATTGATTTACTTCTTTCTCTTACTTTCATGTGATTGAGTGATCTTGTTTTATATTCCGCAAATATAGTAGAAGGATTCAGTGTCTTGTTTTAGTACATTACATGATCGGATTGAATCCATTGGTATAATTTCTACATTAAGTTCTTATTTGGCTTCTTCATTAAGCAGAGATGAACACACTATATCAAAAAATTTGGGTTAAAAGAGCATATTGTGAAGTTTTCGTTCCATAATCAAGTAATGCTAGCATTACTATAGCACTTAACAACATTAAATGTTGAGAAGTTAAGCTACACCAGCCTAGATCCATATTAACTCTAGATCTATCATGCACCGAGAGGGATCAAATCTCTCAAGGCGAAAACCTATTTTTTGAGTGCAAACCTTGAGGAAAGGTTTGCACCTCAAGAGATTTGATCCCTCTCAGTACTTGATTGATCTGGAGTTAAGATGGGTCTAGGCTGGTTTCAGTCGTGTGCGGCGAAGGAAAAACTATCGAACATATGATTAATTTTATCAATAATATGTAAATACATCTCATATTAATATAACCATTTTAAATATGTTAAATATGTGTGAGATTTATCTGGTCATTTTAATTTTAAATTTTCTTAGTTACCTCAGTTTGTTGAGATGATAAATATTGTATAGTAATTTTAATGATGAAAAATGATGAAATAAAAATTTTGAATGCAAAGTGACAATGTAATAGTGTTTAATGATATATATGTGAATAATAAGAATGTAGTCAATTACAAATAGTCTTCATTGTGATCAATCTAAAAATATTTTTTCCTACTATTCTTATTGTCACCCTTGTTAATTTTGTCATCATTTCATATCGATTATATGAAAAGGACAATTGAAATTGTAAACCATTTAAATATTTAGCTTGATTTGTCGTAGTAAACATCATACCTTGTCTCTCTTGCTCTCCAATATTAATAGTTTTAATTACTTTAACACAAAAATCAATGTACATTGTCAATAATGTTTTGTGCTTACATTGAAATCAATGCACACTATTAAACCAATGTCATTAAAATTAATGTACCATCATACATCAAATCGGAAATCAACATATATATTGAAATCAATGCATCTAATGCAAGAAATCAAATAAGATTAGAAAACAATATCTACATTGAAATCAATGCATCTAATGCAATTAATCAAATAGGATTAGAAATCAACATCTACACTCAAATCAATGCATCTAGTGCAAGTACGCAAATACTATTAGAGACCAACATCTACACATAAATCAATGCATCTAGTGCAAGCAATCAAATAGGATTATAAATCACCATCTACATTGAAATCAATGCATTTAGTGTAAGCAATCAATTAGGTTTAGAAATCATCTACATTGAAATCAATGCATCTAGTGCAAGCAATCAAATATATTTAGAAATCAAACCTTTACATTGAAATTAATGCATCTAGTTCAAGCAATCAAATAGGATTATCAATCACCATCTACATTGAAAGCAATGCATTTAGTGAAAGCAATAAAATAGTATTATAAATCATCTACATTGAAATCAATGCATCTAGTAAAAGTAGTCAAATATCATTAGAAATCAACATCTACACTAAAATCAATGCATCCAGTGCAAGCAATCAAACAAGATTAGAAATCACCATCTACAATGAAATCAATGCATCTAGTGCAAGAAATCTTCTTCCCTCTCTCCCCTCTCCATATATATCTATATCTCCCTCCATCTCTCCTTATTTGTTTCTTATCTAACCCCCCAAAACACAGATGCTCTCCCACTCCATATCTATCAATCTCTATGTCGCTCCCTCCCCATCTCCATCTCTCTCTTCTCTCTCTTCACCTTCCATATATATCTCTATCTCCCTATGTCTCTCTATATCAACCCCAAAACATACACTCTCTTTCTCCAATCTTTCTATCTATCACTCTCCCCCCCCTCTCTCTCTCTCTATGTATTTGTTCTTACCTCCCTCTCTCTCCCCTCCATCTCCATCTATCTTTCCATACCTCTCTCCACTATCTCACATCCTCTCTCTCTCTTCCTTTCTCTCTCTCTCTTTCTCTCTCTACCTTCCAACTTTGTTACTATATGCCTATCACTCTCTTTCTCTCCCCCTTTCTCTCCATCCATCCTTCCTTGTCTCTTTATCTCACCCACAAACATACACACTCTCTCTCCATCTATCCCTGGTCACTCCCTCTCTCTCTCCAGTTCTCACTCTCTGTGTCTTTATTCTTCCCTCCCTATCTCCCCCTCCTACTCCCTCTCTCTATCTGTCCTTCTCTTCACCTCTCTCTGAATTCCTCTCTCTTGTCATTCCTCTCTCTCTCTCTCTCTCCCCTGCAATCCTCTCTCTTCCCTCATCACTCTATTCCACTCTCTCAAGTCTCTCTCGTCCTTCCTCTCTCTCCCTTTCTCTCATGCCCCCCTCTCTCTGCCCCCCTCCACTCCCCCTCCCCCCCTCTCTCTCTCTCCAATCATTTATCATTCTCTCTCCCCCCCCTCCATCTTTATGTCTCTCTCTCCCTCTCTTACCCTTATCTATCTCTCTCACTCCTCTCCCTCTCTCTCTCTCTTCATTCCTCTTCTCCCCTCCCCTTTAGTTTATCTCCATCTCTCCCTTGTCAATCCCCCTATTTTTCCACTTCTATCATATGTCTTTGTTCTTCCCTTCCATATATAACTAGAGTTAATATATATATCATGATATATTAATATATATTATAATATACAAATTTAATTTTGTATTAATCCAAAGTTATTAAATTTAATAATATTAATATTATAATATATTAATATGAATATTAGATTTAATAATAATAATATTTTATTTATTTAACTTACTTCTTTATACATATTTTATATTTATTTATTTACCAAACCTTTTTTATAATTATGGTATTTATCCCAAAAGATGTTTTATTTATTCACCATACTTCTCCAGTAATTATAAAAAGAGAATTTATTTATTTACCATATCTCTGGTTTATTTATATTTTTTTTTATTTACCATTTCTCTTTTTTGAATGTCCGTAAATCTCTTCATATTTTAAAATTATATTGTTTAAATTTATTTTAAATGAATTTTTAATTGTTTATTTATGTCATTATATTGTTTAAGCAAGTATTATTTAGATTTTTATTTTTTATTTTTTTATTTTAGAATTAAATCTCATGTAAACCAACAAACTTACACCTATCCCCATACTAAACTGTAAAATACATATCTAACACATTTTTCCAAATATACAAATTTACACCTACAACCACAAACAAATACAAGTGTTGGTCTTTAGTGTGTCAATGCCCTTTGTTCGCGTCTCTCAGTCGTTTTCGTGACCTGCCTTTGTTCCGGTCTCTCCGCCATCTTTAAAAGCAAACAACACTGTTATCAGTATCGCTGCATTACAAAATCATCCGTCACAGGATAATAATCTAATTTTGAAGCATTTCAACTAATGAATGTATAATTATTATTTTCTATATGACATTGTGGTTGTAGGAGGCTAGCCATTTCCTTACGCTGCCTTTATTTCTCTGCAATAATTTCCTACAAGCTTAGAATTCAATATCGAATAAAGTTAGTTAGTTAGCAATCCAAGGCCAATTTTTACATGTGATTTTAGCAAGAAAGAATGAAGGAAAGGCAAAAACCAGTTTTTACATGCTCAATTTAGCAAGTAGGAACCAAAGGGAGGTAAACCAGTTTATACTTGCAACAATTGAAAATATCATATAAGTATTTCTCTTTACATTTTTTCATAATCAAAATAAATAACAAAAACATAATTTTCTTTCTTTACTTCTAAAAATGAAATGAAATTTATTTTGAAAGCACACAAAAAAATTTCCTTGTTTACTGCTGAAGATGATAAAAAAATCATTGAATTCCTACTTTTTATTTTGGTCTAGCTGAGGACGTCCTTATGGTTTGCAGAATTTTCATCGGTCTGTCAGTATATATATATATATATATATATATATATATATATATATATATATACACACACACACGACACTTGAAATTAATGGAGACGTGAAATATCTTATGAATGTTTTAGATTTTGGTATCGTGCTTGAGATTTTTAGTTTCTTTTTTCTTTTGCATCATATCATCATCATGGACAACTCCAAGAGATTCTGTTCAATATGACTATACAGAACCAATTGAAAAATTAGGGTTAGCATTTATGCGGGTGGAAGTGTCACTGGATAGAAGAATAGATCGAAACAAAAATTAAAACCATAGAGTGGATTGTCTGAGCAAGTGGTATAAAACCAGTAAGATTATTCTGACAAACCAGTTAATGTATAATGTTATCCTTCAGTGTTTACATCCGTGGACATTAATTCATCCAAAGTCAAATAGGATTTAAGAAAAAAATTTGCTTGCAGTATATCATATTCCAGATATTGTATATACTATAAAAGATTATTTCTACAAATACAAATTGTATTGAAATTAAAGGACAAAATTTCCCAGTGAATTGAAGAAATTTCATCGTAGACTGTTCCCCCAGGTATATTTGTTCCTATTGGTGACCTTAGTGGCCATAAACTTTAGGATTCTTTCCCAAGGTGATGGTGGAGGGAAGATCCCATTGTACCTGGAACAGACGTCGACTAGACTCACTTAGACTCTCCGGAGGGTTATCTTCACTCGAGATGGCATAGTGGAGAAACTTGCACCAGTCTGTTTCATTAAGCAGGTTGTCGAGGTAACTGTTCCAACCGCCATTTCTGCATTAAAATTCTACGATGTTGGATTTCATCACCAACTAGTGTTTTTAGTGTGGGAATCTACTGTTTGTGTGTGGTTTGACTCCTAGACTTGATAGCGCATGTTCATTTGTTTGTTTTTACTTTTAGAGACCATAGGTGTGATTTGTGAATTTTAATTGTTAAGTGTGAATTGTGAATTGTTAATTTTAGTTTTAAATTGTTAATAAAATTCACTGAAGTTGAATATAATGGAAATTGTTCCGGAATTTACCAACCAAGGAATCCCTCTTAACGAGAATCCTAATACTTTTCCTTGCTTTGGAAATGTTGGTCCTCCTTATATGGCTACATTGTCATTACCTGAATTTACAATAGGATTACCGATATGGTTATTTTCAACTTCGTTGGCCCCGAATACTCCAATTGTTCCACCTCAACCGGATGCTTCACCTCAACAGAGTTCACCATCTCAACATCACCAACCTTCTGTTGACCCTTTACCTTCTTTGCCCAATATGTCTTCCTCCCTTTCTTCCTTTTCACTTGGTAAAAGCCTTGACACTAGTAACCAAGTGACTAAGAAGAAGAAGAAAGAGAAGAAGAAGAAGAAGCAAAATAAGAAAGAAGTCAACCAACCAACCATAGCTCCAAGTGTTAGTAATGTTGAGGAAACCTCCAACATGGATCGTAAACCCAAATTCCCTTACAAGCTTTGTAACGGTGACCACTTCCTTATTAATTGTCTTGGTATTCCTAAGGTCTTGGAAGTATGGTCAGAAAAATCTCATCAACTTTCCATTTATCCATCAACCAATGATAGTCAGGTTCTTGGGAAAAAGGGTAAAGCTAGGTTTCCTTGTAAGTTATGAAAAGGGAGTCATCAAACTCACATTTTCCCTCACATGGATGAAGCCTGAAAATTGTTGGAAAACCTTATTGTTCCACAGCAAGAACTTCCAACTGGTTGTCGTAAACTTTCTCCCAAATTACCATCAACTGACAAAGTGATTGATCTAATTCCAAGTACATTCAATACCACTCTTCCATTGGAGAGTTAAACTGATATCACTCAAGTTAATGATCCATTAGTTGATCAAGTGGTCTACTCAATTTCAGATTCGGTCGATCCCGCTCTCCCTGAAGAGAGTGAACTTCATACCACTCAAGTTCTTTTTGTTACATCAGATTCTTCTACGCCAGGGGCATTACCCCTATTTCTACAAAACCTCCTCCAAGTATCGAGGTATTTTCCTTTGATTGGAATATACTGACAGAACCTTGTCTTCCTTCTTCCATCCCTTTCCAAATAATTGTTCAGGCTCGTCGTAAGAATGTGTGTCGCACACATGTAGATGAAGGTGCTTCTGTTAGTATTTTATCCTTAACTGCTTGGAAAGCTTTGGGTTCCCCTCAGCTTGTGCCTGTTACGCAGAATCTAAAAGCTTTTAACATAACCATTAGTGAACCTTTAGGGATCCTTCCTAAGTTTTCTATTACTTTGGAAGGAAAAACTGTCTGTATTGATCTTATGGTAGTTCGAGGCCCCTTGGATTTCAATTTACTCCTTGGGTGAGACTATGTCTATGCAATGAAAGTTGTCATATCGACACTCTTTCGCGTAATGTCTTTCCCTCACAATGGAAACATTGTGAATGTTGACCAAATTTCATTCGCTAGTCTTGATTAACTACCAATAATCCGACACCCCTAAATGTTCCTTATACTAAAGTGGCATCTACCTCGCCATGGGTTAATTATGTGGCAACCAATCCCATGTTTTCAGTTACCAATGCAAGCGAGCCTCTCACTATTTTCTCGTCTTCCTTTGACTTAGATCTGGTAATTGACATGGTAAACTCTATGGGGGAATTTGAACGTGATGTTCTTATCCCTATTGAGTACCTTGACATGTGTTCCTTCTAGAGAACTATTCTTCCATCTGATGAAGACCTCTTGAAGGCCATGATCGGGGTGTGTCCCTTGACATGTATTTCTTCCAGTTGGAAGCCATGATAAGGTCACTATGAGGAGAGTTCATGTTACTGTGTCAACCACGTTAAAAAATGAAACACGTTGCCAGAGGATAGTTCCTGTTACTGAGTCAACTTCGTTAAAAAATGAATCAGGTTTCAGGATAGTTCCTTTTACTGTGTCAACCTCGTTAAAAAATGAAACAAGTCTTATGAGGATATTTCCTTTTACTGTGTGAAGCTCATTTAAAAAATGAATCAGTGGTTAAAGAGGAAAGTTCTTTTTACTGGGTCAACCTCGTTAAAAAATGAATTAGATATGAGGACAATTCTTTTCCTATGCCAACCTTATTAAAAAATGAAACAGACCCATGAGGACAGTTCTTTTCCTGTGTCAACCTCATTAAAAAATGAATTAGTATGTTATGTAGGTAGATTGTAGAGAGTAGTTATGAGGATAGTTCTTTTCCAGTGCCAATCTCGCTAAAAAATGAAACAGACCCATGAGGACAGTTCTTTTCCTATGTCAACCTCATTAAAAAATGAATCAGTAGGTTATGTAGGTATATTAGAATTAGTAGTTTATGAGGATAGTTCCTTTTACTATGTCAACCTCGTTAAAAAATGAAACAGGTCACTATGAGAAAAGTTCTTTTCATGTGTCAAGCTCTTTAAAAAATGAAACAAATCCGCTCCTAGTCAATTCGAGTCTTTCATCTGATCTCGTAAATGAACCTTCATTCCATCCAGCTTTTAGTAATTGGTAGTTTACTTAGTTGAATGAAATGAAGCTTGCGGGGCATGCGCTCTAGCAAGTTACGCATGGGGGGCATTAAAAGAAAAACCCGTTTAAAGCATAGTTTCCCTACGTTTCAAGCTTGTGTAAAAATGAAACAAACCTATCTAAAGCATATTTTTTCTCTGTTTCAAGCTTTTGTAAAAATGAAACTATCTTGAGTCGATTTCAGTTATTATTTTCAAGACTCATTAAACTCATGAAAATCTCAAGATTATTTTGCTATCTTTCATTCTCGTAAAACACATGAAAATGTCGAGCTCTTTTCGTCTTTTCCTGCACATAAATTAAATTGAAAATCAGCCATATGAGTACATTTTTATCCCTTTTTCGAAATCGTTAAAACTTAAGAAAAAGCGAAACAAGATGAGTATACTTTTATCACTTTTTTGGACTCTTGAAAATTACAAAAAAGAAAAACCTTGGAGTTCTCTTTTAAGCCCTTTTCAGACTCTCTAAACATGAAAATAATGTCGAATACTTGACTATTCAAACTCGTTAAAGGAAATGAACAGTCGTCCCTTCAGTATAAGTTTACCCCTTTTCCGGACTGAAATGGACTATTTACGAAAAAGGTATACGTTGACTAATCATGGTCAATAGAGTTCTCTCCCGCATTATTTTATCCTTTTTCAAGCCTGAGAGACTAAATTTACGAAAAAGTACATCCATGGAGTTTTCTTAAGTTTTTTCTTCTGACTCCCTAAAAATGAAAAACACCAAGTTTCTCCTATACTGGACTCGTTAGATTTTAACAGTAAAGGACCTATCAATTTTAAACAGGAACGGACCACTCCTTCTTAGGGTTCAATTTTAAACTAAGTTGGACTCATTAGAAGGATGAGCTTATAAACAAGCAACTGTTATCCTCCTCAAGCTTGTCAAAAATAGAGAGGTACTTGCCAGAAATGGTGGGGGAAAAGAGAGAAAAACGAATCTGTTTGTTACATTTTGATTTTCAAAAAGCCGTTTACCACTCTTGAACATGACACTTTTGTCCATCTAGGTTGGTAAAATCCTTTGCCTATCAGTTAATCAAACCACATTGAAGGTCTTCAGCCGGTTTCTGGGTATTATCTTAGGGCAACTGTTACCGAACCATATACAGTGTCGTTATGTGTTCAAGAGGACAGACAAACAAACCATTCATCTGCAAACATTTGTCTCCATTCGCGTTGACCATCCCTGAGTCAGTCCTTGCAAAAAATTTCTTCAAAACATGATCTATGGTTTTGTGTCGTGAGCTTGCTTACGACGGATCACTTTCTATCGACGACAGCTCATCATCTAGGAATTTGATCTAGAATCCATCAGTACCTTGAAATCTGCATGCCTTAATGGCTGGTTTCTCGCCTTTGACGACAAGTTGCATCATTGACCTTCGATCAAACGATTCCGCGAAATGTTCAACTTCAGATCACTTATTCACATTCTATGGATTGTACTAAGTAATTTGAGAGCCATTTTCATTATTGGTGGTTTCTCTCACACTTGTTAACAGTTCACATCATTGACTGGTAATCAATTAGGTTCTACCATGTTCAACTTCAACACATTGAATCGCATGGATAGAATCGTACTAGTTCAGGAAGTAGAAATCAAGACCCTGGATCTAGTTTCCACCATCCAAGCTGCGAGGAGTTTTATTATTCATTATGCAGTAGACTTTATAGATGGTTGTGTCCATGCTGTGTCTACACTATTGATGTAATATTAAAATCATTTTTGTATCAGAACAAGTTTAGTTAGTTTTTATCTAAGTATGGGAATGCCTACCTCAGTGATGATATATATGTGTGTGTGTGTGTGTGTGTGTGTTTTGAATTGAATTTTTTTACAGGATTCCGACTGGGGTGTCCATAGGCCGATCCTCGAAATTATAAAGTACTTAACTCTTCATCTATTATAGACTTCGCACTTTAGGAGGCAATTTGTTACATTGAAAATTGTCACCTTGACGTTTTGTTGTCCGTATGAGCTCATTATCACTCATGCATTTCTCCCTTGCAAGTCTAAACACATTAGTTCCTAATATCAAGCCTTGAAAATAAGAGAAAAGCTCATAAAAGTCCTTAAAACACTTGTACCGCACTTGCTCTTTGTTTTACCTGCGGTACCGTATCTTTTGTAAAGGAAAAATGTGGTACATACCGCACTTTTTCTTCATTAAAAGTGCAGAGCCCTGTAAAAGGAAAAAAAGGCGCAAGTAAAATCTAAAAGCTCAGATTGAGTCATTTTTAGAAGCTTCTAGAAAAAATCTTGCGGTGGGAAGTTCGTTCTTTTCAGGTTCATGTATCCCATCCATTAAGGAGCTAACCCCTTGATGTAAAGAGATAATCGCTTTGAAGATGGATTCTATCCCTTCTTGTTTGGAGCTGTAACCTCCTCTATTTCGTTATAAAAAGAGGCATAGGGCAGCCTCAAAGGGAGTTGAAGCTTTAGTATTATTTGAGGTGAGATGTTGTTGGAACTTAGACCCTTTTAGCTGAGATTTTATGTGGGAAAGATTACATACCTGTATGTATCTCAGTTAGAAGAGTGCAAGGCTTGTCATAGTAAGGGAGATTCCTACTTCGAACCCCAGGAAGACTAGTACAACATCAAGGAGGACACGGTTGTAAGGTTATTCTTACTATTCAAGTTTAATACAAATAAGTCCGTTTTTTCCCAACAAGCTGTCAATTGATTGGTTTATTTTATGGATTCCTTGATCACCATAATAGATATGATTTATGAATATATGCTATGCAAGTGCTATTTGATGTTTATTTTTTTGTGATTGCAGATCTTCGAAGGCAACTCTTTCAGGCGACTGAAGGACTACTACTACAAACAAGCGTTGGATCAAAGGTAAGATTGTCAAGCCTTTATAGCATTTAATTATGAATCACAATATATCTAGAGAAAGATAGATTTAATTGTTTGTTTGTTGCTAGCTGTCCGTAGGACACTTGGGAGGTCTGTCTTGTCCACAAGAACGACTTATTCGTCCAACAAGCAGTGATTCCAGAAGCAAATGAAAAACACAGAGAGGGGAAATTTTTGTTTGAAAATCCAAACCAATAGTTCTGAGGGAAACTGTATTTTGTAACATTCCAAGTTTTTTTAATGAAATAGAGTGTTTTTCTCCATCTCTGTGCACATTGTTTTCTTGTTATCTCTGTGTTAAAAGAGGACATTTATGTTCCTCTTTAATTGTTAAGGAATTATTAGAAATTCCAACATGGTATCGGAGCTAGTCCAGGCTCTCAACAGTTGCTGAAGAAGCTGTAGGAAAGGAAGAAGAAGCTTGTTGAAGTTTTCTCCAGCAGAGTGAAAGTTTAGCAAAGTCAAATATTTATCAAAATCAAAGTTATTTTTTTCCTTTTAAGATTACAGTCCAGAGAGTTGTAAAAGGAAGTTTTTAGAGACAAAGCTTATCTCTCTAGTAGTGAGAAAGTTTGTTTAATAAACACAGTCAAGTTTTAGCATAGTTCTGTAAAGCTAGCAATGGCAGGAGCCAACACAAGCACGAGTATGGGAAATACTCAACTCCCACAGTTCAATGGGAAGAATTATGACTATTGGGAAATCAAAATGAGAGCCCTGTTGTTTCGAGAAATAATACCCTAAAGGTCTTGGGTTGACAACCTTCACAGATCAGGGGCATGCCATTCAATAAGGACTCACTTTAACCAAATTCTACACTGAAAACTAGATACTATTGGTTGCAGAACTTACCCGTAAGTCCCTCGGCTGATGTAGATCTCACGGGGTGCAAACCCCCTGCAACACTTTGTGCTCTGAAACCTATAAATCCACAAAGAACGGACACAAAAACCTAGTTGTACAACATATATGGTTCCTAGATGTTAGTGAAAACCATGTATAATATCATAAAAACAATATGAAATGTTCAATTAATGATTATTACACATCTGTAACACATCATAAACACGTAAATATCGAGAACAATATAGCTTTTCTTATTATGAATGACACATACAGTAATCAAAATGTGGAGAGATCACTCGAATCCTGCGACGACCTTCGAACATACCATCCTCTGGATCCGTCCAGCCCTAGCCTCACAAGAATTCTTCCAAGATTTGTGCACAATATATGTCATATATGGTGATGAACATCTCAAGGAAACAGGGGTTTCCTGAATATACCTGGGAAGTGCAGGAGGCATGGGAATATCAAACTTGAATAGGGCACCAAAAGAGTATAATATCTATATTTTTTCTCTCTCCTGTAGGCCATTCCTTTTAGGGGTTTTTATACTCCCTCAAATTAGTTTCTGCAGTTAGGAGCAGTCAGGCCAAGGGCTGGAGTGGTTGAATTACTGGAATAATCATCAAACCTGCCTCAAATATAGGGAATTTATATATTTTTTAATAATTAAAAAGGTATACATGGATCTCTATGAATGGACTCGTGTGTATACGCGAAAAATTCTGGGCAAAGTTGCGTATGGGTTTTAAGATATTGTTTTTTGAGAAAATTTTCAAGTCTGGGGGAAAGGGTGCCCAAGGCCAAAGTGTAAATCATCAAGTACATGAAGGTGAGAATTGACACTATAACACCTGTTTGCCTGTCAAGATTTATGGGAGCTAGTTGAAGATGGTTTAGAAGAACCAGCAGATGAATAGCATTTAATGCCTTAACACAGGTAGAGAAAGATTTGCTGAATAGCAATAGAAAGAAGGACTCAAAAGCCCTCTTCTATCTCTATCAGGCAGTGCATGAAATCATATTTCCAAGAATTGCAGCACTAAAGAATTCAAAGGATGCATGGGATACCCTCCAGATATTCTATCAAGGAATGGATAAGTTAAAGACAGCAAAGCTTCAATTAATGAGAAGAGATTTTGAAGTTATTTGCATGAAAGAGTCTGACACAATAGACACATTCTTCACATTATTGATTGGGTTGGTTACCCAAATGAGATCTCATGGAGAGACAAAAGAAGAAAGAAGAATAGTGGAGAAATTATTGAGGAGCTTACCCTCAAGATTTGATGTGATAGTAACAACCATTGAAGAGACAAAGGATCTCTTAATGTTTACAGTTGATGAGATTCATGCATCATTGATGACACATGAACAAAGATTGAGCAGAACAACAAACTCATATTTGGAACACGCCTTCAAGACCCAAATTTCCTTTGGAAGAGGAAGAAGTATAGGCAGATCATACTACAGAGGAAAAGGTAGAGGCAGAAGCCAAAACAGAGGAAGAAACAACCCTACAAGTACAAGTGGAAGGGGCAGCAATCAAAGTCAGAATCAAAGCCAAGGAAGCAACCAACAAGGTGGACAAAATCAAGCACATGGACAAAGATATGATAAATCCCAAGTCCAATGTCATTACTGTAAGAAGTATGGGCACTATGCCAATGAATGTAGGAAGAAACAGAGTGACATGGGTAATAGACCCAGTGCTAATTTCACTAAAGAAACTCTAAGCCAAGAGAATTTATTTTTAGCATGTAATATGGCTGAAGAGAAAAGTGAATATATATGGTTTCTAGATTCAGGATGTAACAACCATATGACTGGAAACATTTCTATGTTTTCCATGTTATATGAAAATGTGAAGTCTCAAGTAACATTGGGGACAAATAGAAAAGTCTTTGTCGTAGAAAAGGGCAGAGTGAGTGTTCTAACAAAGAAAGGAGAAAAGAAAACCATATCAGATGTTTACTATGTACCTGGTATGAAGTGTAACCTTTTGAGCATTGGACAGCTCATTCAGAAAGGCTACAATGTATTCTTTGAAGATGATGTATGTATCTCATGGACATACCACCAAGAAAACAGAATGTTTCCTCTCAAAATGAGAGCAGATTTAAAGAAAGGAGTTGCAATGGAAACAGTGACACAAGAGACATTCCAAAGAGAAGCAAAATATGAAAACTGGTTATGGCATTTGAGATTTTAACATCTCAACTTTGGAGGTCTGAATTTGTTGCACATAAAAAGAATGGTAAAGGGATTACCATTGATTGAAAATCCAGACAGCCTATTTGAAGGCTGCATCTTGGACAAACAACACAGAGAAATATTTCCACCAGGAAAGAGCATAAGGGCAAAGGCACTCTTAGAAATAGTCCATTTTGATTTGTATGGACCAATGCAAACACCATCATTAGCAGGCAGCCACTATATGCTGACCTTTATTGATGATTAGACAAGAAAAACGTGGGTTTATTTCTTGAAGTTGAAGAGTGAAGTGTTTGAGATATTTTTCCACTTCAAAGCTCTTTTAGAGAATCAAAGTGGGCATCATATTAAATTCCTTAGGACAGATAGACGAGGAGAATATATCTCCAAATAATTTCTGTGTTTTTGTAGAGAAAATGGAATTCACAAGCAATTTACAACAAGGTATACACCACAACAAAATGAAGTTGCTGAAAGAAAAAACACAACCATCATGGACATGGTAAGAAGCATGTTGAAGGCAAAACATTTTCCAAATGAATATTGGGTTGAATTTGTACATTGTGCAGCATATGTCTTGAATAGATGCCCAACAAAGAGTGTAATGAACAGAGTTCCGGAAGAAGCATGGAGTGGCATAAAACAATCTGTCACCCACATGAGAGTATTTGGTTGTGTGGATTATGCACACATTCCAGATCAGCTAAGGAAGAAGTTGGACACTAAGGGGGAGAAGTGCATATTTGTTGGATATAGTGAAGAAACCAAAGCATATAGATTGTATAACCCATCTACCAAGAAATTTATGATAATCATATATGTACAGTTTATTCAGGAAGAAGCTTGGGATGAAAGCATTGAGAAAACAGTGAATGTAAAAAGTTGTTTGTCTCATGATGAAGATGAGGAAGAAATGGCTGAAAGAAATCCCTCATTAGCAGCACCACCTCCGCCAACATAGGGACAACAAGGGACACCACAAGCAGGTATAAGAACACCCTTGAGAAGTGGTGACAGTGCTTCTCCAAGCACATCACAAGGAGTAGATTTGAGTGCTTCTACAAGCACAAGTTCAACAAGTGAAAGAGGAACCAGATTCAGAAGTCTGAATGAAATTTATGAGCAAGAAGAATGTATGAACTCTTTATTTGCATTGTATTTTCATGTAGAAGATCCTACTCATTTTGAAGAAGCAGTAAAAGATAAGAAGGGGATAGATGTTATGGATGAAGAAATAAATGCAATAGAGAAAAATAAGACATGGGAATTAGTTGATCTCCCAAAAGATAAGGAAGTTATTGGAGTGAAGTGGGTTTATAAAACCAAAATCAATGCTGAAGGTAAGATTGAAAGTCACAAGGCCAGACTTGTTGTCAAAGGCTACAAGCAGCAACAAGGAAGAGACTATGAGGAAACTTTTGCACCAGTTGCAAGAATGGAAATAGTAAGAGAAGTGATGTCCATAGCAGCACAACGTAAGTGGAAAGATTACCAAATGGATGTGAAATCAAAATTCCTAAATGGAGTATTGATGGAAGAGGTATATGTTGAAAAACCTCTAGGATATGAGAAAGAAGGCCAAGAGCACAAGGTATGCAAATTGAAGAAAGTTCTGTATGGGCTGAAACAAGCACCAAGAGTAGGATATCTACTGGAAAATGGGTTTGATAAATGTGAAGGAGAACCCACATTATACATCAAAGAAAAATATGGTAGGATGCTCATTTTTGTTTTATATGTTGATGATGTGATATTCACAGGTAATGATACTTACCTCATTGAGAATTTTAAAACAGTCATGAAAGAAGAATTTGAGATGACTAATTTAGGATTGCTGAGATACTTCTTAGAAATATAAGTATAGCAAAATGAAAATAAGATGTTTATTTATCAAGAAAAATATGTAAAATAAATTTTGGAAAGATTTAACATGCAGGATTGCAAGGCAACAATTACTCCTACAGTGATGGGATTGAAACTAATCAAAGAAGACAACAGCAAGGATTTTTATCCAAGTTTGTATAAAAGCATAGTTGGCAGCCTTATGTATTTGACTACAACTAGGCCTGACATTATGCATGTTGTAATTTTAATTTCCAGGTTTATGGAAAGGCCAAAGGAGGAACATTGGCAAGCAGCAAAGAGAATCTTAAGGTATGTAAAAGGAATGAAGAGGTACGGTATTTTATACACCTCTTCGGAAAATTTTGAATTGATTGGATATACTGACAGTGATTGGGCTGGAATTATAGATGATAGGAAAATCACCTCTGGATATGTTTTTCATATGGGATCAAGAGCCATCTCATGGACTTCTAAGAAACAACCAATTTTGGCTTTATCAACAACAGAGGCAGAGTATGTAGTAGCTACAGCAGCAGCATGTCAAGCAGTATGGATGAGGAGAATGTTGAGAAGTTTGTGTCATGAACAGGTAAAAGGCACAATAGTTTATTGTGATATTAACTCAGTAATAGCTTTATCCAAGAATTCAATGTTTATTGTGAAATTGTTCAAAAGCATTGCAAAATAGAAGAGCAGTTTGTTGATATCTTAACAAAACCATTGGGGCAGAAAAGTTTTAATTATCTTGGGAAATACCTGGGAATGTATGAAAACAGAAGTTCTGATTAAGGGGTAGTGTTGGAATTTAATCCCAACTGCAACCTGAGTAGAAGGAGGACAAACTTCAATTTTGATGGAAAATTCAAAAGACGAAGCAGCAGCAATTTTTCAATTTTGTTTTACACTCCATCTTGCATTTAATCTCTGGGTTTAAAAACCCTACAAAACCAATTTTTGTCTTTACAGGCCATAGCCCTTTTCTGTAGTGAAATTCATGGTTTAAACCACACGCAAACCCCCGCCATTACGCTCCACCAACTATTATAAATCCTGCGCATTTGTTTTGAATTAAACCATCCACGTCAATCATGTGGAGCCCGCCAGGTCCACGTCAAAAATCTCCTCAGCCAATCACGTGTTATTGCAAGCCCTTAAGGCTTACATCATCACCACTCAACCCATGCGATAAACTCTGTCCCCACCACCATACCACGTCAACACCCATCGACCAATCACAAATGTATCACATGATTTCGTGCTGATGTCATCACCTCTCCAAAGTCGCGCAATAAAGGAGGACCCACCTCCGCCAGTTCATTTGCCTCAGACCAATAACGCATCGTCGCACATCTTTGAGGTCCAGTCAGCAAGCGGTTTAATTGATGCGATAACCTATCGCATGATATATTAAAAGGTTTTTCATTATGGTTGAAATCTGTGATACATTTTATTCTTCATAAGGTTTAAAACTTAGGCTTAATGTTTTCTTTTTTTATGCTCCAGTGATAGTTTCAATTCGAAAGGTTAAACTTAGGTTTATTTCATATATGTTGTAAACATACATGTTTACAACATATATATAGGCAGTAGTATTATTGCATGCGTGTGTGGCAGTGACTGTGTATGTCAAGAATATAATAGGCAGAGTGTGAAAAAGACAGTGAGCAAGAGGATTGTGTGTATACCAAGAGTAGAAGAAGAAGGAAGTAAGTTGTGTGTGTAGCAATGAGTCTAGAAGCAAATGAAAAACACAGAGAGGAGCAATTTTTGTTTCAAAATCCAAAACAGTAATTCTGAGGGAAACTATATTTTGTAACAGTCCAAGTTTTTTTAATGAAATAGAGTGTTTTGCTCCATATCTGTGCATATTTTTTTCTTGTTATCTCTGTGTTGAAAGAGGTCATTTCTGTTCCTCTTTGATTGTTAAGGAATTATCAGAAATTCCAACAAATTTTCCACTGTTGCTGAAATCCCACCTCAAAGGTGACCTGCAGGTTGCGTACATAAGTGAAATATCAAGTGAATGCTGGAAAAATCATGTAATGGTTTTCTTATATAACATATTTGTAATGGTTTTCTTATAGAACATACGTTGTACACTACACTAACTGCTACAGAAATAATGTTGAACCGTTGTAGAGGAAATTAAAAACTAAACTGTAAATAATGACAATATAGGAAACAACGAAATCCATGTGCGGAAAGCGTGGGTATAAGGAAGCGTTTTTTGAAAGAAAAGAAACGAAAAATGACTCTCCACATCCCTGGGGTCGTTAACATCTGAATGATCAGACCTATATCTTGATCAATAAATGTCCACAACATCTTCAGATTGAATCAAATTCATAGAGATAATCAAGTGAAACAAAAAAAGAGCAATAAGTGTAAACTGGTAGCAGAGGGAATCACAATACAAGAGCTTGTATAGGTTGAAAGGTGGCAAAGTAGAATTGGCTACGAGTGAGGCCAGGGATTCAAGACATAAAAAAAAATTAAAATGGGGCAATTTGTGTCCACAATCTGCAGTCGTCTCAGATTCTCATAGTTTACAAGTCTTCGAAGTTGAGAATGATAACACTTATATTGATGTATAAATTTATTGAATTTTCCATCACGTTACATATATAGGAAACTTTTAAAACATTACATATAAAGTTTACATCTAGCTGCACATCTATTCTATATTGAATTGTATAGTGTTTTTATGCTCAATAAAAGCTTTATATTTAAACTAAACAATACATGTTAGCACTCGTTAATTATATTTTTAGAATATTACACTCACAAATATGCATGGTTAGTCTTTATTTATTCTTTTACCCTAAGCAGGTTTTTTTTGTACCCTGAGTAGGAAACCAAAATTAGAAGTCTTTGAGCCTTTCAAATTTGGTGGGGTAGGCTTTAATGTCTCAAATCCACAAAATGTTTTTCATACTAAGTCTAGAGCTACTTATAGATATGGACAACATCAAAAAACTATTCAAGAAACTGGCATAATCAGAAAACACTAACTAGTCCTCAAAGGACTCAATCAGCGTAGGATATTTTGCGCTAAATCCTGGAATTTCAAAGTAATGATGGTACCAAAGGTGTTGTTCGATTCATCCCAGTCGGACATTCTGTTACTGAACCTGGTATTGTTCAAGTTGAAAGTCTTTCTGGATCTCTTGCAAGGTAGGATCAGTCTTCATGTATTCAGAGGTGTGCATGATGGCTTTGGCCACCAAATTTTTCATCATCCAGCAAAAGTGGATTGTCTATTTATATTGGGTGACCTTGTCACGGAAATTTCTAGGGTCAAGAACTAGTAGCTCACAGTAAACTTCCTATGCCTCCTCATCTTGGCGAGTAAGGTCGGCCTCCCATATTACAATAACCTATCGGACCTCTTTCAGAATTCCCCTCACATATGCATACACGACATCCCTGTTATGTTTTTCTTGGGATATTCAACTATCTTTCTTGGGTTTTTGAGAGGAGGATTCCCTTCTCATGACCTGGGAGCCCCTTTTACAATTCCTCCTATGGTTATCCACTTCTTTTTCTCCTTTCATGGTTTTTGCTCGAGCCATCTCTGGCACAGTCACCTAAAAAACAATGGAGTCTTCGAGCAAGAACCATGTCCAAGCAGCCACCCACACCAATTTGAATGGGTCGCCACGCAGGTAATTGGCACCTGAGAAAATATACAATAGCAGAAACGGGATTGATAGAACATTAGTCTCGGGGTAATGGCACAAAACATCAAACAAGTCCTCCAACCTCCGTCGACGTTACCTTTCCTGTGTTACCACCCTCTCTCGAACTATTACGCAAAGTAATGAAGTTCAGAGACGGGTCACAGTCCTCTCAAAGGAAGAATTCCCAGCACCCACTATAAATCACCCTCCAATTTGGGCCAGAAAATATATATATATATATATATATATATATATATATATATATATATATATATGAAACTAGAACAGCAATGAGACATAGCATATGTATCAGTCGCGAGGGTTTTACATAAATCCATTCAAACCCGACATAGTTTATTACTAAACCACCCAAACAAAAGCATAAGATTCCCATTCTATGGAGCAACCATACAAGACAGAGACCGACTTTGAAAACAATAATTCATAATAGAATGTATGCCTCCTAGCATTCTTGTGATGCAAAACAACAACAGTAAAAAAGCAAATGAGCCCTTCGAATAATAGAGACCATATACCTACATGAAATCTCCATATTTTCAAAACTTTGGTAGGAGAAAGGAAACAACACATACCCTTTACCTTTCGTCTGGATGTCGAAGCCGAGTCCTCCCTTCTAGTCGTAACTGATTGCATACCACGCCTATATAACTCAATCCTCAAGCTGTCTATTGCACGGAGATACACTAAACTACCCCACGTAAACAATTAACTAGAACTTCACATATACCTTCGTTGTATTACTCTGCCAGCACAAGTTATCATCCTTCCACCCTATGCACACGCAACCAGCTATACCCTCACTCCCACTCCACTTGTCGTCAGTATGACATGGCCTCATTCCTTCATAACTCATATTAATTTCCATGATCTTTGTCCCGGATGGGGCTTCTAGCTAGATCGCACCGTGATCGGGGTGTTATTATTTAAATTTGATGAATTGTTATTATTTAAATTTGTTTTAATGTGATATGCATATTATGATTTTTTCTTAGAAAAATATTTGTAATTTTATTAATTAAAAAAATGCAATATAACAAATTAAATTGAATTTATTTATTATTTTTATTACCTTTTTAATTTATTCAACATTATGTTTTCTTAGTTTAAAAAATTATAGTTAAAATAAAATTGAGATAAAATAGTCAATTTACCATTAGAAATTTTTGGGCTTTGAAAGCCCGCTAGATCCATCTTAACTCGAGATCTACCAAGTGTCAAAAGGGATTAAATCTCTTGTTGCACCAAGAGGTGCTCTCCAAGCCAATATGGAAGAGATGTTAAGATGTCTTGTCCTATCCTATAAACATTGTGACTTGGTCAAATTACATAAAAAATCAAAAAAATAAAATGAGGTAAAGTATTTAAGGAGCTCTAAAAACCCTTGCTACATAATAATAATAATAATTAATAATTAAAAAAAAATTAGGTAAAGTATTTAAGGAGCTCTAGAAACCATTGCTACATCTACTTATTCCCCTAGCCATTCAATCTTTGTTTTGTTTGCATGGATTTTTTGCACACAGTTTAATGGTGAATCCTTGTGATTTGGCAAAAAAAATTGTTTCTTTTTCAGGTATGGTTGTCGATCAAGCTAGCTCTTCTTCGGTTTCATACAACTTTATGTTTAAATTTGGTTCTCATCCTCACATGGTACAATAAATTTCTTCCTTCAATATTCTTGTAGATGAGGAAGTTTTTTGTTGTGAAAAATATTTTTCAAAGAATGACTTGGTTTGCAAGTTTAATGGAACTCTCCAGTTGTCCAATCTTCATAAATGGATCTCTCAGTCATGTAAGCCTCTTTTAACAAACAACTTGAATATTTTCCAATCCGTATAGATGGATCTCATTTATTTAAGCCTCTTTTAATAAACAAGTTGAATATTTACGCTATGGCACAAGGTTTCTTTAGTGTGGTTTTTGGTAATATTGAGGACAAGAAGGCCATTTGTGAAGTTGGGCCATATTTTTGGGGGAGTGTTGATCTCTTCATGCAACCTTGGACTCGCACGACCTAGTAACAACATCAATATCCATAGCCCTAGTTTGGTTAAATCTTCCAAACTTTTCATTTCATTTCTGGAATCACACATGGCTTTCCACCTTTAGGAATGCACTGGGAAAATTCTATCATTGTTGTCCTGAACAGAAAAAATTGCAAGACTATTTATGCCTGCATTCATGTGGAGATGGACTTCAACAAGGGTTTTCCCACAAATATTGATTTGATGGCTCCAAACTATGTTTGGGTTCAAATGCTAAACTATGAGAATATTTCATTTTGGTGTAGAGAATGCTATGTAACAGGGCATGTAATTTAAAATCGCCCCAAGTGTTCCTTGAATAGTATAAACCAAAAAAAATCCCAAAGACCTGAATGGTGGGAAAGAGCACAAGTTGATCACTATATGGTATTCAAAGAGGAAGAGAAAGAACCACAAGGAAGCATATACTTTCAAAGAAATCACATCGCAACATAATATAAGAATAAAAAATCATTTGCCAATGTGGATCCTATGGTCGCTAGTAAGGATTCCCTCGATGCAGCGTTAGTGGAAAAGCAACAAACCCTCATGGAAAACGAAACCCATTCAAAAACCATAAGGAATATCATTGAAAAGAAAACTTCTTGGGTAGATCAAGTGGATGAGGAATATTTCAATAATATTATCTTGTAGTTGTCCTGAATTTGCAAAAAATGTGGGTTGGATTCAAATTGGGAAGAAAGGAAAAAAAAATTCATCAAGAAAAACAAGAATTCAAACTAGATCAAAATAAACTTATAAGGGAAAATGGAATGTAAATGTGTTTGTATTTTGGGGATTTTTTAGAAAAAAATTAGTTGGAAAGAGACTAAATTTTTTTGTATCCTAGGGAACTCATGTGAGGATTTAGATTGAGCCTCTCTGCTCAATACCAATACCAAACCTGCAAGGAATATTGGAATATGTAACGGTTGTGGCCTTGTGATATATATAATTTTTAATAATACAAATCTCCAACAGTTTAGTTTTTATAAAAAAATTGAGGTAAAATAGTCAATTTACTGTTACAATTTTTGGGCTCTAGATTTTGACAACCCATGGTTTTGACAATGATATTCTTATGTAAAAAAAAATATTACATGTGTAAATTTTAAAGAAAAAACAAATCTCTTTTCAATCTAAAAGAGATTTGCATCTCAAGAAATTTAATCTCTCGACATCTAAACAATAATTTATTTTTACTTATTAATAATTATTACTTAATCTTTAATATTAATTTCTTTACTTTTAATTAATTTATTTATTTACTCTTAATCATTACCATTAATATTTTATTGTTTTAATATATAATTTTCAATAATGGTATTTCCGAATAGTTGATTATATTGTTATTCCTAACTTTACCTTTAATCCTTAATATTTAACATTTTACTTTTTCATCTCTCACATTTTTATTAATTATCAATATTTAATACTTTACCCTTAACTACAATCTTCATTAACGTTTTACACTCACTTTCCTCCTTTTTTTTTCCACAGAAAAAAATCAAACCGTCTATTAATATATAGGGGTTACATAGCATATGCTGAGCATTTCCTTTCCCTTGTTTACAGAGAAAGCCAAAAACACTGTTTGTAGAAATATCCAGAAATTTCCTCCAGACAGCCATGTCACAAAACTGATCTTTTGGACAGCTAGATACCTGTAGTTTCCCCAACTCCCGGCTTCCTAGAAGGAAAACAGCCAAAACAGAGTGATGGGGAAGCCATAATGTCAGAGTTTAAACCAGATAGTAGGCACTGTACTGGCAAAAAAACAAAAGGAAAAATAAGGTTCAGACGTGTACAGGAACTCAGGCCTCCTATGACAGGAAAACAACGCTGAGTCCTGAAAAATTTTATACATAAACAAAGGAAAATAAGTAGCAGTATATACATCGAAACAGAACCAGAATAAAAAATTATGCAAAAGCTGGGGGAGCGAGTCGCCTTGCCGCCCCATCAACCACCTCTTCAACTATCCATTCGCCCAAAACCTGCTCAGTGCCTTTTTTAGAAAGGCTATCTGCTTCTGAATTTCTTTCCTTGAAAATGTGACAGATAGTGAGCCCAGAAAACCAACATTTAATATTTAAAATCTCATTAAGCAAAGGAGATAACAGAAAGTTCTTGCAGTGATGTGAGCCGTTGGCCCACTTGATAGTGCTCAAAGAGTCTCCGAAAATCTGGGCTTTGTGCTCATTGCACGCAACGAGCCATCCAAGAAGAAGGTGCAGTTCTTTAAGCTTGGAAAAGTTGTTTGTTCCGGTACCAAGCCCTATGGATGCTTTGAGAATTTTTCCAAAAGGAAGGTGAATGACCAGGCCAGCTCCACAGTTCTTGTTGATATCTGAGGCCCCGTCGAAGTAAGCCCAGGGAATGGATCCTTTAATTTCTTCCTGCTGAACAGGCCTGCTATTCTGTGAGATGGAGGAGGATGGGATGTTTTCATAGATTGCCACCCCCTCTGCTGCTAATCTAGCAACTGGAAAGGCGGAGTCGTTGAAGATCAAGCGGTTTCTGGCAAGCCAGATTCCCCAAACAACCAGAAGAGGCAGCGCTCTGACTTTTTCATTGGTTGCCTGTTGCCACCAAGAGTTCCAAGCTTCAGATATTTCCACCCCCTCCCAAACGAAGGGGGTGTTGGTCAGTCCCAACATTTTGTTCCATAAGCTTTTGGAGAAAGAGCAGGAGAGGAAAATATGCTGAGTTGTTTCCTCGCTCTCCTTGCACAAGGGGCACCGCCCGAGTCCAATTTTCCCCCTTTTTTGAAGATAATCCCATGTGGGGACTCTATTTTGGAGTACACACCAGAAGAAAATTTTGGTCTTGGCTGGCCCTTTCAATTTCCACAGTGGCTTGGCCCACCAGCTAGGTTCCTCCCATCCCTTTTGAGTCATTAGCCAGTCATATCCTGCTTTTGGTGAGTAAAGACCGGTCTGAGAATGAACCCATCTCAGCTCATCTGGCTTTTCTGAAATGCGAATGTGGGAAGTTAGCAGTCTTGTACAATAGGCCCCCCATTCCTACTGCCACCTGTCATCTAGGCCGAGAGTTTCCCCGGTGAACCACTCATATCGCCAGATGGAAGAGTTTGCATGATCTGCAATTTGGTTGAGGGAAGATAGCCCTTTGCTATTAAGATCATCAAACAAATCTCGAGAGAGGGCAAAAGAGTCCGGGCAGCCCACCCAGGGGTCTCTCCCGAGCCTTACTGATCTGCCATCTCCCACGTTCCATACTAAGCCTTTTACAATGACCTGAGCAGCAGCTACCAGAGCTTTCCAAACCACGGAAGAGTTTTTTGAGGATTTTTTGGGCATTCTGATCCATTCCAAAGGAGTGAGAGGGTCAATATACTTCCTTCTGGTTACAGCTGTCTAGAGATTATCCGAGAACACCAGTCTCCAGGTTAATTTGGCTGCTAGAGATTTAGAAAAAGGATACAGGTCCTTTATCCCCCACCCTCCCCACTGTTTTGGTCTGAAAATTTTATCCCATGCCACCCATGGCGTGACGTGATCCTTCTTCTGGCCAGCCCATAGGAATCTGCTACAGATTTTATTGATTTTCAAGAGGATACACTTTGGCACCCAGATGAGACTGGCCCAATAAACTGGGATGGCCAAGACCATCGATTTGATGAGGACAAGGCAGCCAGACCTTGACAGCCATTTAAGACTCCAAAGTTTCAATCTGTGCTCAATTTTAGCTAGGAGCCAGGTCCAATCTGGAGCTCTGTAGGAATCGGGCTTGAGAGAGAAGCCGAGGTATTTGAACAGATCCTGATGGGATTTTGCTTCGAAGGGGAGAATCTCTTTAGCTCTGATTACTTCTAAGGGCGAGAGCCCTGCGGAAGTGATGGAGGATTTCTGCTCATTTATAGCCAGTCCTGTGGCTTTTAAGAAGAGATCGATGATCCTTTTCAGGCAGCGGCAATCATCCCGGCTCCCATCGCAGAACAAGAGGATATCATCAACAAAAAGGAGATGGGTTACCCAGAGATTTAGCCCGACTTCAATTCCTTTCAGTTCACCCTATCTTTTGGCCTCTTTGATCATTAGGCTGATTCCTTCAGCAGCAAATAGGAAAAGCAGGGGCGAAAGGGGGCATCCCTGACGCATACCCCTTTGTGGATTGAAGAAATTCGAAGCAGCACCATTAATCAAGATAGTAATAGAAGTCGAGGAAATACATCCCATAATCCACCTTACAAAATCGTGCCTGAAGCCAAGGTGCGTTAGGAGGAGCCTTAAGAACATCCAGTTGATTCTATCAAAGGCCTTTGACAGATCTATCTTGATTATGGCCCCTTTTTTCCGGCTCTTTTTCAGATTGTGGAGTGTTTCCTGCACAACCCCTACAGCCTCATGAATTTGACGACCATCTAAAAAGCCAAACTGTTCTGCAGAGATGTTTGTAGAAAGAAAGGGTTTCAGCCTGGAGGCAATGACTTTCGCAATGACTTTGTAAAGGCAGGTGCACAAGGAGATGGGTCGGAATTCATTGAAGGAAGAGGGATGTTCAAACTTGGGAATGAGGGTCAGGAAAGTAGCGTTGAGAGGCTGGTAGATCAAACCAGAGACCCTGGATTCTTCCACCACCGCAGCTAGATCGTCACCAAGGGAGTCAAAGAAATGGAGGAAGAATTTCACTGTCCAGCCATCCGGACCTGGGCTTTTCTCTCTTTGCATCGACTTAAGGGTTTCCTCCACTTCGTTTTTGGAAATCGGAGCCATCAGAATTTCGTTGCCTTCTTCATCAATAAATCTTGGGAAATATTGAGCAACCCTTATAAATTCATCTATGGAGGCTTCTTCTGGGGCTTTGAAAATATCTTTGAAGTGGGAAACCCCTAAAGAGGCAAGCTCTTCAAAAGACTGAGCCTTTTCCCCGTTTGCTTTTGGCATTTCCCAGATGGTGTTTAGGTTTTTCCTTCCTTTGGCATATTGTTGAAAATTTTTTGTATTTTCATCCCCTGCTTGTAGCTAGATAGCCCTGCTCTTTAAGCGCCAGCTTTCCTCTTTCACCTGAAGAATTCTCCTTCGGTCTGCTTCGAGTTTCTGGATTCTATCTCGAGAGGCCAGGGTGGCATAACCACCCCCTTCAGGGTCTTCGAGGAGGTCAAGTTCTGCATTAATGGTTCTCAGCTCCTCATCTTCCTTTTGAGTCTTTTGGATAACCCAATTCTTGGTGGCTGCTTTGAGGTGGGTTAAATTATTCATAAAAGCCTTGCAGTGGCCCAGCCTCTCTCCATCTCCTGGCCCTGTCCTTCTCCAAGTGGAGTGAAAGAGATCAATGAAAGAATCATCTGCCAGCCAAGAGGAGTTGAATTTAAAGGGAGACCCTGGTTTTTTTTTAGATCATTTTGTCTCCAAAAGGATTGGAAAATGATCAGATAGGCCCCCTTCACCCACCCAATGCCTGAAGGTTGAAATTTTTTCAGAAAAGTCTTCACCCAGAAGAAAGCGGTCCAACTTCTTGCCCACCCAGTCATCGCCTACTCTTTTATTGCGCCAAGTAGGTCTATATTTAAGAAGTGTGAGATCCACCAGGTGGGAGGAGGCAATCTTGGAGAGGAGGAAATTAGAAAGAGGGTCAGCTCGTGCATTTTCTCCCCATGATTCCGAGACCCCCAGAGAGAAGTTGAGGTCACCACCGATGATCAGGTTCGGGTAGGCGAGAAAGGACTTTTGGAAGAAAGAGGTCTAGAACAACTCCCTCTCCTGACAGGGCCCATAGACATTGAGGAGGAGGAGAGGCAGACAGAGCTCCCTGGAATAAAGTTCCAGCGCCAGAGAGTTTTCAAGCCCCCAAGCAGAGATTTCTCTGAGATTGCTTGCTTTGTATCCGGTGACCACCCCACCTGAGCGGCCGTTTGCATCAATGGCCTGAAAGCGCTAGCCAGGGAGCAATTTGGAGAGAAGAGAAATGATATCCTCCCCTTTCCCAAGGGTTTCTTGAAGCATAAGAATGTCAGGATTGTAGGACTTGATTAAATCCCTCAAGGCTAGTTTTTTGGGTTGACTAGCTAACCCTCTGCAGTTGAAGGAGAGGAGGATCATTTCAAAGAGTCAAGGGGTGGCTGTGCTGCTCTAAGCACCCCGGTTAAGGATTTTTGTTTCCCATCGACAATGTCGATCTTTTCCTTTTGTTGTGCCTTAGAGAGGTTTGATTTTCTACCTCTTGATTTTCGGGGCCCTGTTGGCACCAGATCCTGCTCAAGACCACAAGGGGCTGAGCCCATCCCGGGACGAGTTGTCATCGATCTCAAGTTGTAGGGAGGAGCGGCAGAGGGGGGAGCAGGCTCCGAGGGGCAACAAGGGGCCGGAGGGTTATCCAAGGGAGGAGGCGGGGGGTCGAAGGGCAGGGGTACCGAAACAATCAGACTGTCAACAGGGGAGGAGTTCAAGTTTAAGGAGGAGAGCTCCATCTGGAGCTGGCAGGATGGACCAGACTCAGAGACAAATAAACCAGAAGCTGAATCGGAAAAACAAAGAGAGGAGGGGAGAGAGAGGGGCATACCCGCCTGTGAAGCCTCTATTGTCCCAGTAGTTGGATGACACTGTGAGGCGGTCTGCACAGGAGTTGTCTTAGGGCGAGGGTCAGGTGCCGCCTGCTGTCGAGGTGCGCTGGAGGTCAAAATATCCACATCAGCTTCTAACTCCTCGTCGGTAGGTTCCTTTGGAGCAACCAAGCTTGGGTCGGGAGCTGGAGAAGCCGATGGCTTCCTGAAAGTCTTGAAAGGATTCCTTCTGCGACGGTGGCCCAGGGGGCATTCTTTATCTAGATGACTGACTTTGTGACATATGTGGCAGTGAAATGGCAAGTTCTCATAGTCCAACTGTTGCAGAAATTCCATCTCTCTGTATTTTAGGGTCATTGCTTCTGCGAGCCCTTCCCTAGGGTTGAGACTTACAAGGATCCGGGCCACACTGAGATTGTTTGTTTGTAAAAAAGACCTGTCAACTTCCAGAAACTTACCCAGAGTGTTCCCTGTTAGGTCTCTATAATTTATTAGCAAGATTGGGAGAGTCCAATCACAGAGTTAACATCATTTCAACCAACTTTCGGATTCTAGGATCTAGCCCTCCTGAATCCGGAGAGGGATCTCTCCAATATGTACAAAGATGGATATTGTCTTTGAAAAACTTAAGGTAATGATATTAGGCTAGTTATGAAGGCCAAGGTTTGTTTTGTTTTGGATGGTTGAGCATGAAATGTTACTTGAGGGGAAAGTCCTAAGTGCAAAAGTTTCAAAAGTGAGAAGTTGCAAGCAAATAGAACAGTTTTGGCAGATAGATAGATATAATGCTGTTTTTAGTCCATTGGGTTATGGAGTCATATCTGGGCTTTAATTGAACAACAACATCAAGTGTGATCCAAGGGGCAAGTTATCTATACCACAGGATTATTGAGATTAAAATGATGAAATGGAAACATTAAAATTTTGGAGGGGTGGAAACTGATAATAATTTCTCAGAGGATTTATAGTCAGTCCAAACAAGAAAAGCCTCTTAAGTAACTGTTTCAAAACCAACCAAGGACAGGGCTAACCATAGACTTCTTGGGCAAGTTCTTATTAAAGCAGCTTAATTGACAAACAATCCATTAATCCACATAATTACCTTCAGAAAGTATGAAAACACATAAGAAAAACAGAGTGTAACTTAAGATCAGATAAAGTACTTTTAAACCTAGTCTGCTTTCAGTCAACACCAAGGGAAACTTTCAGAATCTTCCTTTGGAGAAAAGAATCTAGGAATCAGGGCAAACCATGTCTTCTCTAGTCTAACTTTAATAGAAAATAATGGAAATAACATTCGAGAACAATGTTTGAGCAAACAGAAGGATGAGGGAACGCCAACATTCTTAACTGTTTAAACTGTATTGAATCATTCTTAAATAAACAAATAGGAAGAAAACATTAAGATAAATATTTCTCAGCCAGAGAAGGTTATTGCTATACAGAAAATCCTAACCCTATTTAAATTGTTCTTTACAGAGGGAAAATGAACAATATGGCATACATAGAAGGAAAACGATTAACAAAGAAAGAAGCACTTCACAAGTGATAAAGACCAGGATCCCAAGAAACGGCTTTTATATTGATGTCAAACCAGTTACAATCTTCAAGTCCAATGTTTCAGTTCAGCAATCATCTTCACTATTCAACCTAACTACTCTAGCACAAACAGAGCTTCAAGGGCCAATGAACACTATGTACAAATAGAAGTCTCGAGCTCAAGTGTATTTCAAAGTTCTGCAACCAACAATTTCTCATCTTCTTCTAAGGTATTTATAGAAGAATGAGGAGGTGATCTGAGAAAATATCTCTCAGGATAATTAATACAGGTTCAAGACTTCTCGGCCCTTTGAGAGGCTCAATGAAGAAGTTCACAGGTGGAACACTGTATTAACTGTTTTACATTTATGGATTAAGCTCGATGGGAGCTTTATTTGAATTTGAGGCTTTATGTAATGTTTGGAGTAACTCTGCAAATATTTTCTGCATTAATTTCCTTACAGAAGTAACTCCCTGGCTGCTCTGGAGGCGAATATCTGATTTTCTTCAATAACTTCGGCCTCTGTTTTGAAAGGTTTGAGGCGACAGGTGGCTCGGTGGTAGCTGAGGAATCAATTTGCCTCAGATGTGGCGGTGGAGGCTTTCTGTTCTGATGAAACACTTTAGGTTTTTCCTTTAAACTGTGTTTTAGATTGGGGATTAGGCTTTTGATAACGGTCTTAGCCGTAATCCCCATAAAAACCATCTTCAATCTTCATCTGTTGTGCTCTGTCTTCAAACTGATACTCTTTAACTGTTTTTGAATTAAAACAGTGTCTTGTCGATGTGCAGGCCGCACTGGGCTTTTTAAAGGCATCAATGCCCATGAAGCATTGAGAAAACAGTGGAGCGAAACCCCGCAGATGGTTCTCTTTAACAGCTCGAAGGCACAGGAAACGTCTTTCCCAACCCTCGGATTTCTTTCATTAAACAATAGAAAACCATTAAAACGCCTGCAAGACACAAAAATAGTTAAGAAATCCTGCAGAAATAGGTTTAAACTGCTTCAGATGGCGGGGGAGGAGCGAAGCCGTCGGATGAAGGCAACCAACGGTGGAGATCTGCATAAAAAGGCAAAAAGGATAGCAGGAGAAGAATAAGGAGGAGTAGTTTTGGACCGTCCGATCTGGACACGTGGACGGTCCAGATTCAATCGAAGGATCGCAATCGAAACTGCAGGCCTAATCACAATCGAAACTGCGGGCCCAATCGCAATCGAAACTGCAGGCCCAATCGCAATCGAAACTGCGGGCCCAATCGCAATCGAAACTGTGGGCCCAATCACAATCGAAATTGCGGGCCTGATCGCAATCGAAACTGCGGGCCTGGTCTTTTCGATCAACCCATTGAAATTTTCCCGATTACGATTGCGCGATCGGTCTTTTTAAATTTAACACGTGACTTCAAGCTTTTAAGTTGAAACTTTGGATAAGCGGGTTCTTGGGTTTTATAAAGGAAAAAGAAGAACAGGAATGAAAATTTACAATGTTTTAAGCGCCGGAGGCGGGCTTACTGGATATAAAAAATAAACGACGCGATCGGGTTTTAAGCAGCAAGGCTAATCGCAATCGAAACTTTTGGAGTATGGCAAAGACTTGCGTCTTCGATTCTTTTCGATGCGATTAGCACTTTATCGTATTAGCAAGTGGTTCCAGACCCAAAGCGTATGGTGGGGAAGTGGTTTGGACTTAGCCCAAGGGGCTTAAGTCTATAAAAAGACTTGTATTTTTATGATTTTTCACGGTTTTTTAATGGAAACAAAGGGTGCCGAAAGGGTTAAAAAGTGAGTTTTTAACCATGGGAAGGGTGATTTATGAAGGGAAGAAAGGAAAAGATGAATAATAGAGGAAAAAAATGGGAAAAAAGGGAAAGGAAAAGAAGGTTAATTTCGAGTGGGAGAAAGGGAAAAGGGATGGCTTTGCAGCAATTTCTTCTTTGTATTTCAGTAGAAATTTCAGAGTATGAGATGAGAACAGCAATGAGGATTTTGGACAAAGGCAGAAGGCCTTCAAGGAGTCTTCAAAAGCCAACAATTTTTAGTGATGAAATTTGTTCTTTGAAGGCTCAAAACATATTTAGCCTGGCTCCACTTGGGGATGGTGCCTTCTTGAAGGCATCAAGAATTTAGACTTGATTTTTCTGGGAGGTAGGCCTATGCCTGATCCATTATTCCTTCTGGGATGCTGACCATGTGCCTCATCCAATGAATTTCTCTTTCTTTGCTAAATGGTCTTGATTAGCTCTGAAAAAATGATATTAGTTATGAAAAATGATGAGCTTCATCAATACAACCTTCTACCTACCCAATCCTACTGATCTAACATTTTTTCTTCAACAGAGTGCACTTGGATTGGAAAACTCTTAACAACATTTTATTCTTTTGAAAGCATAAAAAACTAATCTAATTCTACTCCTTATTTCTCCCTGAACTCAGATTAAACAGTTGAGTTCATATGTTTCTCTACCTAATCTACTGTCTGTTGGGATTCAACTGTCCAACAGACTTTCATTCTCTAAATTCTAAAGCAGAAATTTAAAAACAGCCAAGTCAAGATTAAGCAGTTTGACTTGCTGTGATCTATGGCATAAAAACAAGCTGCACATAGATTATTATTTGTAGAAAATTAAAATCAAAATAGAAGGCTTAAGATCTGAAAGTTTAAGTACTGCCTTCCCTTTCTTCACAGCTCTGTTTTTTACTTTGTTTGAGCTGTCTTTTCTTTTCTTCTGGTTCAGATTTTGAGCGATTTAGAACCAGATTTACACTTTTTTGACTCAGAAAATAAAACAGTTTTGAGTCATCTCTCTTTGGAAACTTTGGTTCAGATTTTGAACATGTTTGAACCTTAATTTCTATCCTAATCTATCTACTGATAAGCCAAGATTAAACAGTTTGGTAAATCAAATTCACTACCCTATCAGCAGAAAATTGAAAGCTAATTAGTCAAGATTAAATAGTTTGACTAACTAGAAGTGTGTTTTGTAGGAGTGGCATTTAAGCTTGCACACTTTCAGATTTATTTCTCTTTTTTGGCATGGGGCTGTGCCTTTCTTGTTTTTCATTTCTGCCCTCTTTTCTTTCTTTCTTTGTTTTTGTATTTTTTGATTTTTCATAACTTTGAATGCAATGATGGATGAAATTTTTACAATGGAAAAAGAAAAAAGAAGGCTTAAAAACATATCATCAATCAAGAGAAGTAATGCTTGAGCATCCTGCCATTGACAGGACCCCCAAACAAATCTGTTCCGTCCAGCTCTTGTAAGAAGAATGCATTGTTTCCAACAACTGAATGAATAGAGTAAGGGCCAAGCCATAGATTGTCAAATTTACCATGTTTTCCCTTATCTTCTCTCTTTGAGTCCCACTTTAAAACTTTTTCCCCAATCTTGAAATTGGTGGCCTTTGTTCTTCTGTCAAAAAGCTTCTTAATGTTGTCCTGTTTCTGCAATGTTTTGTTGTACACTTCCTCTCTGATTTGTTGAAGATGAATGGTCTGATTTATTCTTCTGATCATGTCATTATCTTCAGTCTGCAACTCTTAAATTAACTTCATAACTGGTACACCAAGGCTGTTAGGAAAAATTGCATCTGTACCATACACAAGCTGGAAAGGTGACATACCAATAGATTTCTTCAAAGTTAATCTGTCAGCCCAAAGTGCATGGATCAGCTTTGTGTGCCAAGACTTCTTGTTGTCCTCCAACAGTTTCTTGATTATGTTCATTAAGCTTTTATTGGAAGATTCTGCAAGTCCATTACCTTGAGGGTAATAGGCTGTGGAGTGTCCCAACGTTATCTGATATTTATGACAGAAGTCAACCATTTTCTTTGATCCAAATGCTGCTGCATTATCTGTGATGATCTTGGTAGGGTAGCCAAATCTGGAAAGGATATTGGTTTCTATGAACTTTATAATAACTGAATCATTGGCTTGCCTACAAGGAATGGCTTCTATCCACTTAGTGAAATAGTATGTGGCAGTAAGGATCCATCTATGCTGGGCAGAAGATGAGGGATGGATTTCACCTATGAAGTCAAGTCCCCACTGTTGAAAAGGAGCTTCAACAGTGATTGGATGCAGAGGAAGGGGTAATAATTTTCTCTTGCCCTCAAACAATTGGCATTTATGGCAAGTAGTTGTCATTTTGTGAACATCAGAAAAAAGGGTGGGCCAATAGAAACCAGCCCTCAAAATTTTGTTGGCTATTGACTTCCAGTACAAATGGCCTCCACACTCTCCTTCATGAAATTCCTGCTTAACCTTCTCTGCATCAAACTCGGGCAAACATTTAAGCAATATACCACTAGCATTTTTCCAATAAAGACACCTATCTACAATGCAATAGTTTACTGCTTTCAGTTTTAAGAACCTTGCCTTTGTTTTCAATAAACCAGGAGGTGTATTTAAATTAAGCAAAACATAAACGATATCAGCATACCAAGGAGAATTCATAAAATGGTTTTCAATAATGGGAGTTGAGAATTCTTCTTGGTTGTCCAAAGCATTAATCATATTAATATCAAGAACTTCAAAATTGGATTCAGTCGTTAATCTAGCTAGAACCTGGCCTTTGATGAGTTTAGTGGGTTTTATCTCTAAATCATATTCGAGAATAACAGCAATCCACTTACCTCTCTTACCATCTGGGTCTTGTGTTAGAATGTCTTTAACCACCGAATTAGGGACAAAGGCAATGATGTGTGAGTGAAGGATGTATACTCTGAAGTCTTTCAATGCTTTAACCAAAGCAAAAGCTTGCTTTTCCATAATATTATACTTCAAAGGGGCATCCCTCAATGCCTTGCTAAAGAATGCAATAGGCTGCTCTTGTCCTTGTGGATTTTTCTATAAAAGGACAGCAGTAATGGTATGTTCTGATGCAAATGAGAGGATATAAAAATATTTTGAAAAATCAGGGCTTATGAGAACCGATGTTTTGGTTAATGCTTGTTTCACTAGCTCAAAGGATGTCTTTGCTTCCAAGGTCCATTTTATCCCTTGCTCCTTCTTCAACATGTTTGTGATATTTCTAAGGAGCTCTGCCAAGTTAGGGATGAACCTCCTCAAAAAGTTAATCTTTCCAATGAAAGACTGCAACTCTTTGATATTTCGAGGATGAGAGATTTGCAATATAGCCTCAATCCTCTTTGGATCTATCTTTATACCCTCTTCTGAACTAATGTGTCCAAGAAGCTTACCTTCTTGGAGACCAAATAGTGTCTTCTTAGGGTTTAAAGATATTCCAAACCTTTTGCACCTCTCGAAAACTTTTCTCAAATGTTCTAAATGTTCTTCATCTGTTTTTGAAAACACAATGACATCATCTAGATAGATAATGATGAAGAAACCCAATTCTTCCGAGAATGCTATGTCCATGGCTCTCTGAAAGGTTGCTCCAGCGTTCATTAGACCAAAAGGCATCTTCACATACATGAAAGTGCCCCATGGAGTAGTGAAAGCTGTCTTTAATTGATCGGCAGGGTGAACTAAAATCTGATTATACCCTGAATAGCCATCAAGCAACGAAATCCTTTTAGACCCCACCACCCTCTGTAAAATGTGATCCATTTTTGGTAAAGGGTAGTTATCCTTCAATGAAGCTTTGTTTAAGTCTCTAAAGTCTATACAAAGCCTGATTTCTCCAGTCTTCTTCCTAACGGACACCAGATTAGATACCCATTCAGAATATCTAATAGGGACAATAATGCCAGCATCGTGCATCTTCATGATTTCCTTCTTAACCAATGGCAACTGGACAGGGTTTATTCTGCGCAGTTTCTGTTTGAATGGTTTTTGGTTTTATTTAAGAGGGATTTTGTGCTGTATTATTTCAGTGTCATAGGATTTGAGATCTTCGTAACTCCAAGCAAAAACATCAGAAAATTCTTTGAACAACTCTATGTATTTGAGTTTAATGTGAGCTGGCAAAGTTTTGGACAGTTTGATCATTTTCGGTTTTTCCTCACTGCCTATATTGCACTCCTCTACTTCGGTCTCTACAGGTTCCAGTTTTGGTTTATTGGCCACATCGTTAAAATCGAACAACTCCTCTAAAGGCGTTAGACCACTCGGCAAATTTTCATCTTTAGAATGCAGAGTTTGTAATTCTTCCATTTCTAACTCTGCACTTAATTCTGTTTTGTTCCTAAGTTTGCTAGACAATAGGTTAATATTGGCAGGTTGAGGAGACGATTCTTCTTCACCAAGAAAGTTTTCTTCACTGCAGTCGGTATCATAATCTGAATCTGAACTGTGCAGTTCGAACTCATTTTTGAATTGCATGAAGTCTTCTATTTGTTTGTCATTGTCAAACACTTGCCAATATTTTTCGTTATCAGGCACTGCCGGTCTAAATTTTATCGGAGTTGTGTTGTATCCAGTCTCATATGGCATTAGACATGTCCTGGCCGCAAAAGCTAGATTGTGGGCCATAATGTTCTTTTTCCTTGGGATGAAACTCAGGTTTGACTCCTCAAATGTTGTCAACAGATCCATGACATCATTCCGATAGGCTCTAAGTCTGGGATGATTCGCATTATACTCCCCATTTACTTGCCTAATGATTAACTCAAAATCCCCGTACACATTAATTCTTCTGGCTCCTAATTTCTTCAAGAGATGTAAGCCTAAGAGAAGGGATTCATATTCTGCTATGTTGTTGGAACACTGAAATTTTAATTTGCATGAGATGCATTCTGTGTGGTTGTTATCAGTGTTAATGATCCAAACCCCTGCACCAGCATTATTTCTAGTGCATGACCCATCAAAATACATACTCCATAAAGGACTGTCTTCGGTTTCGTCTGTTTGGCGATTGTCCTTTTTAACTATGGTGCCTTCTGACTGTTCATGATTAGCATCACCCAATTGAATTTGTTTTGACTCCTCAAATTCTTCAATAGACTGAGGGATGATGTCAGAAACGTTAGGGGTATTTTCTGGGTTGTTAAGTCCTAAAAAAAATGGACTCATAACCGGTAAATCAAGACCTAAGCTTTGTTTACTAATGTTTTCACATGTGGCAAACTGTTTGGACACTTCTGCGTTATTATACTCTTCTTCCCTGTTGGCCTTTAATTCTGTTAAAGTGACTTGCTCGCTAGGAGTTTCATTGTTAAACATGATAAAAGAATCAAGGCCTGTATTGACAGAATATATAGGAGAGTTTCGTGGTCTGTCTTGACTTGTAACCGTGTATTGCATATGAGATTCCCTGTAAAGTCTTCTGGTCTGATTGAAAACCGGGATGGTCGCATATGTCATGTCCATCTGCATAGTCCCCTGTAACTTAGCTCCCCAGGATCTTGATAATAGCATTCCATACTTCGGGGGGACATCAGCCACAACAATGTCCATGAGTAAACATTTGGTTGGAATCTGGGCTAGGTTAACACAGAGGTCTTTGATCAATCCTAGACATTTTACTCTATTTGAGTCAAAGGAGTATAGGTCTTTGTAGGGTCTGGTGATTTCTAAACCAAGGCTCTCCATCACAGCTTTAGGCATTAAATTATGAGAAGCCCCGTAATCATGCATAGCGTTGTGTAGAATTTTGTCATGGATGTTCAAACTCACATAAAAGGGAGGAACTGGTCCCTCTTGAAACTTCCCTTCAATCTTAGGGCCAAAAATCAACTCTGGTAGGTCGTCACTAAGATTAACTGTATCTCCATTTTCCTCTATATTTAAAGCCTTCAAAATTTGGTTCCTATATACATGTTGGGCAGCTAACTCAGTTAATGGAACAAAGATTTTGATCTTTAAGATTTCCTGTTCAAGGCTGAAAAGGGTTTGATTCTTTGAAGCACTTGTTTCAACCTTATTAGCTGTCACTCTATCAACAATTACAGCTTGCTGATTTGTTTTACTTGACACAACTGTTGTAGAAGGAGTACTAGCTGAAGTGTTAGTACTGCTGATGCCTTCACTCTGTTTTTCAGAATTTTGAGTGTTTTTCTCCTTATCTTTATCAGAATTAACAACCACTGTTTTGTCTTTTTGTTTGGTTGTTTTGGGTTTAGCTGCGGTGCTGCTTTGAGAGGATTTGTCAGAGGTTTTGGTGTTGGGGATTTGTTGACTGGTCTTGCTTCTAAGGTCATATTCTCTTTGAGGTTCTATGACGACATTTTCCATGTCCTGATAATAATTTTCATTATCATCGCTTTTGTCGTCGTAAGGTGTGTAAAGACATTGTTTATTATCATAATGAACCTCAAAGTCATCATCCTCTTCCCCAAACATGTTGATATCCTCTGGCTCTGTTATGTCTTCTATTTCTTCAACCTCACTTACATAGTTTTGATGAAAGGGAGGGGTGATCTATTGATCATCTTCCATGGGTCTGTTTGGAGGTTGGTTCCTTCTAACATTCTGATTCTGGTTCCTATTTTGAGGAGCAGTTTGATTTTGATTTGCTTGTGCTCTCTTAAGTATGCTCATCTCTTTCATCATTTCTTCCATCATTCTCTCCATTTTTGAGTTGGAAGTAGAAGGTGTGGATTCCTCTCTAAAAGATACTCTCTTCTCGCTCTTCATTCTTTCTCTTTTCTCCATCAAGTTCACTTCCACAGAAAGAGCACCCCTTTGCATGTCTTCAAGAGTTGTAAAAACTCTTTCTCTAAGTGAATATGTCATGTCTGGATCAAACCCTTCAGGAAATTTGTTTAAAGCTGAGCCCTGAGGAGGTTTTAGTTCAGGGGAAAGTGCATTATAGACGCTGTTAAATCTGGTACAATAAGATTGTACACTTTCCCCAGGGTTCCTATGGAGATTATTATAGTCAGCAAGGACTTGGAGAGGATTCTTTCTCACTTCCCATTTGTTTAAGAATGTTTGATGGAAGGCTTGGAGATCATTAATACTATGGGGGGTTAAACCTTTAAACCATTTTCTTACTTCTCCCCCCAAACTTTGAGTAAATAGTCTCAACTTGACAGAATCATTATCAATTTCATTTCTGTCAAAGTAGTCATTCATCTTGTCCACATGTTGAGGTGTTGTTATAGTATTACTAGCATCATATAATGGAATTTTGGACTGATAGTCCTGTGGAAGATTGGCTAATGGTACAGGAAGGACTAAGGGAGCATACCATGTTGCCATGGCAGGAGGTGGATTTACAAGAGGAGGTGTGGGTTGAAGTGGAGTGGTTTGAACAGTGGATGAAAGATGAACAGAAGTGGATGGAACAAAAGTAGACTGCTGAGCTGATCTTGGATGAGAGGCACCTAAATTGTGAAGGAAATGTAAATCAGGAGGTGTTGTTTCCCTGCTACCAGGATGTTCACTTGTTTCAGGAGATAAAAGTGAAGTTTCAAAGTCTAACTGGATTATATCATTAAATGACCTAGTCCTAAATGGGTTCACTAAGTCAGTTTGTGATTGTTGCAGAGCTGAAAGATTTTCAGGGACTGAATTAGCTCTCAAGGGTGATCTGAAAACAGTTAATGATTTAACCTTAGGAGACTTCCAAAGGATACTTTTTGGATTATCAACTATCTCAGGTGGGTTAGGGTCTAGATGGGCTCTAGTGTGAATCTTTTTAGAAGCCACTATGCTATGTTGTTTAGACCTAAAACAAGAAAAGTTCAACCAGATATGACAATTTTGGAGAGGTTAACCAATCTGTTTTTACAATTTTAAATCCCACAGTCCTCTAACTGAGTTTAAAAGATTTTATAATGATAAGGGTTCTTCCCAATGGAGTCTTAAGGTCTGCTAGGATTATGGAGTCGCCAAGTGGAAATTTTTAGCTCCTTTCAGAGGTAAAAGGTCTTATGGTCCACCACCATGTTTATTTAATTCCAATCTAAAATATTTTTAGGTTTTTCTAAGTCATTTTTCAGTTTTGTGGTTGTTAAGAATATCCTAACTTTGTTTCAAAACTTAGCTAAGGTTGCGAGACAAAGGCAGTCTACTCTTATGGCTAAGCCAGCTGATATTTCAAGGTTAGATGAAGTCTTAAGAGAAACCTAGGGTTTACCTAGTCTGTCACTGATTCAAACAAGTTCCATCATGATTACCTATAATAGGCAGTGCTTGAAAAGGCTGCTTTTTACTCTCGTTAATAAAGAAAATGCTCTATGAACCAAATCTCTAAATGAAAATGATTCTGGGTTCGATGTTCCCCAGCGGAGTCGCCAGAAATGTTAGGTTCTGGTGGCTCAGCTGCAAAATAGAACACTGGTCTGCGAAACCAGAGATTCTGAGTTAAAGTTTCCCCAGCGGAGTCACCAGAAATGTTAGGTCTCTGTAATTTATTAGCAAGATTGGGAGAGTCCAATCACAGAGTTAACATCATTTCAACCAACTTTGGGATTCTAGGATCTAGCCCTCCTGAATCCCGAGAGGGATCTCTCCAATATGTACAAAGATGGATATTGTCTTTGAAAAGCTTAAGGTAATGATATTAGACTAGTTATGAAGGCCAAGGTTTGTTTTGTTTTGGATGGTTGAGCATGAAATGTTACTTGAGGGGAAAGTCCTAAGTGCAAAAGTTTCAAAAGTGAGAAGTTGCAAGAAAATAGAACATTTTTGGCAGATAGATAGATATAACGCTGGTTTTTAGTCCATTGGGCTATGGAGTCATATCTGGGCTTTAATTGAACAACAACATCAAGTGTGATCCAAGGGGAAAGTTATCTATACCACAAGATTATTGAGATTAAAATGATGAAATGGAAACATTAAAATGTTGGAGGGGTGGAAACTGATAATAATTTCTCAGAGGATTTATAGTCAGTCCAAACAAGAAAAGCCTCTTAAGTAACTATTTTAAAACCAACCAAGGATAGGGCTAACCATAGACTTCTTGGGCAAGTTCTTATTAAAGCAACTTAATTGACAAACAATCCAGTAATCCACATAATTACCTTCAGAAAGTATGAAAACACATAAGAAAAACAGAGTGTAACTTAAGATCAGATAAAGTACTTTTAAACCTAGTCTGCTTTCATTCAACACCAAGGGAAACTTTCAGAATCAGCCTTTGGAGAAAAGAATCTAGGAATCAGGACAAACCATATCTTCTCTAGTCTAACTTTAATAGCAAATAATGGAAATAACATTCGAGAACAATGTTTGAGCAAACAGAAGGACGAGGGAACGCCAACATTCCTAACTGTTTAAACTGTATTGAATCATTCTTAATTAAACAAATCTGAAGAAAACATTAAGATAAAGATTTCTCAGCCAGAGAAGGTTACTGCTATACAGAAAATCCTAACCCTGTTTAAACTGTTCTTTACAGAGGGAAAATGAACAATATGGCATACATAGAAGGAAAACGATTAACAAAGAAAGAAGCACTTCACCAGTGATAAAGACCAAGATCCCAAGAAACATCTTTTATATTGATGTCAAACCAGTTACAATATTCAAGTCCAATGTTTCAGTTCAGCAATCATCTTCACTATTCAACCTAACTACTCTAGCGCAAACAAAGCTTCAAGGACCAGTGAACACTATGTACAAATAGAATTCTCGAGCTCAAGTGTATTTCAAAGTTCTGCAACCAACAATTTCTCATCTTCTTCTGAGGTATTTATATAAGAATGAGGAGGTGATCTGAGAAAATATCTCTCAGGATAATTAATACAGGTTCAAGACTTCTCGGCCCTTTGAGAGGCTCGATGAAGAAGTTCACAGGTGGAACACTGTATTAACTGTTTTACATTTATGGATTAAGCTCGGTGGGAGCTTTATTTGACTTTGAGGCTTTATGTAATGTTTGGAGTAACTCTGCAGATATTTTCTACATTGATTTCCTTGCAGAAGTAACTCCCTGGCTGCGCTGGAGGCGAATATATGATTTTCTTCAATAACTTCGGCCTCTGTTTTGAAAGGTTTGAGGCGACAGGTGGCTTGGTGGAAGCTGAGGAATCAATTTGCCTCGGATGTGGCGGTGGAGGCTTTCTGTCTGATGAAACACTTTAGGTTTTTCCATTAAACTGTGTTTTAGATTGGGGATTAGGCTTTTGATAACAGTCTTAGCCGTAATCCCCATAAAAAACGTCTTCAATCTTCATTTGTTGTGTTCTGTCTTCAAACTGATACTCTTTAACTATTTTTGAATTAAAACAGTGTCTTGTCGATGTGCAGGCCGCACTGGGATTTTTAAAGGCATCAATGCCTATGAAGCATTGAGAAAACAAAGGAGCGAAACCCCGCAGATGGTTCTCTTTAACAGCTCGAAGGCGCAGGAAACGTCTTTCCCAACCCTCGGCTTTCTTTCATTAAACAATGGAAAACCATTAAAACGCCTGCAAAACACAAAAATAGTTAAGAAATCCTGCAGAAATAGGTTTAAACTGCTTCAGATGGCGGGGGAGGAGCGAAGCCGTCAGATGAAGGCAACCAACGGTGGAGATCTACATAAAAAGGCAAAAAGGATAGCGGGAGAAGAATAAGGAGGAGTAGTTTTGGACCGTCCGATCTGGACACGTGGACGGTCCAGATTCAATCGAAGGATCGCAATCTAAACTGCGGGCCTAATCGCAATCGAAACTGTGGGCCCAATCGCAATCGAAACTGCGGGCCCAATCGCAATCGAAATTGCGGGCCCAATCGCAATCGAAACTGCGGGCCCAATCGCAATCGAAACTGCGGGCCTGATCGCAATCGAAACTGCGGGCCTGGTCTTTTCGATCAACCCATTGAAATTTTCCCGATTACGATTGCGCGATCGGTCTTTTTAAATTTAACACGTGACTTCAAGCTTTTAAGTTGAAACTTTGGATAAGAGGGTTCTTGGGTTTTATGAAGGAAAAAGCAGAACATGAATGAAAATTTACAATGTTTTAAGCGCCGGAGGCGGGCTTACTGGATATAAAAAATAAACGACGCGATCGGGTTTTAAGCAGCAAGGCTAATCGCAATCGAAAATTTTGGAGTATGGCAAAGACTTGCGTCTTCGATTCTTTTCGATGCGATTAGCACTTTATCGTATTAGCAAGTGGTTCCAGACCCAAAGCGTATGGTGGGGAAGTGGTTTGGACTTAGCCCAAGGGGCTTAAGTCTATAAAAAGACTTGTATTTTTATGATTTTTCACGGTTTTTTAATGGAAACAAAGGGTGCCAAAAGGGTTAAAAAGTGAGTTTTTAACCATGGGAAGGGTGATTTATGAAGGGAAGAAAGGAAAAGATGAATAATAGAGGAAAAATATGGGAAAAAAGGGAAAGGAAAAGAAGGTTAATTTCGAGTGGGAGAAAGGGAAAAGGGATGGCTTTGCAACAGTTTCTTCTTTGTATTTCATCAGAAAATTCAGAGTATGAGATGAGAACAGCAATGAGGATTTTGGACAAAGGCAGAAGGCCTTCAAGGAGTCTTCAAAAGCCAACAATTTTTAGTGATGAAATTTGTTCTTTGAAGGCTCAAAACATATTTAGCCACCTTTGGGTATAACAAAAAATTATAGGTGGCTAACAGTCCCGATGGAGGTGAAGACTAAGTCAACCCAAAATTGGAGAGGGAGCCCTGGCAATTTTACCCAAACAGGCGACTCGTTCATCTTTTCGGTCTGGGCATCGAACATCGGAGTCCATCTGTGGAGAAGGACTGGGCGCTTACCGAAGCACCAGTTCCTTTCAAGAGCCCAGTTTGCGTGGTCCTTTTGGGCGAAACACAGCGTAAACCACCCTCTGTCCAGAACTTTGATTTCAACTGGTTTACCTGGCGCAAGTGCCCATTCTGAGTCGACCCAATCCCGAATGTATGCGGCAGTGTATTTTCTTCCACTCACTCTGCCTACAAGTCTGGACTCTGAGGCTGCCATTGCTTCTTCAACGAGGATATCCACTCCAAGGGCGTAGCAAGGGAGAGGCTCCTTCGTTCTAATAGAAGTCGGTTTTTTGCGCTTCCCTCCCACTATCTTCACCTGCACATCATCCACCCCCAGCCCTTTGAAAGGCCGACCCTCTGCTTCCTTCTGTCCCGACCGCTCCTGGCTCCTCTCATCCAGCTCATGATTAGCGTGGATGACACAATTCGTCGCCCCCTCATCCAAGAGCGCCTTCACAGCCTGGCCCTTCTCAAGTTCTGTGTCAACCTCAGGTTCTAAACCCTCCAAGTGGCTCGCGTTAGTTCCGACCTTGAGAAGCTTCGGATGGCTTTCAAAATCTAGGTCAAGACCAGTGCCTTCGTCCTGAGGGCCCTTTTGAGACTGAGCCCCGCTCGCCTGAGCAGAGACTACGGCCAAGCAACTAGGAGAAGGGGCCGGTTTGCTGCTCTGAATCGAGGCCCTAATTCCACAGTTCGTCGCCCAAGGGGCCTCTACTCCGATGGCGAACCTTCTCCATGCTATATCTTTTGCAGTTGGAAGCCCTTTATGCACATGAAAACCGCAGCTCGCCACCACGTCTTCTAACCCACCGGTGAGAGGAGGGAAGACTAAGGGATCTGGCCCCTCGGAGAGGGAGGAAAACCCATGAGCCCTAAGTCGGTCGCTATCGAGGCCGTCACCCCGGGTGAGGCCACCTCTACCGGAGGGACAGCCTTTGACAGCCTTCGAAGCGCCAATCAAGTCCTGAGGTGCAGATCTGAGGGGGAACGAGACTGCGCCTTCTTCTGATGTAGGAGGGGCAGGTTTCACTGTCGATTTGGGGAAGAAGCGTTCGAGATTCTGGACAAAGACTTCGTGGCCCCAGACAGTGAGTAAATCTTTCGGCGCCGGTTCAACATCAACATGGTCACGATCGAGCCCCATCTCAGCAGTTTTACTTAAACCCTAGCCTGCCGCCTCTGGAAAAGGAAAACTGTTGAGGATCTAAGGTAAAAACTCCATCGCAAAGAGTAAAAACGAGGAAAACCGCTACCTCCATTCAGGTCAGGGTTTAAACCGAATGGTTATTCCACCTCGGGGAGAGCACTGTTCAGGCTGACTCAGAAGGATCCAGATGGGAGCGAGACCCTGACAGGTAAGGGACCCCTGTCACATCCCATCGCCCGCGTGGCCTGGGTCGGCCCCTGCCTACAGTGATTCAGAGATCCGCCATGCGGAGAGAAACCCTAGGTGCAGCCGAATGGGATAGCGAATCCCTCCCACTCCTCTCATCCTCTTGTGCATTAGGTTGGCCTACTCACTTTCCTCTTAATCCCTAACCGTCGACACTTTATCTTTGATTACTAATACTTAAAAATTCACTTTACCTCTATTTAAAAAAAAAAAAAAACTTTAACCTTAACGCAATGCTTTAACTTCAATTATTAATAATTTTATTTTAATTTTGATACTTACTATTAATTTTTATTACTCTATCTTACCCAAATATATTTATATTAATATCATATATTGATTTTATATTTATACTTTATTAAAATAAAATTTTGTAAAATATTAAATTAGTTTTATCTTAACTTCCAATCAATTAAGAGTGGAGAGGGATTAATTTTTTTGCATCTTAAGATATTGGCATCTCAATAGATTTGATTTCTCTCGACACGTTGTAGATCGGGAGTTAAGATGGATCTAGGCTAGTTTAATCCCCCTTCAAATAGGATATATTCCACATGAATACCATAGAAAATACCATGGATTCTCATAAACTTGTAGCTCAAAAACCACCAGCAACTTGACCAAGTGAAGTTTATCTTAGTTACCCAACAAAAATCAATAAAAAAAATTAAGTGAATTTTTATTTTAACATATAGTTATCTTTATTTTTATTTCAAATTTACCTTAACTACTGGACAAAAATTGATAATAAATAATAAAATTAAAATTGATAAAAAAATTAAAAAATCTTAATTTTTTTACAAAATCAATTTGTATATTGAAGGACAAACTTTTTGAAAACAAAATTTGTTTTATATATCAATATGAATGATTTTTCAGTTTAAAAAATATACAAATTTTATAGTTTGGTAGTTGTAACCTGGATTTTCAAAAATTTCAACCAGATAAAAATCTATATTTTCAGGAGGAAATAGTCACCTACTTAAACTACTCTTTTTTTAATTATTATTATATAATTTTTCATTATTGAATGTAGCTTTAATATATCAATGGCTGATGTGATTAACCCATAAACCATAGCTTAATAATTATGATAGATTATGTTTGATCATAATTAAACTTGGTAGATCATGGATACATATGATTTCCCATATTTAAGATTACCACACAAACATACCATTAACCCACAAAATAATAACTAATAATAAATATAGTTAATTGTAGTTGATCGTAAAAGTTTACAAGTAAATGTAATCCTAATATGTCAATAATTGATGGCCATTGTCTAACTGTTTTATGTTTTGGAGATTTTGGTCCCATCAAAATCAATTTTAGTTAGTTCATGACTTCTCTTTTTTTTTTTCTTTCTAAAAATGCTTAAATTTTGAATGCATAAATGGATTCAATGTCCTGAAAAACTATTAGGGTAGTCAGATAGAGGAGAGTTCACAATTCAAACAAAGCCCTCCTAGATTTCAAACAAATTCAACTAGAAACTATGCCCAGAAAAACTCAAGTAAACCAAGACTAATGGATATTACTATCCCACTGACTCCTTAATATTTGACCTAATATTCATGGTTGATTATGGTTAATCATAATTTTTTATAGTTATTCATAATTGATACGACTTTGCAAATCTAATAGTGACACTTTAATATATTATAATGATTATTAATAAATATAATTCACTATAATTATTTCAATTAAGATTATCTTAAATGAATAAATATGGTTATAATTACTCTTTAGTTTTAAGTGAGGTACCCATAAGTCTTCAACAACCTCACTCTAATTTTTTTCAAAAAAAAAATTAATTCCTTATAACTAAAATTTAATGATAATTACTCATAAATCCTCAACCACTTCATTCTAATTTCTTTTATAATAAATAATTAACCAAAAATATATATATACATATAACCTGGTCTCAACAACCTTATAGTGAACTCTTAACTAAAATACTCTTAAATCCTTAACCTTTCTAATTTCTTTCTTAAAAAAAATAATAAATTAATAATTAATAATAATTAACAAAAGAAAAACCAGCTATAAAAATTAATAATGAAATATAAATAAATAAACAATACACAAAGTTATTAAAAACATCCATGATATCCTAATATAATTTTATAATATATTTATTAAGCATTTCACTTTATGTACCATATAATCATAAATACCTTTATATTTTATTTCTTTAACTATGAATTTGAGTTTCTTGGATACATTTATATATTATTTCTTTAATATATACATAAAACCTGGTCTCAACAACCTTATAGTGAACTCTTAACTAAAATACTCTTAAATCCTTAACTTTACTCTAATTTCTTTCCATGAAAAAAATTTAATAATTAATAATAATTAACCAAAAAAACCAACTATAAATATTTATAAATATAAATAAATAACCAATACACAAAGTTATTAAAAGCATCCATGATTAATATAATTTTATGATATATTTATTAAGCATTTCACTTTATGTACCATATAATCATAAATACCTTTATATATTATTTAACTATGAATTTGATTTTCTTGGATACCTTTATATATTATTTCTTTAACTATGAATTTGATTTTGCTGGATTCTTTAAATAAATTATGTCACATAGTCTTGGGTAGGTTAAACTAAACATCCATAACACTATTAAAGTAGATAACGCATGCCTTTAAGAAAATGAAAATATTCTACACATATCTAATTGCCTAATAAAATCCCGTTGTGGTCCTATAGCTAATAGCCAACACATCTCCATCACTCCATCTAGGGGATGACACAAGTAGAGGGATCCTATGATAACAATAAAATAGTGGAGCATAACTACCATAAGGATGAGCGAGGGATAACATTTTAAGAGATTCTCTCCACTTCACCATTTATATAATAAATTAATGATAATTAATTTTATTGTTTAATATATATATATATATATATATATATATATATATATATATATATATTAAATTAAATTAAATAAACATTAAAGTATTATTTATTTCATAGATCATGATCCTTTTAATATAACTATATTTAATTATATCTTAATTTATTGTTCCAAAAATACTCATTATGATTATTAAACATTACTTTATAATGAAAAACTCCTTAATGCATACTATTGGATCCAACTTCTTAATATAAATTTAAAAGAGAAAACATATAAATCCTCTAAATCTTATAAAAAAAAAACTCCTTGGTGCATACTATTGGATCCAACCTCTTAATATAATCTAAGAGAGAAAACATATAAATCCTTAAAATCCAAGTATAACTTCTAGCCTCATGCATATCATAGCTTTCAAAGGTTTTTTTTATTATAAAATTTAATAAAATTGTAAACATATTTATTCTATTTAGTGTATTTTGAAAAATTAAATATAATAAAAATTATTAAAATTACATAAATTTGAAAATATAGTTTAGTAATTATTTATTCAACCAATTAAAAATTAGTATAATTTTATTTAAATTCCAAATCTATTAAGTATTTGTGAGAGATCAAATCTCTTTTTACTTTAAAAAATATTTGTATCTCAAAAAATATTTATTAAGTATCTATGAAGGATTAAATCTCTTTTCATTTTAAAAAAGATTTGTATCTCAAAAGATTTGATCCTCTCAATCTTTGATAGACCTTATATTAAAAACTAAAATAAATCTAGACTAACTTAATTCCCCTTTTAAATAAATTATATTCCACATAAATATCGTAAGTTCTTAATATTATGAATCATTTTTATTTTTATTATTATTAAAAAAAAAATTTAACTATATTTTAAATATTTACATTGAATTACATTATTACATTACCACATCTATCCCATTTCCACTAAAACATAATTATTTAAAAACATGATAATATTATTATAAATAAATCGAAACATAAAACTAAAATATATCTTAAAAATAGCATTCAAACATTATTAAAACACTCATTCACATTAAAATAATTATTGAGTGTGAGAGTACCCCATCGACACATACACTATGAAAAAATGATTTTCCAACCTTTCGTTTTCCCACACTACAAAATTGACACTTGTGGCAATAGAGTGATGGATACCTTACGTATATACCGTCATTGATCTCCACTTCGTTGAAAAAAAATGATCACACCTTTGTTCATGCCTCCTTTTCCACCCTTTACCTTTTGTCCATGCCTCATTTTCCACCCTTTACCTTTTGAGAATGATAACTTTTGCTCATATTTTTTGCCAAAGTCCATAACATATTACATTTGGCTTATGGGGTGGCTATTTCACACCTTTTCTACACGAAGTGTGCCCATAATGATTGCTACTTGAGATATTACATTATGTTCCATCTCTGGTGGTGTGAATTGATATATTGTTTCTTGAGTTAGTTAGTTACAGGAAGGAATAGGCAAAAAGATATAATGCTTGAATTTTCTTATTTATGGTTTTGTTTTTTTTTATTGTTTTTAATTTGTTTAAACTTCTTTGTTTTTTAATATGTAGGTTTTCACAGTGATAATTATGTTGATGTTGAGAATTTTTTTTTGTAATACTTTGGAATATTATCATTAAGATGCCCAACTTTTCTTTGTTTTTGTTTTTTCTTAAACCTCAACTATCATATATTATGTATTATGGAGATCATGTAACAATCTCATACAAAGCTTAGTACATCAAGCTCTCAGTACAATACAATCGTCACACACTATCATGAAGAAATTTTCAAATCCATGCACTGATTTATTGCCTCCTGATAGCTTGCCTCCACTGCGTAATCCCTGATGAAGAAGACCCCTGAATGAATTCCAATTGGCCTTGCCTTGACTGCGCAATCCTCATTGGCAACTCTAATGTGTGTGTGATGTAATCAATGCATCACTATAGTCACAACGGATAGTCCATCTCACCCTTTCACCTACCTCTCCACTGGATCTCCACTGGAACTGACATGCAATGTAGTTAACCGTTGTATTTGTTTAGTTGATTAGTGAGTTATTATTTGTGAATTAATTAATTAATTAATTCACTCCACTGTCACTAGTGTATCATTCAGTTAGACTAGATACAACTAGCTCAACTGAGTTTAACTCCAATAATTGAGTTAAACTGAATAACAACTCCATGAACTACTCTTCCAACTCTGTTATAACTTTTTCACTTCAGTTCTAACTGAGTCCTCCATGCATGAACCACCAGTAAACCCTAGGAATTGCGTAATTCCTTCAGCCCACTGATTTTCCAAATATGTATACTGAAATAAAGTGCTCCAAGAGAATAAGTTGATATATAGAGTCTGATTATTATTAAGGGCTAATAATAATCGACATATCTATTTTTAGATCGAAGATATATAAATAGACTTTGCCCAATCTTCTAAAAATAGAATTTCATCTATTTTTCCAACTTGACCAACCATCCACAAATAGCATTCGGCAACTTCTGAAATATGATCACCATGTCTAAAAATAGACTTGCACCTAAAAATAGTATGTGGGCCCACTTAGTGAAGGCGACTGATTTTCGCTAAGCTCCATCATCTTGTTGAATCTCAACACTCCCTCTCAACAAGATAGGGATTATCCTTCACCCCAATCCTGCCTCTATTGTATTCGACTTTTCCCCTGGTGAGCGCCTTCGTTAGAATATCTGCATCCTCATCTTCCGTAGGAATGTACTGAAGCAACATGATCTTCCACTGCACACAATCTCTAATATGATGATACCAAATATCAATATGTTTAGATCTATCATGAAACATAGGATTAATCGGGAGTTTAATGCAACTTTGATGATCACAATGTATCACTGTAGGATCTAAATGTGAACCGAACAAACCGACCAGGATCTTCCTCATCCAGATAGCCTCACATGTAGCTTGACTTGCTACCATGTATTATGCTTCCGCTAAACTGAGTGCCACGGCTGTTGTACCAAGAAACTGATGTAGATATGATACTGAAAACCCCTCCTAATGTGATCTTTTTGTCCGTTGGGTTGCCTTCCCAATCTGCATCAGTGAAGCCATGCAACTTCACCTCATCTATCTGTTTGTACCATAAGCCATACTTAGATGTGCCCCTGAGATACCGCACAACATGCTTGCCTGCCTTCCAAAAGAGCTTGGTAGGCTTAAGCATCGCTTGTGAAAGCTAGTTCACCGCATAGCATATGTCCAATCTTGTATTAACTAAATACATGAGCGAACCCACCAACTGTTGATAAATAGTAGCATCCACTACCCCTGCCAATGTAGCATCCTCTTTCCTCCAATTTCCTAGAAGAGGAGTGTCGATAGGCTTGCAGCCTTACATGTGAAACTTTTCCAGTATCTCTGGGGCATACTTGCCTTGAGACACAAACAGTTCACCTTCTCGTTGCCATATTTCCAATCCAAGGAAATAATGAAGGAGGCCCAAATCCTTTATCTCGAACTCCTTTGCAAGATCTACCTTGCATGAGTGTATCAACTACCCATCACCCGTTAGTATTAAATAATCAACATAAAGAACAATGATTAAAATCTTACCCTTCACCACAATTTGGTACAGGTTTGCATCTTCCTCACTCTTGGTGAAACCAAGTCCAATGAAATAGTTGTCGATCAAAGTGTACCAAGCCCGTGGTGCTTGCTTCAGCCCATACAACGCTCTTTTGAGCCTGTACACATGCGACTCGCTGCTGAAGATTTCCAATCCTTCAGGCCACTCAATGTACACTTCTTCCTCAATGATCCCATTAAGGAATGTAGTCTTCACATCCATCTGATGATTGTGCCAACCCATCTATGCTGAGAGAGAAAGGATGGTCCTTATGGAAGAATATCGTGCGACAGGTGCAAAGGTTTCTTCATAATCAATCCCCTCGATCTGTGATAAGCCTTGGGCAACAAATCTTGCCTTATACTTCTTGATTCTCCCATCAGCAGCTTGCTTTACGTTGTAGATCCATCTTGATCCTACAACTGATTTACCCACCAGCCTTGGAACAATATCCCAAGCACTGTTTCTGACAATGGAGTCATACTCCTCCACCATGGCATCTACCCATGTGCGCTAGTGCACTACTTCTTCAAAAGAAGATGGCTCTGTCACGACACACTTGCTCATAAGAGCCATGTATCCAGTAAATCAGTCAGGTGACTATCTCTATCTGCACTATGATGTAGGAACTCCTACATTTTGTGCCGCATCAAGCTTTAGTCTCTCAGCTTCTTTGGTATGCTTCCTACCATTATGATGTTTGGTTCTGCATGAGTGGACTCATCCACTCATGAATCTCCTCCTCTGGCTGATCCACATCTAGAGGCTCATCTTTGGGAACAAGAATTTCCTCCTCTACATGCAAGTGTAGCTCCCTCTCAAGCAACAACTTCATGGCTTTCACCTCATTGAATTTTATATCCCGTCGCACCACAGTCATTCGACTGTCTGGAAAATACACATGATAATTATGGGGTGTTTCTGTGTACCCTACAAATATCCCAACTTCTGCAGTTGGCTCCAGCTTCTTCCTGGCATCTTTTGTCACATGAATGTAAACAGATGAGCCAAAAATCTTCAAATGAGAAATATCAGGCTTCTTACCAGTAAAATCTTCTTCAGGTGTACTCATGCCAAGTACTCCATGAGGACAATGGTTTTTCACATAAACCGCAGTGTTGCATGCTTCCGCCCACAAGTGCATCGGTAGGCCCCGTTCATGCAGCATAGCTCGTGCAACACCCACGATCATTATGTTCTTCCTCTCCGCAGCCCCATTCTGCTGTGGATTATGAGGCACTATGAGTTCTCTTTGAATTCCTTATTTGCTACAGAAGTCTTTGAATTTTCCAGAGATATATTCACCACCATTATCGCTCTGTAGAGCCTTCAATTGCTTCCCCGACTCCTCCACGAATGATTTAAACTCATATAACTTTGAGAATGTTTTTCTCTTCTTCTGCATGAAGAAGATCCAGCATCTACGAGAATATTTGTCAACAAAAATAACATAATACCTATGTTTTGTTGTTGAAGCAACCGATAAAGGTCCACACACGTCTGTGTCAATTCTCTCCAGGATCACCGAAGCACGGTTCTCCTTCTCATGAAAGGTGGTCTTCACAAACTTACCCATAGTACATCCCTTGCATTGATTTGACTGTGCAAGAGTACCCTTGGGAAGTCCAGTAGAAATCTGCTGCAAAATATTCAAATCGCCATGGTGAAGATGGCCCAACCTCCTATGCCATAATTCGCCCTCATCCTGGCTCACCACTTCTTCTGCTTTGCCCATCATTGCAGCGCAGCCATCTACCTCTAGCTTGTAGAGATTCTTAACTCGAATCCTTGTCCTCTTGGTTTGAACCCTTGTTTTATGTCACAGGAAAGCTTTTCCATTGCTAAAAACAACGTCATAACCTCTATCTTCCAACATTGCAACGAAGACCAAGTTCTTCCTCAGACCTGGAACATGCATAACATATTTCAATAGAAATGGATTACCTGACTCCCTCTCAAAGGTAATGGTCCCAATGTCAGTCTCACTATATCGACCATCGTCATCCATCTCTATATGCATTTGGAGGTCCTTCTCCTCCAAGTCACTAAACAACTCCTTGTCTCCCGTCATATGGAAAGACATACCAATATCAAGATACCACACCGATCCCATAACACTTGAAACCAAGCATGTGATCAGAGAGAAATCAAGTTCAAATTGTGAGGCTAAGGCCTCGCCTACTGCAGCTCCAACAGCCTTCTTGTTCTTCTTCTTCTGTGGGAAATTAGTGGCAAAATGCCCATGTTCGTGACAGTGAAAACACTTCACCTTGGACAAATCCTACTTCTTGCCTTTAGCCTCGGATTTTGAAGGGAATTTCTTCCCCTTCCATTTCCTTGCTTTGGCAACCAAAGTGAAATTCTCTTCATCTTCATTCTTTGATGAAGAGCCATCCCTGATACTTCACCTTACTCCTCCTGCACAATATCCGACCAAAGTCGCTCCCAACACAGCAGTTTCTCCCGTCCATTGACAGAGTCTTCGTAGCTGCGCCAACTCTTTGGAAGCCCAAGGAGAGCCAAGCTCACCCAGTCATCATCATCAACAATGATCCCCACACTTCCCAGTTCATCCCTACAGTGGAAAAACTTCGTGAGATATTTTGGAATACTGTAGCCCTTCTCCATTTTTATTTTTCTGAGCTTATCTTTCAGCGCCAACTTCCTTTGGTCGCTGCTGCTTTGGAAAATATTTGTCAAAGGCTTCCACATTGCAAATGGAGTGCCTTTACCGTGAAGGCTTGACACAATATGGTCCTTTACACCTTCCAATAGAAGTATTCTTGTCTTTGCTACCTTCTTTTACCATGCGTCAAGTAATGCAGCATCGCTAGAACCAGGCTTAGGAACATCACTATCGATGAACTCCTTCAGTCCATTATCTTCTAACACTGCCTCCATCCTATCCTTCCAAGCTATGTAATTTAAAAAGGTTTGTATCTCAAAAGATTTGATCCTCTCAATCTTTGATAGACCTTATATTAAAAACTAAAATAAATCTAGACTAATTTAATTCCCCTTTTAAAAAAACTATATTCCACATAAATATCGTAAGTTCTTAATATTATGAATCATTTTTATTTTTATTATTATTTAAAAAAAAAAAATTAACTATATTTTAAATATTTACATTGAATTACATTATTACATTACCACATCTATCCCATTTCCATTAAAACATAATTATTTAAAAACATGATAATATTATTATAAATAAATCAAAACATAAAACTAAAATATATCTTAAAAATAACATTCAAACATTATTAAAACACTCATTCACATTAAAATAAAATAATTATTGAGTGTTATCTTTATGTTTTTGTTCAACTTTAGTTGAATAGAAAATGAGCATCCCTCATTTACCTCTCTCTCCACACACCACTCTATATTTTTTTTTAATGACAACATCCTTTTCAAAGTTGTGTGAGAGTACCCCATCGACACATACACTATGAAAAAATGATTTTCCAACCTTTCGTTTTCCCACACTACAAAATTGACACTTGTGGCAATAGAGTGATGGATACCGTCATTGATCTCCACTTCGTTGAAAAAAAATGATCACACCTTTGTTCATGCCTCCTTTTCCACCCTTTACCTTTTGTCCATGCCTCATTTTCCACCCTTTACCTTTTGAGAATGATAACTTTTGCTCAAATTTTTTTCCAAAGTCCATAACACATTACATTTGGCTTATGGGGTGGCTATTTCACACCTTTTCTACACGAAGTGTGCCCATAATGATTGCTACTTGAGATATTACATTATGTTCCATCTCAGGTGGTGTGAATTGATATATTGTTTCTTGAGTTAGTTAGTTACAGGTAGGAATAGGCAAAAAGATATAATGCTTGAATTTTCTTATTTATGGTTTTGTTTTTTCTTTTTATTGTTTTTAATTTGTTTAAACTTCTTTTTTTTTAATATGTAGGTTTTGACAGAGATAATTATAATTATGTTGATGTTGAGAATTTTTTTGGAATACTTTGGAATATTATCACTAAGATGCCCAACTTTTCTTTGTTTTTGCTTTTTCTTATTCTTTTTCCTATTTTTAATGTTTTTACTTTTTATTATTTTTTTAATTTTTTTTCTTCTGTTTTAATTTTAATTTTTGTTTTGTTATGTATTTTAATTTTTATTTATTTATTTATTTATTTGTATTTATCAAGTTCGTCTGTGTGTTGATTTGTTGGTCAATTTTTAAGCTTTTATTACAATGTGTCAAGTCTACCCCTACTGCATGTCAATTTCACGGTTGACTTTTAGGTTTTAGTGTAATGTCTCAAGTTGTCTTAGGCTAAGATTTTAAAAGAGCTATACTTTTAGCATTGAAAAAAAAACTACTCATGCTATAATGACTATTCAATTTAAGTATTCATTTTTAAGGTTTTATTTAGTCATGATATATGGTTTTGAAATATGTTTAAAAATTAAGGTCTTTTTATAGTCACTCTATTTGGTTTTAATTCCATGGTTGAAAAAATAGTGATATTTTATATTTAACATCATAGTTGAAAAATGTCAAACTTTTAAAGTTTTCTGGAGTCATGATATTTTTATTAACACCATAGTTGAATTTTTTTTTAATTTTTAAGTTTTTTGGAGTTGTCATATTTTATCTTTATCAATATCGTCCAAAGCTATTGGACTTTGAAGCTTTTTCGAAGTCATGATATTTTAATTTTAATTTGATTGCTAAAAAATGTTGGAATTCTAACCTAAAAAATCCATTGATGCAACATCAACACTTTCGATTTGAGGTGTTCTTTCATGTTTATTGCATAAATATTTTATTTTTTAATGCCATTGTTGAAAAATATTTGGAATTTTGCTAGGAGAAAAAAAAAATATTGATGCATCAAAACTTTTCATTTTTAGGGTGTTTTTCATGTTTATTGCAAAAAAATGGTTTTTATTGTGGTTGTTGTAGAAATTATATAACATATGCATGTATATATCCAGATTCTCCTGATCTAACAATATTTATCTTCTTGTTAAATACAGAATCATTCCACTGTTAATCTTTTGCGGAAATTTAAAAACTCAATTGCAAACACATGAAGCAATAAAATCAATCGCACATAACACAATTGTTTAACAGGAAATACTGAAGCTAAAAACCTCAACTATCATATATTATGTATCATGGGGATCATGTAACAATCTCATACAAAGCTTAGTACATCAAGCTCTCAGTACAATACAATCATCACACACTATCATGAAGAAATCTGCAAATCCATGCACTGATTTATTGCCTCCTGATAGCTTGCCTCCACTGCGTAATCCCTGATGAAGAAGACCCCTGAATGAATTCCAATTGGCCTTGCCTTGACTGTGCAATCCTCATTGGAAACTCCAATGTGTGTGTGATGTAATCAATGCATCACTATAGTCACAACGGATAGTCCATCTCACCCTTTCACCTACCTCTCCACTGGATCTCCACTGGAACTGACATGCACTGTAGTTAACTGTTGTATTTGTTTATTTGATTAGTGAGTTATTATTTGTGAATTAATTAACTAATTAATTCACTCCACTATCACTAGTGTATCATTCAGTTAGACTAGATACAACTAGCTCAACTGAGTTTAACTCCAATAATTGAGTTAAACTGAATAACAACTCCATGAACTACTCTTCCAACTCTGTCATAACTTTTCCACTTCAGTTCTAACTGAGTCCTCCATGCATGAACCACCAGTAAACCCTAGGAATTGCGTAATTCCTTCAGCCCACTGATTTGCCAAATCTTTATACTGAAATAAAGTGCTCCAAGAGAATAAGTTGATATCTAGAGTCTGATTATTATTAAGGGCTAATAATAATCGACATTTATTTTTAGATCGAAGATCTATAAATATACTTTGCCCAATCTTCTAAAAATAGAATTTCATCTATTTTTCCAACTTGACCAACCATCCACAAATAGCATCCGGCAACTTCTGAAATATGATCACCATGTCTAAAAATAGACTTGCACCTAAAAATAGTCTGCGGGCCCACTTAGTGAAGGCGACTGATTTTCACTAAGCTCCATCATCTTGTTGAATCTCAACACTCCCTCTCAACAAGATAGGGATTATCCTTCACCCCAATCCTGCCTCTATTGTATTCGAATTTTCCCCTGGTGAGCGCCTTCGTTAGAATATCTGCATCCTGATCTTCCATAGGAATGTACTGAAGCAACATGATCTTCCTCTGCACACAATCTCTAATACGATGATACCAAATATCAATATGTTTAGATCTATCATGAAACATAGGATTAATCAGGAGTTTAATGCAACTTTGATGATCACAATGTATCACTGTAGGATATAAATGTGAACCGAACAAACCGACCAGGATCTTCCTCATCCAGATAGCCTCACATGTAGCTTGACTTGCTGCCATGTATTATGCTTCCGCTGAACTGAGTGCCACGGATATTTGTTTCCTGTTGTACCGAGAAACTGATGTAGATATGATACTGAAAACCCCTCCTAATGTGATCTTTTTGTCCATTGGGCTGCCTGCCCAATCTGCATCAGTGAAGCCATGCAACTTCACCTCATCTATCTGTTTGTACCATAAGCCATACTTAGATGTGCCCCTGAGATACTGCACAACATGCTTGCCTGCCTTCCAAAAGAGCTTGGTAGGCTTAAGCATCGCTTGTGAAAGCTAGTTCACCGCATAGCATATGTCCAGTCTTGTATTAACTAAATACATGAGCGAACCCACCAACTGTTGATAAATAGTAGCATCCACTACCCCTGCCAATGTAGCATCCTCTTTCCTCCAATTTCCTAGAAGAGGAGTGTCGATAGGCTTGCAGCCTTACATGTGAAACTTTTCCAGTATCTCTGGGGCATACTTGCCTTGAGACACAAACAGTTCACCTTCTCGCTGCTGTTACACCATTTTTTGGTCATCTAACTTATTATCATTAGATGGACCCAAGTACACCATGTAAGACCAGTTTTACCCTAAGTAAAACTACTTTCACTATGTTAAAACAGGAAACCCCAAAAGGAAATATTAAACAAACCTATATTTGTTTGATTTTCCTCATGGAATAATTAATTAAACCATAATTTAATTATTATTCCGAGTCATGTTTAACCCAAAATCAAAGAAATTAATTAGATAAACCTTTATTTATCTTATTATTTTCTAGGAATAATTATTTAAACCTTATTTAGATAATATTCCTTGTTAAATATGACAAAATCACCCACAAATAATTAAATAAATCACTATTTATTTAATTATCTTTCAACCACTTCCTTAAATAATTAAATAAATCATTATTTATTTGATTATCTTCTAACCGCTTCCTTAAAAAGATAAATAAATCATTTATTAATTTATTTTTGACAAATTAAGGGATTTGACCCAAGTCAAATACCTTTTCCCTCCAACAAATATAATAAAATATTCCATAAAAAGTGGATCTAGATCTGGTTAACCCATGCACCAAGATCTAGAATGACCCAATATTTTGTTATAAATGGGAGGGTTTTTCCTACCATTCTTCACCTTTTGTTGCCTATTAGATCACTCTGGATCTATACACTTGGTCACCATTTTCTGCCATTTGCTCCCATTGAGCTCTACTCTTTGCATTGGGTTTTCTACATCAACTAGAGAGAGAAATCTTAGATCTGAAGTGCTGAGGACTTCCAAGAACCCATCCCACTGAGGGGAATTGGATACTCCTTCTGGTTTTCCTCACAGGTTCCCTATTAATACAAAAATTCTTTCAAAAATTGTTCTTGTCTTGTCTATTGGTATATGGAGCAAACCCTTGTTTTTACTGCTTAATGTCTTTCCATACATAGATCTGGTATTTTGTAGCTATTTTCTTGTATAACTAATCGCAGATCTGAAGATATTGGCAGCCACTTTTGTTGTTAGGGCTATTATTTATGCGTAGCTAAAGTCGTCCTTTTTCGTACACTTCGACAAAGGATTCATACTAACAAATGGCGACTCCACACGGGTTTTAAATTACGACCGCTGTCGTTTTTCATATTCCTGCATATCCAGCTACTTCAGACCCTAGGGCTTCTTTTCAGCTGTTTAGTTTTCCTATTTTTATGTTTTTTTTCTCACATAAAACCTAAAACATTAAAATTTCTAACTTCCGTGTGTTTCTGGCCCTATTGCGCAGGTAAGCGACACCAGCCGCAACTGAGACGGAAACTTTTCTGAAAATCTGCCGCCGAGACAATCGGAACGGGGGGTCACACTTTTTGGCCCATAAAATGCGACCTGGACCTCCAGGTTGCACTTTTCTGCCCCTTTTCTGTGACCTGCACTGAAAACAGGTCAGAAACTACGACCTGCCAGTTTTTCAGTGATTTTTTCTGCAATTTTTCTGGGTTCTGCTGCAGCTTCTGTCAGGGTTTTCCAGCCTCTGTCTCAGCCCGCTTTGACCAAGTTCTGATCTGTTTTTACTCATATAAGTGGGAACCTAGCCCCCTAGGGCTTTAGTACCCTCCACTTTTTGTGGAAGAGTTTTAGCTGTTTCAGCCGTCTGTTTTTCAGAGCTTCAGCCTCCCTTTTTCCAGATCTGTTACCTCCCTTTCAGATCCATTGAAATCAACCTTTCTTCCTTTCAAATCACCTCCCGTGTTTTGTTTGGACCTCCTTTAAAGGCCTCCGCCTTACCCCTCCGGTTTTTTGCTAATTTCCTTCCTTTTTCCAGCCACCTTGCCTCTGTCTCTTGGTTGTGATCTGCACCTCTTTTTAGCAGCTTTGTCCTCTAGATCCCTGTCCCCTTTGACCTTAGATCTATTGGCCCCTTTTCCGTGTGTTTTACATAGTTTTTCCCTTTCTTTTCAGCATAGTTTTGAGAGACCCACCTTCTTGGGTTAGATAGATGCACAAGTAGCTGTTATTTTTCTATTATTTCAGCATTATATTCTGTTCTCTGTAGGTTTATTTTCAGCTACGCAGCACACTTTTTCTTGCTCTCAAAATGGAAAGGGTTTAAAAATTAAAATTAACGCACGCCACACACTGACCCTAAGCGAAGAAGCGCCTGGTTAACACCGCATGGCAAAGACTCTAAAATCAATTGTCACTGCACCTTATCTGCCCTTGACATTACTTGATTCTGTCCCTTTTTGCCCATGTCGGTTTCCTTCTTCCTGTCATCATTGCGCCCCCAAGGCGCCTTTCCCGGAGACTTCTTGGCCTTCACCCTCAGTTTCCGGTTGATCGACCTGCTCCGCACCGCCGTCGTCGAGCCAGTCCACCTTCGAGTTTGCACTCCGACTCCTCCCCTGATTCATCGGGTCCTCCTTCTCCTCCTGGTTCTCCCCCTGTCACCTTCACTATGTCTGGTCCAGGGCCTAACGCTAGCGGTTCTCCTGGCCCCAATGCCGGCCCTACTACTAGCGGAACCGCCACAGGAACTACCCCGGCCACCCCTGTGCTGCCGTACATTGCAGGCCTCAGCCTCCTCGATTTCCATCAGTTGATCAATGACCCCATTCACCACAATGCTAACTGGCCCGCTATGCCAACCAAGCTCCCCTCCGACATCCCTAAGTTTGAGGGCCTTAATGGAGAAGATCCAACCAATCATGTCCGATCTTTCCACATGTGGTGTTCCTCCAATTCCATAACCGATGACTCCATCCGTCTTCGTTTGTTCCAACGCACGCTTACCGGCGAAGCTTCTAAATGGTATGTCGAACAAGCCACCTCTACCCATACCACCTTTGAGACTCTTGCCCAAGCCTTTTTGTTGTACTTCCAGCTCCCTCTCCGATACGATACTGGTACGGAGCTCTTGACTTCTTTTAAGCAAGCCTCTTCAACACGCCTTTCCGCCCATGTTCAGGAATGGCGAAGAAGACGGAGCTTATGTCGAGCCCCTCCCTTCGAAGATCGGGTTTACATGGACTGGTTCCTTCGCACCCTTCCCGCTCCCATCGACAAAGATGTCGCCTCTCATTTTCCTCAAACTGAAGAAGCCGCCCTCCAAATAGCCTTGAAATATGACCTGATCTATGCTCAATCTGGTTATGTTTATACCGTTCTTCCTGACATCCCCAGGCCCGGTGGTGCTAACGCCCTGGGGGCATCTCATTCCATCGACGGTATCGTTGGAGTCCTTTCCCATCCATACGCTCAACCTCCTATGGGCTATGGTCCCCCTCAGGGAGGGGCCAGCTCCTCCGGCAATCTTCCCCCTCCCGGTAGCATGTATCCAGGATACGGCATACCTCCTCCCTTTGCCCAACCTCCTGCTTACCCCAATGTTGCCCAACCCAACCTTTACCCTTAACCGCAGCCTGGTGCGCCAGCTCCTCCAGCATATGCGCTTCCTCCTCCCTTGCCTCCTCAACCCCAGCACCAGCACCTACAGCCCCCTCCAGGGCAATTATTTGCATAGCAGGGCGCGACTAATTCCCCTTCTTCCCAAAGAATGCGGAGAGGCAACCAAAACCAATCTGCCCCTGGTACCCGAGGACCCAATTCTGGTGTGGACCCTAACACTGGCAACCAGCAACAGGGCATTCAGCCCAAGCCGGACAGGCCGCTTCGCACAAACAAGCCCTGTTCGTGTTGCGGTGTTTATGGTCATTACACCCATGATTGTCCCCTCTTACCCCAGATGCGGCAGATGTGGGAGTCTCAAGCCACATTGCGCGGACAACACGCCTCCCCTCATGCTCCTCCTAATGTGGCCACTACCCAACCGGCTGTGTTTACTGATCCCTTCCCTCAGCAAGGATTCGTGGCTATCCAACCGCCTGACAGCCAGGTCGCCACTCCCCCTTCCCTTTCTGGTTCCTCCGATTACCAGATCCTTATGATGCACTCCGATCCTAACCCGACCATCGATCTTCACCTTCAAACTCGGTCTCGCCAGTACCCCAAGCCTCCTGCTCAGTCTGCCCCCGAGCCTCCTTCTTCAGGTTCTACAGAGCCTCTTTCGACATCCAGTGGCCCCTTACATATCCCTCAACCCAAATTTGAGGTCCATACCAAGATTCCTAAGGGACCATTACGTCGAAATGCTGCTTCTGGTCGAGCTGCTCATTCGTATAGCATAGTAGATGATCTGGCGCAATCTCCTGCTGCCATTTCCACACTGGAACTCCTCCAGTCGTGCCCTTCCCAAAAGAAGGCTCTATTATCTGCCGTGGGCGCTGTAGATCCTGCTGATGACCAAATGATTGTTTTCGATGCCACTCAATCGGACCATCCTCCCCTCCCTCCTTCCGTCGCCTTCCAAATCCCAGTCAAAATCCGGAACGCCAACGTATCCCGGTGTATAATTGACGAGGGGGCATCCACATGCGTGATGTCCGCTTCGGTTTGGAAGCAACTCGGATCTCCTGAGCTGGCCCCTTCCACGATCACCCTTCGAGTGTGGGATGGTCATGCCTCCCAGCCCATTGGCCTGTTTCGTAATTTTCCTATCACCCTCGCCGGTAAGACTGTTTGCGTTGACGTCGAAGTCATCGACGCCCCGCTAGATTACAACATTCTATTGGGGCGAAGCTACACCTATGCTATATCTGCTGTCCCATCCGCGGTCTTTCGCAAGATTTCTTTCCCCCATAATGGAAAGATAGTCACCATTGACCAGTTGACATATCATGAGCCAAAATCTCAGACCTCCCCTGAGACGACTATCTCTTCTGTAGCCAACAAGCAAACCGTTGATTCTTTGACCAGTGTCTCCCCCGGCGTTTACAAAGATTCCTCCCTGCTTGGAACTTTCCCTAACCTTCCTCCCCCTCCCATCACTGATCCCAGCTCCTCGAATGTTTGCATGATGCAATCGTCTGAGGCTGCCCGTAAACTGCCTGCCTCGGCTAGTCAGCAACCTCCCCCTCGCCCTCCGCAACCCGCCCCTAGCCATTCATCTCAGCCAGCCAGACCTCCTCCTCCTGGCCCTCCCCCTATAGCTGGTATCCCGGAACCTCTTTATCCTCCCGGATCGGTTCCTCCCGGCCTCAACCATCTCGAAGCCGTCCCTCCTGGTCATTTCCCTACTAGGTAGATCCCTTTCCTAGCTCCCCCTCCCGGAGTATATTCTGTCCCCATCATGGCCACCCTCTCTCTCCCTAACATGACCTTGGGCATACCCGTCTGGTACCTTGATCCCCCAACCGCCACCCCTCCTGGTCACCTTAAGCCCTATATGGCTTTGACACCGGTTCAACCGGTCCCCCTAGCTTCCTCCGTTGCCGCCATGCCCCCAACCCCTCCACAGGACCCTCCTCCTGTCGTAACGGCACCCGGGAATAAAGGCAAAGCCCGCAAGGGGGCACCCAAAGACAAGACTACCACAACTGACCCAGTCCCTCCCCCTCCCGCAAAGCCTTGCACTTTGTGTGATGTCACTGGTCATGCCACCCATTCTTGTCCTGAGTTGCCCCATATTCACCCCATGGTTAAAGTCGCGTTCCCCGAGTCTACGGTCCCTGAAGCCCCCATTCCTTCGTCGTCCGTAACCAAGAACCCCAAGACTCTTCGCACCAACGAGCCCTGTGCTTTGTGCGGCATTCATGGCCATTACTCCCACCATTGTCCTCACCTGACGCACTACCGCGCCTCTTTAGAGGTAATCCGAGAGTATGAGGTTGAACAAAATCAATCCGCCTCTCCTATCCTCGCGCAGTACGCTTCAGGTCAACCTGAGGATCCCCCCGCTCCCATCGACATTCCCCCCCCTGATGTTCAGATGACAGAGTCTACTGTAACCATCCTTTACCTATCTTCCTCTGCGAGACACTCGGAGCCCAGCCCGTCTGCATCCTCCCCTGTTGTGTCCCTTGATCACCCTGTTCCTCCTCATACCCGAGATCAATCCACTTATGTCTCTGTTGACCTCCGCAGCCCGAGTCCTCACCATGTTTCCGACCACCCTCATACACCACCTTGTCTGAGTCTTGGTCATCCCGCCCCTTACACTACCTCCTGCGGCTGTCCCCCGATGACTTATGTACACTCACGCTGCCGTCATTTCCTTTCATCCCCTCATTTATTGTCTTGTCACACCATTCTGCGGGACCCCCCGTCCCCACCCTTTATCGGCTACGCCGATGGTGCAAGTCGCTACTCCAGGAATCTAGCCTCGGTAGGTTGGGCCATCTTCACCCCCTTGCATGCCCTTGTTCTTTCTAACGGGGTATGCATTGGTTCTGCCACCAACAATCAGGCCGAATATGATGCAGTGCGGGGCCTATTAGCTGATGCCCTCTTTCATCGCATCCTCCATCTGCACGTTCGTTTGGATTCCCTGCTTCTTGTAATGCAACTAAATGGTGTTTATCGTGTGCATAACCATGTGCTGTTTAGACGCTATTTACGAGTGAAAATCTTAATACGTGCGTTTGAAACCATAACTTTCAACCATGTACCTCGAGAACAGAATCACTATGTAGATAGTATTGCAAACCATGTTCTAGATTGGCATTTATCACACACATTTCATACAAGACAATAAAATTTAATCAACCATCAAAAGACGATGCATATCCATAATATGTGTCGCAAACAGTATGTTTAGAGTCCATCTACTCTGATACATACGACATGCCCATATCATGTTACAAGCAAAAAACCCAAAACTGGGGGCACCACCTGCCCCTACATACGTCATAGGGGGCACCACATGCCCCTACCCCTAATCACTATCTGGAGGCTCCTGAGCCAATGGCTCTGCCCCTGCAGCATGTAGATCACGCATAGCCTGACCGGCCATCGCCATGCGCCGCATGATACCTCGCCACTCCGAGGGGAGTCCAACACATGGCTCTATGTATTGGTCGTCTAAGTCCTGCCACCCACGCTCTGATACTCTGGTCAGCAACCTTTCGCATCTACGGTGGATGTCCTCCAGCAGGGCGGCTGCATCCTCATCCTGCACCGCTCTCGACCCACTTGGACCTGTAGCCCCAGACGCTGCCGGTCGTCCCATATATCCGGCCGGTTTTACCGGTGCTATATCTGCATACCAAAAGTACATGAATCAGTATCATCAATTACTATTCAAAAACTTTAACATGCCCACACAAGAATAGCAATTTTTCACTTACCATCGGGCCCCCAGACTCGACCAGGCAGAAGTGGCAGATCCGGATCCCCACAGTAGCTCATCCCACTATAGGGGTAGTCGTCTATGTACAGCGGCATCTGATCCCAATGGGCAAAAAACTCCGGTCGAAACACCCGCCCGACCGCCCCTCCTCCTCCTTTGCACAGTAGCCGTCCCCAACGGCGCATCCTGGGCTCCCTCGGGCCCCCATCTAGAAGCTGTACACGAGGCCTTAAGGTCGGGATCTTCTCAAAGAAGAAGGCGCACAACAAAGTCCCATATGAGCAGTCATGATTCACCTGCCGCCTGCATAGCGACAACTGTCACTTTAGCGACACCAATAACATCTGGGCCCACCCATAGTAGGTCCCACCCAACACACTTTCCACTATCATCATCTGCCCCCCAGTGATGTGATGGAACGCCTGGATGCCCAAGATTCGCAGCACAGCTGCAGCCACTGCACGGGTTTCTAGCCTCTCTAGATCCCCGATCGGTATTCGAGTCCCCTTGACTTGGAGACCCGGTCGACAATGGCGTTCCACGAACTCCATGATATGCCGCCCCCGCGGCAACACTGGCTGTGTGTTTCCCACCATCCCTAGTGGCGGGAGACCAGTCAGGAAGTACACGTACTGGACCGTCAGCTCGATCCTGTGCCCCTGCACTACAAATATCTCCTGATCTGGATCCCAGTAACTGATAATCCAGGCCAGTAACGGTTCCCCTGCTCTCATCAACGGGTTCTCCAAAAACTTGAGAACCCCAAATCTGGCCAATACATCGCGGACGCCCTGATCCACCTGGATCTCTGTCTGTAGTGTCCCCAGATCTCTCTTTCTCCAGTTGACCCGTAACTCTGCCATACCTACACAAACACATCATTTTTGTCAGCGTACAGATCGGGAAAACCATAACCAAACACCAAAACCCAACTTCCAGCCATAAAACAGCACCAAAACCCCCTCATCTCCCAGGTCGCAGTTTTCTGCTCTTTTCTGGACCAGGTCGCACTTTTTGCCCTGATACCTGCATCCTAGGTCGCACTTTTTGCCCCAAAAAGTGCGACCCGGCCGTAGAGATGAAGGAGGGACTGTTTCTGGATTTCTGGGCCCTAAACTGAAAAAGTAATCCATAAAAATGCAAGAGAAAAGTTAGACCTCCTACCTGCAACTGACGGATCGCGATTCCAACGGTCGGTTTGTCCGCTACGTTCGCCGCAAGATTTAGGGCCTTCTCTCCTCTCCACACTCACCACAGCAACAATAGCAAATAAGTGATTTTGGAGGGAAAACTGCCTTATTAAAAGAGAACCCCTGTTTCTTCTTTCGACTACTGTGATCAAACCGTAGCCCAGTTTGACGAACCGTCTGCACCGTTGGAAAGCTCTCACCGAGCACTCAAATGGGTATCTGTTATTTTTTTGAGATCTTCCACTCCACCAGGACACATTTTGTCCAAGAAGGGTCACTTCACCTCTCCTTAAAATCGAATTTCCTCACTTACGACACTTGTACTTGGGGCACCATCTTGCCTCCTTACTTGTCTTCGTTCGTGTTGATTTTCATCATGATTTCCCATCATGTACTCATGTTTCCACGGTCCCCCATTGGGGCCTTTACTGTGTGGCAGCACCATCGAGTCGCCCTTGTTTAGAGCATCCAAGATTGAGTCATCATTCCCTCCATGGAGTCTATACCGAGTCCCATTGTACCCCACTATAGCCCTCCATCCGTCATTGATTGGTCTCTCTCTTGTGTCGCACATTATGCCCTTCAGTTCCACTGTCCCCCATCCCTGATGATGTTGTGTCAGTCACTGCCATGTCATTCATGCCCTTTATGCTCTAGCAAGGGAAGTCGTCCATCAGCTACTCAGTCCTTTCCACTTCACTATCATCATTAGTGTCAGTCTGTCCGTCGCTCTACTCTTTTCTCTCGTGCCTTAGTTGAGGGTCTCTCATTGCCTCAACTATGGCGGACCTCCTTCTGTCGACATCAGCTCATTTATTCCAGAAGCCAGGTCTAGAGGGCGGTGTACCTTGGTTCCAGCTTCCACTCTTGTTCGGTGCCTCGGATCAGGCACAGGGATATCTCCTTTCCCTTTGGCTTGATTGTTTCTCCAGCTCCTTCAGCATGATCGAGATTCGTATACTTGATGGTCCAGTGATCCAGCAGCAGCTCTTAATGATTCCCGGGTGTGTGTGAGATGTTTCAACCCTCATGAGGGGGTGGCCCTACAGGTAGCCCCCCACATGCCCGGATGACCTCTTCTTTGCAGCCTTCGATGCAGCTCCAGATATTTGATGATGTTGGCCATAGCCACTTGCAGCGCCTCTTCGATTTGCATGTATCAGTCAGATTTTGTGAGCCCTTCCCCATTTGCAGGGGGAATTTCGGTTGTATTTGTATCTCATGTACTCAGATATGATTGTACAAGTCCTGGCTGTTATCCCAGGCACAGCATGTATGTGGGATTCCTCATTGTATTTTTATCTGGCTCATGCTTATGCCAGCTGTATTTTATGGTTCGATCCCTTGTTTACTGGACACACTATTCTTTTGTACTTTGTCTCGGTGGGCATAGGTATGCCTCCCCCACCGCCTTCAGCACAGGTACCCTCTCATAAAAAAGAGACTTGTTGCACCTGCGAGTCTCGTCTCCTCAGGGTCTAGTCCTTCAGCACACTATCTACCTCACACTTCTCTCTTTGACACACCTTTTGTTGTCTAGTGATTGTGTTCTTACAACGTACTTTGGTCATACGATTTGCTCCAGACACTCGCATGCTGGGGGGCAATATGTTACACCATTTTTTGGTCATCTAACTTATTATCATTAGATGGACCCAAGTACACCATGTAAGACCAGTTTTACCCTAAGTAAAACCACTTTCACTATGTTAAAACAGGAAACCCCAAAAGGAAATATTAAACAAACCTATATTTGTTTGATTTTCCTCATGGAATAATTAATTAAACCATAATTTAATTATTATTCCGAGTCATGTTTAACCCAAAAACAAAGAAATTAATGAGATAAACCCATAGTTATCTTATTATTTTCTAGGAATAATTATTTAAATAATATTCCTTGTTAAATATGACCAAATCAACCACCATTAATCAACTAAATCATTATTTATTTGATTATATCCCAACCACTTCCTTAAAAAGATAAATAAATCATTTATTTATTCATTTTTCACTAATCAAGGGATTTGACCCAAGTCAAACACCCTTTCCCTCCAACAAATAATAATAAAATATTCCATAGAGGTGGATCTAGATGTGATTAACATTATTTTAATCATGCACCAAGATCTAGAAGGACCCAATATTTTGTTATAAATAGGAGAGTTTTCCCCATCATTCTTCACCTTTTGTTGCATACTAGATCACTCTGGATCTATACACTCGGTCTCATTTTCTGCCATTGTTGCTCCCATTGAGCTCTACCTTCTACATTGGGTTTTCTACATCTACAAGAGAGAGAAAGCTTAGATCTGAAGTGCTGAGGACTACAGAGAACCCATCCCATTGAGGAGATCTGGATACACCTTCTTGTTTCCTCCCAGGTGCCCTGTAATATAAAAATTCATTCAAAAATCGTGTTCTTGTCTTGTCTATTGGATGCATGGAGCAAACTCTTTACTTTACTGCGTAATGTCTTTCCATTTATAGATCTGTTTGTTGCAGCACTTTAACTACTAATTGCAGATCTGAAGATGTTTTGCAGCCATTATTGTTGTTAGGGCTATTAGTTATGCGTAGCTAAAGTGGTTCTTTTTCGTACACTTAGACGAAGAATTCATACTAACAAATGGCGACTCCACACGGGTTTTAAATTACGACCGCTGTCGTTTCTCATATTCCTGCATATCCAGCTACTTCAGGCCCTAGGGCTTCTTTTCAGCTGCTTAGTTTTTCTCTTTTCATGTCATTTTTCTCACATAAAACCTTAAACATTAAAATTTCTAACTAGTGTGTTTTACGGCCTATTGCACGGGTAGGCACTGCTTAGCACCGAGATGGCAACTTTTTACGAAAATGCACGTGAGACAACTAGGAACGGGGGTCTGCTGGCCCATGGAATGCGACACGGACCTCAGTGCACTTTCTACCCCTTTCTACGACACTTGTGGAAGCAGTCGGAGAGAAATAAAAACACCGATTTTTCGGTGATGTCTGCAATTTTTAATTTTTGGGTTTTAAGCTCTTGTCACGGTCCTCCAGCCTCTGTTTCAGCCCGTTTTGACCAAGTTCTGATCTCTTTTTACTCATCTAAGTGGGAACCTAGTCCCTTAGGGCTTTAGTACCCTCCACTTTTTGTGGAAGAGTTTTTAGCTATTTCAGCTGTCTGTTTTTCAGAGTTTCAGCCCCCTTTTTCCAGATCTGTTACCTCCCTTTCAGATCCTTTGAAATCAACATTTCTTCCTTTCAAATCACCTCCTGTCGTTTTTTTTGGACCTCCTTTAAAGGCCTCTGCCTTGCCCCTCTGGTTTTTTGCTGATTTCCTTCCTTTTTCTAGCCACCTTGCCTCTGTCTCTTGGCTGTGATCTGCACCTCTTTTCAGCAGCTTTGTCCTCTAGATCCCTGTCCCCTTTGACCTTAGATCTATTGGCCCCTTTTCCATGTGTTTTACATAGTTTTTCCCTTTCTTTTCAGCATAGTTTTGAGAGACCCACCTTCTTGGGTTAGATAGATGCACAAGTAGCTGTTATTTTTCTGTTATTTCAGCATTATATTCTATTCTCTGTAGGTTTATTTTCAGCTATACAGCACACTTTTTTCTTGCTCTCAAAATGGAAAGGGTTTAAAAATTAAAATTAACGCATGCCACACACTGACCCTAAGCGAAGAAGCGCCTGGTTAACACCGCCCGGCAAAGACTCTAAAATCAATTGTCACTGCACCTTATCTGCCCTTGACATTATTTGATTCTGTCCCTTTCTGCCCCTGTCGGTTTCCTTCTTCCTGTCATCATTGCACCCCCAAGGCGCCTTTCCCGGAGACTTCTTGGCCTTCACCCTCAGTTTCCAGTTGATCGACCTGCTCCGCACCGCCGTCGTCCAGCCAGTCCACCTCCGAGTCTGCACTCTGACTCCTCCCCTGATTCATGGGGTCCTCCTTCTCCTCCTGGTTCTCCCCCTCTCACCTTCACTATGTCTGGTCCAGGGCCTAACGCTAGCGGTTCTCCCGGCCCCGATGCCGGCCCTACTACTAGCGGAACCACCACAGGAACTACCCCGGCCACCCCTGTGTTGCCGTACATTGCAGGCCTCAGCCTCCCCGATTTCCATCAGTTGATCAATGACCACATTCACCACAATGCTAACTAGCCCGTTATGCCAACCAAGCTCCCCTCAGACATCCCTAAGTTTGAGGGCCTTAATGGAGAAGATCCAACCAATCATGTCCGATCTTTCCATATGTGGTGTTCCTCCAATTCCATTACCGATGACTCCATCCGTCTTCGTTTGTTCCAACGCACGCTTACCGGCGAAGCTTCTAAATGGTATGTTGAACAAGCCACCTCTACCCATACCACCTTTGAGACTCTTGCCCAAGCCTTTCTGTCGTACTTCCAGCTCCCTCTCCGATACGATACTGGCACGAAGCTCTTGACTTCCTTTAAGCAAGCCTCTTCAACACGCCTTTCTGCCCATGTTCAGGAATGGCGACGAAGACGGAGCTTATGTCGAGCCCCTCCCTTCGAAGATCGGGTTTATATGGACTGGTTCCTTCGTACCCTTCCCGCTCCCATCGGCAAAGATGTCGCCTCTCACTTTCCTCAAACTGAAGAAGCCGCCCTCCAAATAGCCTTGAAATATGACCTGATTTACGCTCAATCTGGTTATGTTTATACCGTTCTTCCTGACATCCCCAGGCCCGGTGGCGCTAACGCCCCGGGGGCATCTCATTCCGCCGACGGTATCGTTGGAGCCCTTTCCCATCCATACGCTCAAACTCCTATGGGCTATGGTCTCCCTCAGGGAGGGGCCAGCTCCTCCAGCACTCTTCCCCCTCCCGGTAGCATGTATCCAGGATACGGCATGCCTCCTCCTTTTTCCCAACCTCCTGCTTACCCCAATGTTGCCCAACCCACTCATTACCCTTATCCGCAGCCTGGTGCGCCAGCTCCTCCAGCATATGCGCTTCCTCCTCCCTTGCCTCCTCAACCCCAGCACCAGCACCTACAACCCCCTCCAGGGCAAGTATTTGCACAGCAGGGCGCGACTAATCCCCCTTCTTCTAAAAGAAGGCGGAGAGGCAACCAAAACCAATCTTCCCCTGGTACCCGAGGACCCAATTCGGGTGTGGAGTCTCGAAGCCACATTGCTTTGCAAGACAACACGCCTCCCCCATGCTCCTCCTAATGTGGCCACGACCCAACCAGCTGTGTTTACTGACCCTTTCCCTCAACAAGGATTCGTGGCTACCCAACCGCCCGACAACCAAGTAGCCGCCCCCCCTTCCATTTCTGGTTCCTCTGATTACCATATCCTTATGATGCACTCCGATCCTACCCCCTCCGTCGATTTTCACCTTCAAACTCGGTCTCGTCAGTACCCCAAGCCTCCTGCTCAGTCTACCCCCGAGCCTCCCTCTTCAGGTTCTACAGAGCCTCTTTCAACATCCAGTGGTCTCTTACATATCCCTCAACCCAAAGTTGAGGTCCCTACCAAGATCCCTAAGGGACCATTACGTCGAAATGCTGCTTCTGGTCGAGCTGCTCATTCCTATAGCATAGTAGATGATGCGACGCGAACTCCTCTGCCATTCCTGCTTGGAACTCCTCCGGTCTTGCCCTTCCCAAAAGAAGGCTCTATTGCTCTAGTAGACACTTTGTAGATCCTGCTGACGACCAAATGATTGTTTTCGATGCCACTCAATCGGACCATCCTCCTCTCCCTCCTTCCGTCGCCTTCCAAATCCCAGTCAAAATCCAGAACGCCAACGTGTCCCGGTGTATCATTGATGAGGGGGAATCCACCTGCATGATGTCCACTTCGGTTTGGAAGCAACTTGGATCCCCTGAAGTAGCCCCTTCCACGATCACCCTTCGAGCATGGGACGGTCATGCCTCCCATCCCATTGGCCTGTTTCGTAATTGTCCTATCACCCTCGCCAGTAAGACTGTTTGCGTTGACGTCGAAGTCATCGACACCCCACTAGATTACAACATTCTATTGGGGCGAAGCTACACCTATGCCATGTCTGCCATCCCATCCGCGGTCTTTCGCAAGATGTCTTTCCCCCATAATGGAAGGATAGTCACCATTGACCAGTTGACATATCATGAGCCAAAATCTCAGACCTCCCCTGAGACGACCATCTCTTCTGTAGCCAACAAGAAAACCATTGATTCCTTGACCAGTGTCTCCCCCGGCGTTTACAAGATTCCTCCTTTTACAAAGATTCCTCCTGCTTGGAACTTTCCCTAACCTTCCTCCTCCTCCCATCACTGATCCCAGCTCCTCGAATGTTTGCATGATGCAATCGTCTCAGGTTGCTCGTGAGCGGCCTGCCTCGGCTAGTCAGCAACCTCCCCCTCGCCCTTCGCAACCCGCTCCTAGCCATTCATCTCAGCCAGCCGGGCCTCCTCCTCCTGGCCCTCCCCCTACAGCTGGTATCCCGGAACCTCTTTATCCTCCCAGATCGGTTCCTCCTGGCCTCAACCATCTCGAAGATGTCCCTCCTGGTCATTTCCCTGCTAGGCAGATCCCTTTCCTAGCTCCCCCTCCCAGATTATATTCTGTCCCCGTCATGGCCACCCTCTCTCTCCCTAACTTGACCTTGGGCATGCGAGTGCAGTACCTTGATCTCAGTAGCCACCCCTCCTGGTCACCCAGGCCCTATGGCACGACCTGCGGTTCAGCAGGTCCCCTAACTACTCCGTTGCCGTAGTGCCCCCGGCCCCTCGAGGAGGACCCTCCTCTGTCGTAGGCACCGGAAGAAGGCAAAGCCGGGGGCACCCAAAGACAAGACTACCACGACTGACCCAGCCCCTCCACCGCCTGCAAAGCCTTGCGCTTTATGTGATGTCACCGGTCATGCCACCCATGCTTGTCCTGAGTTGCCTCGTATTCAGCCCATGGTTAAAGTCGCGTTCCCCGAGTCTACGGTCCCTGAAACTCCCATTCCTTCTCCGTCCGTAACAAAGAACCCCAAGACTCTCCGCACCAACAAGCCCTGTGCTTTGTGCGGCGTTCATGGCCATTACTCCCACCATTGTCCTCACCTGACGCACTATCGCGCCTCTTTAGAGGTAATCCGAGAGTATGAGGTTGAACAAAATAAATCCGCCTCTCCTATCCTCGCGCAGTACGCTTCAGGTCAAACTGAGGATCCCCCCGCTCCCATCGACATTCCCCCCCCCCTGATGTTCAGATGACGGAGTCTACTGTAACCATCCTTTACCTATCTTCCTCTACGAGACACTCGGAGCCTAGCCCGTTTGCATCCTCCCTTGTTGTGTCCCTTGATCACCCTGTTCCTCCGCATACCCGAGATCACTCCACTTGTGTCTCTGTTGACCTCCGCAACTCGAGTCCTCACCATGCTTCCGATCGCCCTCATATACCACCCTGTCTGAGTCTTGGTCATCCTACCCTTTGCACTCTCTCCTACGGTTGCCGCCCAATGACTTCTGTACACTCACGCTGCCGTCATTTCCTTTCATCCCCTCATTTATTGTCTTGTCACACCATTCTGCAGGAACCCCCGTCCACACCCTTTATCGGTTACGCCGATGGTGCAAGTCGCTACTCCAGGAATCTAGCCTCGCGGTTGGGCCATCTTCACCCCTTGCATGCCCTTGTTCTTTCCTAGGGTATCATTGGATCTTCCACCAACAATCGGGCGAATATGATGCGGTGCGGGGCCCGCAATGGGCGATGCCCTCTCATCGCATCCTCCATACGCACGTTCGTTTGGATTCCACAGCTGTAATGAAACTAAATGGTGTTTATCGTGTGCACTTAATCAATTTCTTTGTTTAGGCGTTCACAGGTGCGCTGCAAATCTGAATACGTGCATTTGAAACCATAACTTTCAACCATGTACCTCGAGAACAGAATCACTATGTAGATAGTATTGCAAACCATGTTCTAGATTGGCATTTATCACACACATTTCATACAAGAGAATAACATTAAATCAACCATCAAAAGACGATGCATATCCATAATATGTGTCGCAAAACATATGTTTCGAGTCCATCTACTCTGATACATACGACATGACCATAGCATGTTACAAAAAAAAACCCAAAACTGGGGGCACCACCTGCCCCTACATACATCATAGGGGGCACCACATGCCCCTACCCCTAATCACTATCTGGAGGCTCCCAAGTCAATGGCTCTGCCCCTGCAGCTTGTAGATCATGCATAGCCTGACCGGCCATCGCCATGCGCCGCATGATACCTCGCCACTCCGAGGGGAGACCAACACATGGCTCTATGTATTCGTCGTCTAAGTCCTTCCACCCGCGCTCTGATACTCCGGTCAACAACCTTTCGCATCTACGGTGGATGTCCTCCAGCAGGGCGGCTGCATCCTCATCCTGCGCCGCTCTCGACCCACTTGGACCTGTAGCCCCAGACGCTGCCGGTCGTCCCATATATCCGGCCGGTTTTACCCGTGCTATATCTGCATACCAAAAGTACATGAATCAGTATCATCAATTACTATTCAAAAACTTTAACATGCCCACATTAGAATAGAAATTTTTCACTTACCATCGGGCCCCCAGACTCGACCAGGCAGAAGTGGCAGATCCGGATCCCCACAATAGCTCATCCCACTATAGGGGTAGTCGTCTATGTACAGCGACATCTAATCCCAATGGGCAAAAAACTCAGGTCGAAACACCCGCCCGACCGCCCCTCCTCCTCCTCTGCACAGTAGTCGTCCCCAACGGTGCATCCTGGGCTCCCTCGGGCCCCCATCTGGAAGCTGTACACGAGGCATCAAGGTCGGGATATTCTCAAAGAAGAAGGCGCACAACAAAGTCCCATATGAGCAGTCATGATTCACCTGCCGCCTGCATAGCGACAGTTGTCGCTTTAGCGACACCAATAACATTTGGGCCCACCCAACACACTTTCCACTATCATCATCTGCCCCCCAGTGATGTGATGGAACGCCTGGATGCCCAGAATTTGCAGCACAGCTGCGGCCACTGCACGGGTTTCTAGCCTCTCTAGATCCCCGATCGGTATTCGAGTCCCCTTGACTTGGAGACCTGGTCGACAATGGCATTCCACGAACTCCATGATATGCCGCCCCCGCGGCAACACTGGCTGTGTGTTTCCCACCATCCCCAGTGGCGGGAGACCAGTCAGGAAGTACACGTCCTGGACCGTCAGCTCGATCTTGTGCCCCTGCACTACAAAGATCTCCTGATCTGGATCCCAGTAACTGATAATCCGGGCCAGTAACGGTTCCCCTGCTCTCATCAACGGGTTCTCCAAAAACTTGAGAACCCCAAAACTGGCCAATATACGGCGGATGCCCTGATCTGCCTGGATCTCTACCCGTAGTGTCCCCAGATCTCTCTCTCTCTAGTTGACCCGTAACTCTTCCATACCTGCACAAACACATCATTTTTGTCAGTGTATAGATCGGGAAAACCATAACCAAACACCAAAACCCAACTTCCAACCATAAAACAGCACCAAAACCCCCTCATCTCCCAGGTCGCAATTTTCTGCTCTTTTCTGGACCAGGTCGCACTTTTTTCCCTGATACCTACGTCCTAGGTCGCACTTTTTGCCCCAAAAAATGTGACCCAGCCGTAGAGATGAAGGAGGGGCTGTTCCTGGATTTCTGGGCCCTAAACTGAAAATGTAATCCATCAAAATGCAAGAGAAAAATTAGACCTCTTACCTGCAACTGACGGATCGCGATTCCAACGGTTGGTTTTTCCGCTACGTTCACCGCAAGATTTAGGGCCTTCTCTCCTCTCTACATTCACAACAGCAACAATAGCAAATGAGTGATTTTGGAGGGAAAACTGCCTTATTAAAAGAGAACCCATGTTTCTTCTTTCGACTGCTATGACCACACCGTAGCCCCGTTTGACGAACCATCTGCACCATTGGAAAGCTCTCACCGAGCCCTCAAATGGGTATCTGTTATTTTTTTGAGATCTGATACTCCACCAGGACACATTTTGTCCAAGAAGGGTCACTTCACCCCTCCTTAAAATCGAATTTCCTCACTTACGACACTTGTACTTGGGGCACCATCTTGCCTCCTTACTTGTCTTCGTTCGTGTTGATTTTCGCCATGAGTTCCCATCATGTACTCATGTTTCCACAGTCCCCCCATTGGGGCCTTTACTGTGTGGCAGCACCATCGAGTCACCCTTGTTTAGAGCATCCAAGTTGAGTCATCATTCCCTCCATGGAGTCTATACCGAGTCCCTTTGTACCCCACTATAGCCCTCCATCCTTCATTGATTGGTCTCTCTCTTGTGTCGCGCATTATGACCTTCAGGTCCACTGTCCCCCATCCCTGATGATGTTGTGTCAGTCGCTGCCATGTCATTCATGCCCTTTATGCTCTAGCAAGGGAAGTTGTCCATTAGCTACTCAGTCCTTTCCACTTCACTATCATCATTAGTGTCAGTCTGTCCGTCGCTCTACTCTTTTCTCTTGTGCCTTAGTTGAGGGTCTCTCATTGCCTCCACTATGGCGGACCTCCTTCTGTCAACATCAACTCATTTATTCCAGAAGCCAGGTCTAGAGGCTGGTGTACCTTGGTTCCAGCTTTCACTCCTGTTCGGGGCCTCGGATCAGGCAAAGGGATATCTCCTTTCCCTTTGGCTTGATTGTTTCTCCAGCTTCTTCAGCATGATCGAGATTCGTATACTTGATGGTCCAAAGATCCAAAGAAATAGCCTCTTGATGATTCTCGTGTGTGTGTGATTCTCGTGTGTGTGAGATGTCTCAACCCTCATGAGGGGTGGCCCTGCAGGTAGCCCCCCACATGCCCGGATGACCTCCTCCTTGCAGCCTTCGATGCAGCTCCAGATATTTGATGATGTTGGCCTTAGCCACTTGCAGTGCCTCTTTGATTTGCATGTATCAGTCAGATTTTGCGAGCCCTTCCCCATTTACAGGGGGCATTTGGGTTGTATTTTTATCTCATGTACTCAGATATTATTGTATAAGTCCTGGCTGTTATCCCAGGCACATCATGTATGTGGGATTCCTCATTGTATTTTTATCTGGCTCATGATTATGCCAGTTGTACTTTATGGTTCGGTCCCTTGTTTACTGGACACACTATTCTTTTGTACTTTGTCTCGGCGGGCATAGGTATGCCTCCCCCGCCGCCTTCAGCACAGGTACCCTCTCATAAAAAGAGACTTGTTGCACCTGCGAGTCTCGTCTCCTCAGGGTCTAGTCCTTCAGCACACTATCTACCTCACATTTCTCTCTCTGACACCCCTTTTGTTGTCTAGTGATTATGTTCTTACAACGTACTTCGGTCATACGATTTGCTCCTGACACTCGCACGCTGGGGGGCAATCTGTTACACCATTTTTTGGTCATCTAACTTATTATCATTAGATGGACCCAAGTACACCATGTAAGACCAGTTTTACCCCAAGTAAAACCGCTTTCACTATGTTAAAACAGAAAACCCCAAAAGGAAATATTAAACAAACCCATATTTGTTTGATTTTCCTCATGGAATAATTAATTAAACCATAATTTAATTATTATTCCCAGTCATGTTTAACCCAAAATCAAAGAAATTAATTAGATAAACCTTTATTTATCTTATTATTTTCTAGGAATAATCATTTAAACCTAATTTAGATGATATTCCTTGTTAAATATGACCAAATCACCCACAAATAATTAAATAAATCACTATTTATTTAATTATCTTTCAACCACCTCCTTAAATAATTAAATTAATCATTATTTATTTGATTATCTTCTAACCACTTCCTTAAAAAGATAAATAAATCATTTATTTATTTATTTTTAACAAATTAAGGGATTTGACCCAAGTTAAATACCTTTTCCCTCCAACAAATATAATAAAATATTCCATAAAAAGTGGATCTAGATCTGGTTAACCCATGCACCAAGATCTAGAATGACCCAATATTTGTTATAAATAGGAGGGTTTTTCCTACCATTCTTCACCTTTTGTTGCCTATTAGATCACTCTGGATCTATACACTTGGTCACCATTTTCTGCCATTTTTCTCCCTTTGAGCTCTACTCTTTGCATTGGGTTTTCTACATCAACTAGAGAGAAGAATCTTAGATCTGAAGTGCTGAGGACTTCCAAGAACCCATCCCACCGAGGGGAATTGGATACTCCTTCTGGTTTTCCTCACAGGTGCCCCATTAATACAAAAATTCTTTCAAAAATTGTTCTTGTCTTGTCTATTGGTATATGGAGCAAACCCTTGTTTTTACTGCTTAATGTCTTTCCATACATAGATCTGGTATTTTGCAACTATTTTCTTGTCTAACTAATCGCAGATCTGAAGATATTGGCAGCCACTTTTGTTGTTAGGGCTATTAGTTATGCGTAGCTAAAGTGGTCCTTTTTCGTACACTTCGACAAAGGATTCATACTAACAAGGAGGAAACAACATAACTTCCTGGGACTAGATGAGGAGGGTATTTTTGTCTAAATATCAAGAATATTGTAAGACTCGGGACATGCAGGACGAAATTTTTACAATCATACAAGATGATGATGAAATGCTTGAATATTATTTGGAAATATTTCTGTATATTTTACAAAGGTCAAAACTTAGGCTTGATCCCAACACTATTAGAACCTTGTTCTTAAGAGGACTTACTAATAATGCTAGAAACAATTTGAATATGTTAGGACAAGGTGATATTTCTCAGCAAAATTTTGATCAAATTTGTGAATTACGTCGAAAATTTTCAAGGAATCAGTATATATCCGGTAGAGGAACTCAAAATAAAAATAGAAAAACTGAATCTACTGATGCTATGATTATTGGACTGGAAAATAAATGGAAAACATGAAAATTGATATAATGAACACTGTTACTAAACAGTTAGACTCTTTAAAATTTCAACAAAAACTTATGAAGGAACAAGAGTCATTACGTATTTTCTGTCCTAAATGCAGAGACAAGCATCCCCTACATAATTCCCTCTTAACTTGAAAGAAACTAATAAGTGTGCTATTTGTGCAGAAGACCATATCACAAAAAAAAGCCCCTCTATACCTGGACTTAAAGCAGTATTTACAGGGGGGCAGCGTGAAGCTTAACAATTGTATGCTATGGGAGGAAGAAGAAATTGGCCTCAGGTAGGTGCAGGTATGGCTCCTGAATTTCCTCCACACTATTTTGGTTATAATCCACATGCATATTCATATCCTAACTCTCATCAGCAGTGGCAGTATGGAAATCAGTATCAGCATGGGCAACCTTCCCAACCATGGAAATAGGGTTGGAAAGGCCCAACTCATTCTCCATATTCCTACCAGCCACCTATGCAACCATATCCATCTACACATGTACCTTATCCAATGCCTCGACTTTTGAGTCAGACCACCCCATTACCTTTACCTCCACCCTTACGACCTCCTCAATTTCATGCTCACCCTATGCCCAATCCTAATAATAATAATAAAGTAGTGCAAATGATCCATGTTACAAACTCGCCGTTGCCATTCGAATACCAGTATATTCCAATTGGATTTCATGATATTCAATTAAGATCAGGAAGGAATGTAATACCAGAAAATCAGAAACAACTTATGGTGATTGTTGAAGAGAAAGGGGAAGAGGAAACTCTTAACCATTCTTCGAAAATTGTCACTAAGCAGCCCTTACCCTCTGAGTCCTTACCATCTTCTTCCAACCAGCCTCCCTTTCTAGAGAGGCTAGTAACGGAAAGAAGAGAGCTTGTTTCTGAGACTCATTTGGCATAGGAACTACAAAATCTTTTCATTAAGATACCTTTGCTCCAAGCCATTAAAGAGATCCCCATTTGTACCAAGATTATTAGGGAAATCTGTCTCAAGAAACCCAGGAGGAAGAGATTGGAACCCCAAACTATTCAATTTGTTGGTAGGGCAGCAGAGTTAATGACGAGATGTGTGTATGTGGAAAAATATACTAATCCTGGAAACCTTTTTGTCACAATTCAGATTGGTAATGTCCTTGTCTCTAATGTTCTTATAGACCTGGGGGTAGCCATTAATGTAATTACTAAGAAAACCATGAATCAAATTCGGTTATCTCATCTTCGCCCTACTCCCACTATGCTTGAATTAGCAGATAGATCCTAAATTAATCCTGAAGGAGTATTGGACGATGTGATCATCTCATTAGATTCTTGGGAATATCCTGCTGATTTCATTGTGCTTCAGCCAAAGAACCCGGTAGGAGGGCATCCTTTGATCTTGGGTCGACCATGGCTTGCTACAGCCGATGCATATATTGGATGTCATTCTAGAGATATGTATATTTCACATGGAGATTCTAGGAAGAAAGTTACCTTATACCCCCCTGCCAGATCCATTCAGGACCTTCGAGATACTTTATGGTTGGACCAAAGTAGTCATGAGGAGACTCAGTCTATTTCTCTTATTCATCATTATACTGGGTCTTCGCAAGAAGATGAGATTCAAGATTTCCTGAAAAATCTATACACCATGCCTAACTTCGAGCCTTTGAGCCAGATTTTTAGCCTAAATTTCCAAGAAAACCACGATTCTCATTCTTCTATACCGTTGTCTTTGACCACTCCTTTGATTACTCTGGAGCCTGATACTACTCTTGCTGAGATTAGTCCTGGTAATTCTTTGCATATGAGTTTAGATTTAGACCCATCTCAGCAAGAGCAACTTGTGAATTTGTTGCAAAACCATCTTAGTGCATTTTCTTGGGGCTATGAAGACATGAAGGGTATCCCTCCTGAAACTTGTACACATCATATCTATATTCAGGAAGGAACCCGACCTGTCCGACAACCACAAAGATGAATGAATCCAGCTCTAAGAGATGTCGTGAAAGAAGAAATACATAAACTTTTAGATGCTGGTTTTATCTAACCTATTTATGATAGTCAATGGGTCTCTCCATTAGTGCTAGTACCTAAGAAAGATGGGAGGTGGCATATTTGTATTGATTATCATGAATTAAACAAAGCCACTCTCAAATATTACTTCCCTCTCCCTTTCATTGACCAGGTGCTTGATAACCTTGCAGGAAAGAAATATTTCTCCTTTTTGGATGGTTTCAGTGGCTATAACTAGATACATATTGCACCCGAAGATCAGGATAAAAATACTTTTACATGCCCATGGGGTACCTTTGCTTATAAAGTGCTTCCCTTTGGATTATGTAATGCTCTGGCTACCTTTCAAAGGGAAATCTTGGCTATTTTTGCTGATCTTGAATTCGTAGAAATTTATATGGATGACTTTTCTGTGTTTGGTAATTCTTTTCAGGAAGCTCTCGAAAATTTGGAGAAAGTAATTCTTCGTTGCCAAGAAGACCACCTTGCTTTGAGTGATAAGCCATGTAGATTAATGTGCAAATCAGGAGTGGTACTTGGCCATCTGATTTCTGACAAAGGTATCCAGGTTGATCTGGCAAAGATCGAAATCATTCTGCATCTTCCTACACCCAAAACTCAAAGGGAAGTAAGAGGTTTTTTAGGACATGCTAGCTACTATAGAAGATTCATTGAAATTTTTTCTAAGATAGCTGCTTCTCTTTTCTGACTTCTAGCTAAGGATAGTGAGTTTTCTTGGTCCACGGCTTGCCAACAGTCTTTTGAAACATTGAAGGAAAAGTTGGTACAGGCGCTAGTTTTGAGAGGTCCAAACTGGTCCCTGCCCTTTCACATTTCCTCTGATGCTTCAGACCTGGATGTTGGTGCAGCTTTGAGACAAGAGGAAGACAAGCAATCCTATGCTATTTATTATATTAGTAAGAATTTTTCTTCCACTAAATTAAACTATACAGTTACAGAGAAAGAGTTTTTAGCTGTAATCTTTGCAATTAGTAAGTTCAGACACTATACCACAGGATATGAAGTATTTGTTCATACTGATCATTCCGCGATTAAATATTTGATGAAAAAACCATTGACTAGCAGTAGAGTGACTAGGTGGTTTCTATTGTTGCAGGAGTTAAATATTACTATTGTTGATAGACCAGGAAAATCTAATGTTGTAGCAGATTTTCTTTCTAGACTAGATAATCCTGGTGACGTAACTCCTGTTAATGATGATTTTCCAGATGAACATATTTTTGTTGTGTCTATAGATTCTCCGTGGTTTGTTGACATCGAAAATTATTTGGTTACTGGAAAAACATCACCTCACTTGCCCGCCCATGAAAAGTGGAACATTATTTAGAAAAGTGCTGCATACTCCTGGATTCAAGGAGACCTCTTTTACACTGGTCCAGATTTGATTATCCGCAGATGTGTAAGAGAGGAGGAAGTGTTTGACATATTGAAATCTGCTCATGATGAACCTTGTGGAGGCCACTTCGCTGACAAGAAAACTGCATATAAAATATTACGTTCTGGCTACTTTTGGCCTTCCTTGTTTAAGGATGCCAAGCAGTATGTCAGGCGATGTGATAGTTTTCAATGAATGGGCCAACCTAACCAAACCAATGAAATGACTTTATGCCCTCAAGTTATGATTGAGCCATTTGAAAAATGGGCTATTGCTTTTTTAGGGCCAATAAATCCAACATCATTAAGTAAAAAGCATATTTTTGTTTGTACAGATTTTGTTACAAAATGGGTGGAAGCCAAAGCTGTTTCTTTTGCTACGGAAAAAGTTGTTGTTGATTTTCTCTTTTCTAAAATCTTTACTAGATTTCGTGTGCCTAGAGAAGTTGTTTCTGACAACGGTCCACAGTTTATTTCTAATCTGGTACAGGGAGTGATGGAGCAATACAAGATCCAGCACCGGAAGTCTACACCGTGTCACCCACAAGAAAATGGCCAGGTGGAGTCTACAAACAAGGTGATTGAGTCCATTCTCACAAAGACAGTGAATATGCATCGGAAAGATTGGGCTGAAAGATTACCAGAAGCTTTGTGGCCATACAGAACCACTTGGAGAAATAGTACGGGGCACACACCATATGAGCTGGTATACGGCAAATAGGTTCTGTTACCAATTGAATTCCAGATCAAAACTTTTAGAACTGCAGTTCAGTTAGGGCTCAATCTCTCTGAGGCACAACAGTAGCGTCTTCTTCAGTTAAATGAGTTAGATGAATTTCGTAGAGATGTTGTTCAACAAAACATATTAATCCAGCAGCAACAGAAAAAGTGCCATGACAAGTCCATTCAAAAAAATCAGTTCCAACCAGGTGATTGGGTACTCCTTTATGATTCTAGATTTAAAAATTTTAAAGGGAAATTCCATACACGTTGGATGGGACCATATGAAGTAATCCGAGTATTTGAGAATGGAGTTGTAGAAGTCAAAACTATTGATGGAAAAGATACAATATTCTTGGTAAATGGACATAGATTAAAGAAATATTTTCAACCACTTGCCAAGAAATATTTTACACAGCAAGTTCAACAGCAATTTGGAACGATAGTGGTAAATGGTAATACCAACCTCTTGAAAATTTGAATCCCTCTTCTTCAAGAAAAAAAAAATTAACATAAATAAAATAATAATAATAAAAAGTAAAGAAAAAATAATTTCCTGTAATTATGAAAATCAGTCCGCTGACATGATTGCTGAAGGATCAACCTAAAAACCAGCTTGCTGGAGGGAAGATCAAAAATTTCTAATAAAAAGAGAATGTTTCTTGATCTTTAGATATGCTAGTGACCACCGAAGTAAAAGCAGGTTCAGCAGAGCCAACCTTTATACAATTGGGGTAACTAGCACGGATATTTTTTCCAATTAACGCTTAAATCTCGCTGTAGTTATTTTTTTCCTGCACCAGTGCAGGCAGACCTTCCAGAAAATTTTCTACCTTTCTTCATATCCCATTTCGTAATTTTCCCTCATCTTTCTTCTCGGAATCCTAGTATAATTAACCTTCCCATATTCTTCTAAATTCACCCTATCCGCTTCGAAGAAATCCCACTTGAACCCTGAAATTTTTTTCCCCATCCCACTTCTAATTTCCCTCTTTTGGTACTTTCTTGGAATCCCTGTGACAAAATTCTTTCCCATTCTAAAATTTCCTTTTCCCGCTCCTTTATTCCCTCATGAAGTTTATTGCAGGATCTTGCATACAAAGAGGAGAAGGTTGTGCTCTGAAGCATCAAAGGGCGAAGCAAAATTCAGAATAAGTTGAGGAAATCATGTGAAATCCATCCTATATTTTAATTCTCTGTCTTAACATTATGCTTGCACTAGTGCAAGCATATTGTCATATATGATATGAGCAGAAAAGTACCAGTAGAATGATGTGATTTACGCGGTGCAAAGATCAATACAAGCATGCACCTTGTCAGCAGCAGAGTACAAGTTATCATATGACATAAGAAAGTATTCATGATGGAAATTTATATGATGTTCTTCATATCATTGATAAGCAGTTATGCTATTATATTACTTAGGAGGAAATTAGTTAAAAGTACAAAGTTTTTTAACTAGGAATCATGATCTTTTTAAATGAATGCTAAGTCTTTTTTTGTAATTATGAAGGAATGTGAAATCGTGTAAACGTTATTTGCATATAATTCACCCCATTCTGCCATAATGTGAAATGTCCCTCACTCATAACTCCCCCCGCTCCTACCTTCATCCCAAACATCTTGTCATTACTGTACCTAACCATTAAACTGTCGTCGCGCGTACCAATTAAGCCTGACCAGAAATGATGAGTACCTACAGCAAGTAAATCAGAGACACGATGGATGAACAGTTAAATCCTTATTTATGAAAGTTGATCCCCTGTTGTTGCATGCAAGCCTCAGAACTCATCGTTCATAGTCGATAGCAGCAATGCCGCCCATCCAAAATGAACCCTTGTCTCTCAGCAAGATTGAGAAAACTGCCGAATTTCGCAACTGCCTTCCACTGTTGCGGGAGTCGGGATTTCTACAGTTCCTGCCGAAGTTTGATGGGTATGATAGGGACGTCGCCTTACAATTTGCAAGAAGCTTTAAAAATGGCCAAGTGAGAACTGGGCCGCTCAAATTCAAAGTCACGAAGAAATTTGTAGTAGCAGCAACAGGTCTAGAGAATACGGGAGTGGAGTGGTTCAAGAACCAAAAGCTAGAAAGCAAACACTGGTAGCATTTTGTCACGAATAAGAAGATGAAGGTCAATTCGAAATGCGGAGTTCCGCGCAAAGCCCTGCTAGCTCAATGGTAGGATCTCCTGTTTGTTTTGCAGAAATTTGTGACCTGCGAAGGGAGATACACCTGCACCCTGGTGTATCATTTTAGACTACTACAACATTTTGAAGGACGCTGACATATTCGTTGGAGGATGAAATTCCCCTAATTTTTGCTCAAAAGCTTGGAGAAAATGGCTAGAAGCGTAGAGGATGGAAGAGAGGACCAGGCCGATGCACGATTATACCATCACGGCCTGTTAAAAATCCTGGTCTTAAAATAGCTAGAAAGCAAAGGTATGACATGGGAAGAGTTTTTAAAACAGTTGCACGAGAAATCGACCGAGGAAGAGAAGACACAGACCCCTAGTACAAGCAAGGGCCTAAATAGAAGCAGAAAGGGAATTCCTTCTCGCAGTAGTGTGAAAAGGAAGTAGACAGAGAAATTGACAGAAGGGAAAGCTTCGTCTTCCACTAAGGAAACAGGCGGTGCACTTGATGAAGAAACACCTTCTACACAGGCACAGGCCTCTAAACACGACAGGTTGTTGGTTCTTGCAGATGCAGCGAATATTGTACAAATTGGGGACGATATTCCACTGCCAAATCTTATCAGAAAGCCCCAAAAGAAGAGGAAAGTTTCGGATGTAGGAAAAGAACCACAACCCCCACAGGGTATGGAACCCCATCCTGCACCGGTACAAGAAGAAGCCGCGGCCCGAGAAGAAGAACCAGAAAATGAAGGAGGAGCTGAAGAAAAGGAGGACGCGGAAGCACCTGAGGAAGAAGAACTGGAAGAGGAATAAGAACCTGAGGAAGAAAAATTAGACGAGGAACCGGATGAAGATAAACCAGAAGAAGAACCTGAAAAAGAGGAACCGGAAAAAGAAGGACTGCAGGTAGAAGAGTTCCTTGATATGACCATGGCAGATATAGAAGTTCTGGAGCCAGTGACAGCCCCTACTGAGATAGAGAAAGGAAAAGAATTGGTGACTCCTGTTGCTTGCATAGCAGAATTAGAACTCCAAGTACAAAACTTGGAGCAGCTTGTGACCAAAGCACAAGAGGAGAAGGAACAAAGTAGAGGAGAATTAATGGCAGAGCTCAAACAAAAGAAAAGCGAGGTTAAATTTTGGAAATATCGGGCTGGATGCTGTTTCAGGCGGTTGAAAAAGGTTTCAAAGAAGTTAAGGCACATCAAGCAGAAGAAGGCTGAAATAGTGCAGCTTGAGGACAACATGCCGGAACATGTTGAGTTGGAGTATTCAAAAATTTTAGTTTTTTGCAGAGGTAAAAAAGTTGTGTGAGGACACACAACATTTTAGGGATGGGAGGATGTTAGTCCCCTAAATTGCATTCTTTTTTACCATTCTTCCCTTCCCAAATCGTAATCATTTACCCTGTGTTACCTATCTTATGCGCCCTCATCTTGCACTAGTGCGAGAACGATGAGACATTTTGCATTAACTTCATATTTTACATTTTTAACTCAACTTAGCATTTATTAACTATCTATTACGTGATTTCTTACTTAGAATTAATTTTGTAACTTATCGTTACCTCCTATGCTATTTAATCGATAAACACTTATCTTGACTGCTGATTTTTAGTGCAAAACAGATCTCGCACCAGCACTAGCGCCGTGAATCTTGGCAATGAATCTGGATCACTTGGGTTGCCGCCCGTTTTGTACTACCTTAGCTACGATCAACGAAGACATATCCGAAGGCAGCCGAGTCCCAACTATGACAACAGTTAAATCTAGAGTAGCTGAGATCGTACTTAAGAGAGACAAACAACTGGAGATAGTCGCGGCCTATTCTGTTAAAAGAGATTTAATTTTGAAGGCCAAAAGCTTATTCTGCAATCGGTTATGTAATTTGTTATAACGATTTATGTAATTGGCTATGTAATGGTTAAACGATCCTTTTGGCCTCCGGAAAAAAGGATCTATATAAGCAGAAATGTAAATAGGACAAGATGTTCAATGTTTTTTTGATAGAATTGAATAGATCAGAGAATAGAACCAACGAGGCGGTAACAGGTATGTCTTGTGTTATCACCCAAATATGGGCTGGATATGTAATCGCGCATGTAATTTCTTTAAGGATCTAATAAGAAGAGCTCCGCCTCATGCTTCGTACATTTCATCATTTGGCTTAAACAATTGATGAGTTGATACTGAGTAGCATTTTCGTTTGAAAGGGAAACGCGTTGGTTGGCTAAGAGCCCAGCCAACCCAGCACGTTCTCCCTCCTTGTTGTTCTTGTAATTTATGTTTTAAACTATCAAGTGTGATTTAATTTACAGCATTTGAATTTCTATTTGAGTGGAAGCAGATCTGCTGCGTGAAGTAGTTAAGTTTTTTTTTCTAAGTAATGCTCAAATCTATTAATTTATAACATAATAGTACAAAAATCGCCACCGTCTCAGCTGAGGAAGCCTGAGCACAGAGCTTGACTGCCATGAAAAAACATAGTTTGGACTGCCCACTAAGGGGAAACCAGTCCCTTTCAAATTGAGAGTTGCTGCCCTCGTAGGGGAAACCAGATTTACATCCAAATTTTTTGACAAAAATACAAAAACTATAGCAGGCCTCTCTGCAAGCAGAGGGTGAAGAAGCAAGAAAACTAGAAATAACTTAAAGACATTGTGCATGGAGAAAAAAAACCTCAGGGCAGCTTCTGACTACTGTTCATTGGTTGTGGAGGGAAGTTCTTCAACCATCCTGCACCTAAACTCGTTGCTGCTCCTGCCTTCATCAGTCGAGGGGAGCACTTTGTCTTTGCCCATGCCTTCCATGTTATAGACGTGCATGGAAATGTTCAAAACAATATTTAACTAGGCCAAGGCGTCCTTGGCAATTTCAGCAGAGGCAGGGCTGGGCACAGTGGGGCCATGAAAAGCGGCAGAGGGACCAGGAGTCGGAGACGTAGGAGGCACTAGACGGGAAGACTCTTCACAAACAGTGACTGTGACATGAGCTTTGAGGACTGGTATTTCAAGCATACATTCAAAATTAAACTCCATGCGCTGAGAGGATTGGTGAAGGGAGGAAGGGGAAGACGGTTGGAGAACAGAGGGAATAGCAGATAGGAGGAATTGAGGCGCACGGGAGAATACATAAGGAGGCGGAGGATGCATAGAGGGTGGAGTGGAGCCAGGGCCGCGAGGCCTACCCCTGCGGCTTCTGATATCTGGAATTTGGTCGCAGTGGTGATCTTCTGAGGATGAATCAGAAGAGGGAGAAGACTGAAAGCGGTAAGCTCGGCCACGACTAGATCCACGACGACATTGTATACGATGGTGCAGTCGAGGCATGGCGGGGTGGAGAGCCGAATGAAATGGAAAAAGGATGAGAGACAGCGGAGGGCCAGGAGAACTATACAGAGAATTCAAGCAGCAGAACTGACTGTGCGAGTGGTGGAATTCCGGGACAGTCTCCAGACAACACAAGAGCTCGTACCTTCGACCTGTCTGTGTTCGAGCGCTAGGCTCAGCGCAGGCAGCTGGACAAGAAGCACAGAGAATCGCGGTTGCAGAGCAGACAGGGCAAACGCCATGAAGAATATTACAATCCATACCAAGAGCTGAAGTAAACCAAATGGAGAGCTCACTGCAATGACGATTCGAGAAAATGCAATTAAGACTACGTGGGGTGGTGAATTGAATGTCACCGTCAATTCGAGTGTGGGAGGCTAGATGGCCAGCCCCAAGGGACAGTCTCGGGAGGCGATGAAGGACGTACGTCTCGTGCGTGTCTTTATGTGACCGCATCTGCTGCGTGAAGTAGTTAAGTTACTTTCTGCACGGTTGATTTATTTTCCTTGCCTGGTTCGAGCAGGAGGAGTTACCTGCCCTAGTGCACGTTGGTGTGCTATTCACTTTCTGCACAATTTGGTTTATTTCCTCTGCCTAGTTCGTTCCTGCACCAGTGCATGTTGGTGTGCTATTTACTTTCTGCACATTGGTTTGGTTTCTCCTTGGTGCAAGCAGGAGAACTGTTCTTGCACCAGCGCTAGATAATGTGATGCAGCAAGCCTTTCTAGTTTATTTCTAATAGATTTCTTGCTTTCAGTTACATTTTAATTAAAAAATATTGTTCTCTTAATTTCTACATATATTCATCTTTGTTGATATATGATTTGATTTTATAACACTGCAGTAATGAATCATTGATTTCAAGAATCAAAAGTTAAAGTGTAAGAAACACATTCAGTGAACCGAGTTTTCTTGGTATTACATATGAGTCTTGTGGACTTGAGAAAGATAAGGTTCAAAGCCCTTGTGTTATCACCCTAGTAATTCTTAGGTCGTGGGATTTTGGTTTATAGTTAAATAAAACCAGGGGTAACCAAGAACCTCTTTTAGAATTCAGGATCTAGCCTTCCTGAGTTCCGGAGAGGGATCTCTCCTTAAGATTTAGCTTTGTTTTGTAATGGATTTTAGGCTAGCTATGAGTGGAAAATTTGGTTTGATTTTTTGAATGTTGGTAGGAATAAAGGACTACAAGAGAAACCATAGAAAGCTACCTAACCATTGGGAAATGGAGTCAAATTTATAGCAAACAAGACTAGAAAACTAAGGTCAAAAGAACAAATATACTAAGGGCAAGATAGATGATCTTCAGAGGGTTTAAAAAGGCTATTTTGATGAAGTGGTATGATCTGGACTAAGGGCAGTTAAGAATCCTTAGATCACAGAAAAGGAAGAGGGAAATTGAGGTCAAACGAGACTAAAGAGCAATTAAGAATTCTAAAGTCTGGAAATCAGCAGAAAACATAAACATGAAAACTAGTAAAAACAGAGAGCTTTTTACACTGATTATGTAATACCTTTCCTAGTTATTCATTTAAGATGGAAAATAACACAAGATGTATGAATGAAACTTAAAGATATAAACAATGAAAACTGGAAGATACAATACTCATCTGATCAACACGAGGATCATTAGTTATGATGTTTATTTGCTTCAGTTTCCAACCTGTTGCTTCAACTTAACTCACATAAAATCCCAATGTTTTCAACAAAAAAGTCTATAGTAGTCTTGATAATTTTATTCCACACAAAATACTTCGAAAGATGAAGTATTTATACAAATAAATTGCTTACAAAATATCTCAAAATTTTGAGAGAATATCTCAAGAAAAAATAGGAATTATTACATAAGAAGAGGGACAACTGCAAAAAAAATGGGCAGGTTGTCCTCTTTTACAAGAAAAATAGAACAGTTTATCTACTCAAACTGATTTTTTGTTTAGCTGGAAGTATTGCTGGCACTTGGGACATTATCTTGTGGAAGATGACTTGTAGTGCACTCCTCCTCTTTCACGTTTTTCTCTGATACTCTTTTACTCTACTTTCTTTCACTGTTTACTGCTGTAAATTAAAAATAACCAGCAGTAACATCTTGTTTTTACTGATACACTTTGACCATTGATACTCTTTAATCACTGATTTTTCATCTTGATATACTTTGACTGCAAAATTTCATAGTAAATCAGTGAATTCCTGCCATTGCTCTGCACTGGGAATTCTCATGCTCTTTAGCTTCCTGTAACTTTCATCTGCCTCTGTATACTTTGCAAAATTGGGCTTAATCATGAAAATATGTTTGATCTCATTTTGCAAAAAGAACAAATTTTCAAAATATTCCAAAATGACTTTACCAGTAGGAGACCCTTGTGGTAAAGGTTTGTTGACCTGCTCTTTGGCATATGCCCTGATTTTGTTATCATAATCTTTTTGTGGCATCAACTTTTCATTCAATGCATGAATATCTGGTAAGCCTGCTTTTGATAATACTGTATATTTGGCCCAAAATCTTGTAATTTCCAAGTTCATATCCTTGCACCTGTCCTCCAAATTATTCATCATGTTTCTCTTATTCAAGACCTTTTTGATTTGGAGTATGCTTTCAGTTCTATCCTGAATTTTTAACTCTTCAAGTTCCTCTCTATGTTTGCTATTCAAAAATGTGATAAGTTTCAAGGCTTGAGCAGGCTTGTCAACTAATTCTTCTTTTGTTTTCTGTATTTCTATCTGTGCTGTTTTAAGTAACTCTTTTTGTTCATAAATAATTTGAATTGAAGGCTACTGAGAATGTATGCCCTGGATGATGTTATTCCAAAGATGATTCTTGATGTTAGCTACCTGCTTAGTAAGATTAACCTGTTGTTGAAGAAACTTAACCTGTTCCTGTAATCTGTGGGCCCTTTGCTCATGTCCTTCGGAAGTGATTAAAGCATCTCTGTTAGATGTTTCAAGATTTTTGATGGTGCCTTTTAAGTTGATTATTTCTTTATCTTTTATGGACATGTCTTCCATAGCCTTGACTATGGCAGTTGTTTCTCCTGTTGGATTTACCTGTGAAGTGGATGAGGATGTGGTAGAGATGTCTTTAGAAGTAATTGACACTACAGTTGCCAACACTCCTTTCGGTGCCAAATGTTCTGCCAATGTCGAGGGAACCACTGTGCTTACAGTTGGAATAAATGTAGGAATGGAAACTTGCTGAGCTCTCTTCAAACTTTCATTTTCTTGCATTAAAGATTCTGTTTGGTTTTCCATCTCTTTTATTTGGGCTGTCATTTTCAAAACAAGTTGCATAGTTTCCTCTTTCTTTGTCTTTTCCTGAAGGACTTCTTTTGCCTGAGGGTGCTCACTCTATGGCAATTTAAGCTGCTTTCTTAAGGCTACAATATCATCATTCTTCTGCCTTATTAATTTTCTAGCAATTTCAGTGTTAGAAGGATCTGCTCTTGCTTCGATTACCAAATCTTCTAAGGATTTTATCCTCAAATCCTTGGCATGTAAAGATGCCTTATCCAACTTCATTTGATTTTGCAAGTTGGATACAGTATTTTGGAGCATGGTAGCACTCATTGTTTTGCTTACTACCTTTGAATATAGCATCTCTGATGCACTCTTGTGAAACTCTATCTGATCCAGTTCATGAATAGTATCAGCATTTACTGCAAATTCTGTCTTTCTGTAGTCTGAGGCTGATTTTGGATCTGTTACCACTGGTTGAAGAAAGGACATGATCATTTTATTGGTTGAGTAATCAAACGCTGTTACTAGTCTATCCTTATCTCCTGGCTTTTCTTTCAGAAGTTTAGAATAAACTTCATTTTTTATTTCTTTGTTCTTCTCCCTGATTTGCTTGAATCTCTTTTGAATATCAAAATCAGTTTCTTCAGTTGTTTTAGAAGATGAGGGAGCTTCTGTATCCATTTCCATTTCAACCATTTCTTTGGCTTTACCCTGTGCTTGTACCTGTTCCTTCTGAATTTCTCTGAGTGTCTCATTTACAATCATGGTGGCCTCATCATCCGTTTGCTGCTCATTTGTATCATCCACATCTATGATTCTTTCTTTTTCAAAAGTAGTCATTTTGGCCTTTTTGTTGTAGACTCTTTTAAATTTGTTTTCAATGATTGTCTCGGCCAAATATCCTTCTTCTTTCCTTGGTCTTTTGTTGGATACCTCTGTTGGTTGGTTAACTGTAACCACGTGTGTACTGTCCAAATTATCTGTCTACTTCTCATGATCATCATCAATTAAAGTATTGGCAACCCATTCCAATTGATTGGCATATTTTTCAATTATTGGCTTTGATTCATGTAGAAATGGGGGCAATTTGCATTTGACCCTGAGATTGTTCAGAATACCCTAAGGGTCATAGTTCCAATAAAAACTTTGCTGAAACTTGAATGCTGATAGTTTGTTCATTAACTCCTTCAAGGCATCTCTATTGTTAACTATGAAAGAGCCAATTTGACTTTTCAATTTGAATTGTGCCTTCTTTTTTGATGCTATAAAATTTACTGCACCTGCATTCAAAATCTGCCTTATGTATTCCAGAGCAAAGATCCTGATGGTTAGAAACTTTGGCAATTTGTATGGGGCCAAGATTGCACCATATATTCTAATCTCAGTGTGATTTTTGTACAAATACCAATCACCCACTTTACAGTTTTCAGACAACTGTAAAATCCTTTTGATGTCTTCATTTATTCTTGGTGGTTCTGCTTTATCCAACAAATTGATAGCAGGTCTGATAAATAAGTCATTGAAATCACTGTAACTGTACTCACTGCTATTCTTTCTTAGAAGAGAGGTCCAAAATATCACTGAAAGTGGTTTGCCTTCCATATCCATCTTCTGTAATGCAAAGCGAAAATTATTTGCTTGAGAGAAAAGGAAAAGATGCAACAAATATGAGGTATATCTGAACACTCCTTCATCAGGTAATTTTATTAGCTGATAATGAATATTGTCAGCAATAAATTTGGCAAAGTCAAAGACCAACTCTGGTTGTTGTCCAGGAGATAAAGTGGAGAGGAACCCTAGAATAGAGGCATCTGTGAATTCATCATTAACATAGCCTAAAATAAATGACAACATGGAAATGACCTGTCTGGAGCCTTTAGGAAAATCAAAGGTGTCATAAGGAGGATTCACCTTGGGAAGATTGACATGATTGGGCATGAAATTTTGAAGGATTTCAAACTTCCTGGGGAAATCTAGGTCTAAATACATCTGAGTTAAGTCTTCAATTGACAATGACACTACTTGTGGATCATGGTTTAGCTGGAGCATGTCATTGATTGATTCAGCAGTTATGTAAAATAAGACCTCATTATCTTTGTTAACCATGCACTTTTGATCAGGAATATAATGCATCTAACACAACCTAATGAAATCCTGAGCAAGATGGGTGATGGGAACCACATACTTAGGCAAATTGGAATCCCATACAGGTATGTCATTGGCCACTTTCTTTTCAAATTTTTCTTGACACCAGTTATGCACTTCCAGAAGATCAAATTCAAGAGTAGCATCAGCAATTCTGTAATCTAAGTCAATCAAAGGATTGCTTTTTTCAGTAGTGACAGGAGGTTGTAAAGGTCTGACAACTTCAGTAGAATCAACAGTTAAAACAGGGGTAGGTTTATCAATTTTGGGAGGTTTGGGATTTAGAAGCTTGCTGGAGGCAGGCTTCTGAGGTTTAGGACCTCCAGTTTTAGGGATTACCTGCTTTTTAGTCATTTTTTGAAGAAACTGAACAAGATTAAACGGTTTGTTCAACTTTTTATGGTAGCAGAAGGTCAATTAAGTAGATTTGGGGAAGAACTCAGAATCTGGACTAGGGTTTATGAGGAAAAAGCAGATTTGTATAGTGCAGAAGATGAGAAAGGGGTTTTCAAAGGTTTCTTCAGCAATTCTAATGTATTTTAACCGCAGGAATATCTTTTGGATGGTTAAAACTCTTAATCAGGAAGCGGCAAATTTTGGAAAAATTTTGACAGGGTTTCTCCTGTTTCTTCAAGGTTTAAGTACTCTCAGATGAGTACTTTTTGGATTTTAATTTCAAAATTAATTTTAATTTTGTTTAAAAATTTGAAATTTGCAGGCTCGGATTACTGATAAATACCTTTGATGAGGTATTGTTGTGGTCAAACGGGATTGCAGGTGATACCAGTCTTCAAACTGGTTGCGTTAGTTTGATATCAGGCACTGGGAGTTACTGGTAGTAATTGTTCAGAGTGGGAATGACTTTAGGATGGCAAATTATTTTGGAATTAGCTTAGCAATAGTGTCTGCGATTAATTCTCGGAGGAATAGGGCGCACAAGTATGAAAATGATAAAAAACTAAGGTTAAAACCTTAGATTTTGTGGATCATGTGAGTATTAATTGCAGGTCAAGTGGACATGGCGGGAGCAGTTTTTTGTTTGAAAGCAAAACTGGTAATGGTTTTCGCATTGCTTTCAAGCAATAAGTGGTTTCTAGCTTTAGCAATGCGATCCAATATAATTCGGACACGTAGCGGGCGGCGGTTTCACAAAACAACTTTTTTCGCAAATTTTTTTGGGAACTTTATTCGATTACTTTAGAAATGCGAAATGGGATGTGCGCCATCGGATGTGGCAGAGTGGAGTGAACGGTCGGGATTTGATTGAAAGCTGCGCGGTAAATGCAGTGGGACTGGGGCTTCAAATATTAGCCGTAGATCTGGTGAGTGAAGATCTACAGTTGAAGTTTAACCCAATGAGGAGTGGTGGGGATGGGGGTATATGTTATCAAGTTAGATGTGGACCGTTAAATTAGAGGGATGCTTGAAGATCGGACAGTTAATACTCAATGCGATGGGGGAAAGATAGGGGGCTGGGGATTATTCATCGCGTTCGATGGGAACCATCGGATCAATGGGATGAGGAGATCGGATGGTCAATATTAAATCCGAAGGCGATGAGAGGTTTTAACAAGAGTTATATATACAAAGGCTTCATACATGGAATAAAGTGGACGGGGAAGGGTTAAAAAGGGTTTAACCAAGGTAAAAACTATGGTAAAGGAATATTTATCGGGAAAGTAGAAAAGGTTAAGGTTTTAACCTTGGGGTTAAGGGTAATCGGGGAAGGGGATGTATTAAAGAGGGGAGATGGGTTTTGCGAAGTTTGGTTTAAATTAAACTACAGGACTTTTTTTTACTTTTGTTTTAAACATATATGAAACATGTTTAAAGCTTTTTTGTGTATTTTTATTATATAGTTTCAAATTTGTCAAAGGTCTAAAACCATAAGGGAGAGGGGAAATATTTTTATGGGTAATTTTGTGTCAAAGGGGTAACTTCGGGATGTTTTTCAACATGTGCTTAATATCTTTGACACAAAAGCTTATATTAAATGGGTTTTTGGGATATTACATAAAAGGGAACTATATTAATAGGACTAGGATAATTGATAGGGAGTTAATAAAATATGTTAGGTGTTAATATGAAAAGGGAAAAGTGAATACTCAAAACATACAATTATAACCAATAAAAGTGAAGATCAAAGCAAAACTTGCATTTATGATAATTTCATCACTTCTACTGAGGATAAAATGTCATTTTGAGGGTTTTATACTTCATAAGATGTAGGAAGTTAATCAAATGGGGATTAGAGCATCATTGAGTAAAAATGAGGTTTTTTACTTATGATTTTTCCTGGTTGATGAATGCATGAATGGAAAATGATGAGTTTTGTGGGATTAATACAGACATTTGACATTTTCAACTAATCAGCCATAGAGCCTTGGGTCCGGTCCCAACAGAAGTCAAGGAAATGCCTTGAGCCTTTCTGACTGATAGTTTAGAATGATAAATGGCTATGGGGAAGGGAAGTTAGTTATTTGCAGCCCTGGTGAATAATATTTACAATGATGCTTCTCACCTTCTTCTACCTACCCAATTTTAACTGCTAACATTTTTTCTTCCATTTTGATTAGGTGCATTTGAGCTAGCAACCTTTACAACATTTATTCTTTCTGAAAGCAATAAAACTATCTAATTCTACACTTATTTCATCCAGGAATCCAGATTAAACTGTTGGGATTCACTTATTCTCTACCTAACTACTAAATTGTCATGATTAAACTGTATGACAATTCTTTATTCTCTATCTACAACAAGTGAAATTGAAACATGACAAGTCAAGATTAAATTGTTTAACTCATCATGGATTATGGAATTTATTGACACTCTGCCATAATCAACTACAAAAGGTAAAAGTAGTGGAATTTAGACTTGCACACTTTCATGTTTTATTCATCTTTTTCTTTTGGGGTCTATTCTTTTTTCTAAGTCATTTGATTGTTCTTTTAGGACTTTTTACCCTCTTTTTGATTTTTTGATTTTTTGATTTTTACAAAATATGGGAATACAACTTGCAGAAGGCAAAGTATGTACATATTTACAAGATTACCATCGGTTAATTCAAAATTATGAATCCTATATTTATAGGTCACTAACACGTTGCACGAAGAATTTTTTAGTAAAGACATTACTTTACACTTTGCATAAGTAATTGTTCTGCACTAGTGCAAGATCGATTTTCACGAGAAGGATATCTTTACATACGCAGGATTGAAGGGGCCCATTTGTTGAAAACTGCTAAGGTGTCTTTGCTGAAGGAAACACATTATCATTAGCTAATCAATATTTAGCTTGAGTGATTGTTCCTCTTTATTTCTGAATCTATTTTGCAAGTACATTTCTTGTTGTTCTAGCCTCAGATTGTTTTGATGGTTCGAGTCCCCTTTTTCTCTAAAGTTTGATTATGCAATTCTTCTTTTCAAAAGTAGGAGTTGATATTAGAAATATT